>JBAMBP010002545.1:0-376357 GCA_037044515.1 Phortica magna
AAGGAGACGAGTGTGCGTACTTTGAGTCAATTTAATAAATTTTAATAGCGATTTTTGACACAAATAAAAAAAATAAGAAATTGTTCTGTTGCGGACTCGTTTAGTATTTTGCTGTCGGTTTTTCTTTCAACAGCATTTAAGGTCATTCATGTTACATCTCCTTTTCAATGAAATGAGAAAATCACATTTCCTTTTGCATTAGAACTCTTTAGAATTCAGTCTTTTACTTGTGGTTCCTATTAAATTAAACGAAATTGATGTTTTTCCTGATTGAAATTTCATTTCATTCAACGAAAGAAAGTTGACAAATAATTGAATTTCATTTGTGGATGTCCGCCACATTCTAACCATAATCGAAAACAATTTATACACTGAAGCCAAAAATCGGAGTACCTCAGATTTATTACATATAAAACACATAAGCAGTCAAAGAACTTTCCAACTTTCCAAGGTCTTTCTTGATCTTGTACTACTTTCCTTTCTTATCAATATTAATTATATTCAATTAATTAATAATTATATTAAATTAAAATTTATTGTATGTATTCGATTGGCATTTTTATAGTAATTTTATTTTTTTTTAGAAATCTCATAGTTTTTTCTGTGTCAATTTTGATAAATGTATTTATTGCAATTTGCTTTCATCTTTTATCATTGCTTTAACTCAAACGAATGTCTTAAATAAGTTCATTCGACCATGCGAAATTTTTGCCTCTGAGCAATTACACAGATTAATTTTTTGTCATTTCTCAATCTTGTTGGTTTTTCTTAACACATGATATATCCCTTGAGCTTCAGCTCGGTTTGAAACGTTTTTTTGTATCTGTTGCATGTAAGCTACCGTCGAATGGAACATTCATGCATATTTGAACAACCCTCGGAATAAGAAATGCCAAAGTTATTTTTTTCCTGTTTCCTGTTTTTTCTATCTTTCTGTTTTTGCAATTTCTTTTCCTTGCTCTAGATTTGTGTACTTTGTATCTTATGGTACAAGGGTATGTTAGTTTTGTGCACATCGAAAATGTATGCAACACCTAAAAGAAGGCTTGCACCTAAAAGGATCCTTATTGAAAGATAATTCGATTTAGCCATGTCCGCCTTTCAGCCCGTCTGTCTGTATGTACGCATCGATTCTGAAACTATAAGAGGTAGAATTCATGTCAATTTTACTTTACACAGATCAAGTTTAGTTTGTTGTTCCCCTCCGGTTCTTATTTAACTGAAGCTATCTCGGGTAGAAACGGCAAATTTGGAGTTTATATAGCTGAAGCCCAATAAGATATAATAGTGAAATAAGCATGGCCACGCCTTCAAATAGTAAATAATAAAATGCTTATATCTTCGAAACCATATATCCTACAAGGCAACGCCCTTAAACAGTCGTTAGAAATTGAAGGTACAGGGTATGTTAAAGTCGAACACTCTCGACTGTAATTTCTTGGGATTTTTTTTTAGTTCCGGTGGCTCTAAGTTCGATTGTCAATTTATCAAGCTCTTAATGTTGATTCTTCTCTCCTCGCTACTTCATATGCAAGAATAATGGCAAAAGTTATGTAGAAACTATAATTTTCAACGTGACGTATGAGTGATATTGTTGACGGCACTTCCGTGTTGTCGTTGCTCTACAAATCCAATTATTAAGGTAAGCGTTTTGTTATTATAACAGACGAAAGCATTTTCATTAAGGTTATCGCCAAATCTCACCTTAATCTTGAGTTATTTCATGTGCTGGACTTAGACGTCTGAAGTTCGTTTGAAGTTCATGGCTTATACTGACACTTCTAATCAAACACTTGTGGTTGGCTTTTTTGGCGGCTGTAACAGTTTAAGCAAACACCAAAACAAAGTTAAGCCAATCAAACAAACAAATGGTGAGTTATTGAGTGACTGGCGGCTGTCCATGTGCCCGCCTGCCTCACTTAGCTGAACGTGTTTGTTTGCCTTTCATTTGGAAAATAAACAGCACCGACTACGATTTGGCTTTTGTATCTGCATCTGGCCGATTTCGCGCCATAATAAGTTCAGCAATGCGCGGTTTGCTGGCATTGGCACTGGTTGGCGAAAATGTTGCGGAAACTTAGACCTGCGCACTCTATGCCGGCGTAAGCGTCGTCGTCGTCGCCATCGTTGTCGTCATACACACAGTGAGGCAGACAGAGCAATGGACTGCCAGTCATACAGTTTGTGTTTTATGTTGCAGCGTTCAGAGTGCTTGCCAACTGTTCGTGGCTGTCAGTCGTCGTTGCCGTTTCACACAGTTAAGCCGCACTGGCGGAAACAACGAATTTATTCGCATCGTATTCAACTCGTTGATGTCCATTTCCGTTTCTATTTGAACGTGATCGGCGTGTGCTCTTCAAAAACAAAACATAAAACAGTTCTCGAATCGAATCAAATTTCGATAATTGTGTGAAGTGAAAATCGCATAAATTCGAAAATCATTAACAAAATCAACAATATTGAAATTAATTAAATGTTATCAAATGTGAGTGAAGCACTTTTTAGTTAAATTCGTGTTTGCTAAAATTAGCTAAGAATAAATACTCAAAAATGTATTTCATCTTGCCTTAAGCATTTTTTAATTGAATTGTGTTTGATGAAGAAATCATGTTTGCAATAAATACAACATTTCTTTATGTCTTGTACAAATGTAATTGAAAACAACGAAATTTGATTTGTGACAACAAAATTCACGCAATAAAATTAATTAATTAAGTAAAATATTAATATAAAAATTACAAATATTAAACATTCAACATTGATGTGAAAGAATATTGCTTGGATACACATTTCCTATTGGTAAGTTATACAAAACTCGATTATAAAAATGATTTAAAAAAACAGAATTATCATAAGACATCAAATACAAAGTTGATGTGAATCAACAAAAAAATATGCCATTGCAAGTAAAGGAGTTTTTAAGGCCCATTTGGATAGGGGAAATACTGTTTGCACCTGAATGATGTTGAAAGAACGTACAATGTTTAAAATTCTTAAATAAAAAGTAGTATTCTTGACTTTTTGTGGTTATTTTCTATTGTTTTTAAGCAATTAAAACTATTATTTTAAATAAGAAATCAAATTTTACTTATTATAAAAAAATGTTATTAGAAACGATATATTCTTTAAATATATACCGATTATATGTCTTCTTTCTATCAAATGCGCCGTTCCAGCTTTTCTCTTTTATAACCTCTTTTTGTCTCTTCGCCATTTGTATTTCCGTTTTTAATTGTCAAAGACTGCTAAGTTAAAAACAAATAATATCTCTGGAACAACGTTTTATTTTTATTTACTTAATATTTATTTACCCATATATTTAATAATGCTAATGATAAAAAAGGGAATTGCTTACACGTTTAAGTTCTATTTACGAGGCACTTCGCAGCGCGTCGTTGTCTTACTCCCAACCGACGAAGTACATAATTCCTTTAAAATTATTGATCAGTGTGCTTCTATTCATATACTAGATAGGTAATCGAATTTTTCATATTTTGAAACTAAACGAGATTTTCAGATTAGTTTTATAAAAAAAATGTTTAAAATCATATATTATTCGTGCTCCTCTTGTTTGATTTTTTGGTTACTATTTGGTCAGCATATTTGTCCAATGCAAAACCAATATCAAAACAAACAACGAAAGAAAACAAAATATTTGTGCGCTCTGTCGCATTTTGAATTCGATATAGCAACAACAAACAACAGCCCAGCACAAATACACTGACATTTTGTTTAGTTTTTCATTTCGAAATGGAAAAATAATGCAACTTTTTGCTATTCCTTAATGCATGTTTTAAATTGAATGCATACACACACACACTCGAAGGCATATCCACTCAAGCACACATACAGCAAGCATGTACACTCGCATTTACTGCCGAATATCAACATCGGTCTACTTCTAAGATACTTGCCTGTGGCTTTGAAAAATGTAATATTTTTTGTCACAACAAAGAAATTTCATTTAATGTATATATGATGTATAAATTGTTTCTCATTTTTTAATTTTAATTATTTAAGAAGCATTAAATACAATACAAAAACCAGAAAGGGAGCTATTTTCGGCTTTGTCGAAACTTATACGAGTGTACTCTTTCAATCATTTCCCCAATTATTTTTATTGGAAAGTCCTGCTTGTAGTTTTTCCAATAATTGTCATATGAGTTCTGAAAGATGAAGTGAAGAAGCCACACCCATTTACTAATTTGTCTTAGAGAAAGCAATGTAGTCATACTTCACTATATTTTGCAATCTTCGATCTAGACCATTCCTGCATTATATCTTCGTTTACATCAAAGAAGTTTTTATGGCTTCATGACAAACTTAATAACTTTTTGCAAGAGTGTAATTGTAAGTGTTATTAAAAGGCTAAAAGATGCGATCAATGAAAAGATGTCTTTCATATACATAAATTTGAAATTATATAAATTTAGCCACTTTGCTGTTATTTTGTCTTGAGTCAAATGAAAAATACAGTCGAATATTGTCGAAAGTTCTTAAGTGCTCTCAACTGAACTAAAAAAAATATTTACACTCGTTTTAAAAATCATTAGACTCAAAGTAAATGAAGCTCTGGGACAGGTAAAAAAAGTGTTTACGACTTTGTACAGAAAGCGAAAATAGTTTGTAAACAAAACGGAAGAGCAAAACAAGTCATCTGGGGCTAGTAGAAATACTTCTTCTGTTTTACGTACACACATCTGTAGTGTTAGAGTAACGGCAAAGAAAGCCAAATTCATAGACTGCCACGTGAACGAATAGCGAACGAGCGGTTCTACTATGGACGTCGATTAAATGCGCGCTATGACAATAAAAAAAGTATTTATTTTATGTGTTTAGCACATGAAACTTATTGTAAACAACAGAGACGGGAAAACCACTTTTCATGCTCGACATCGCCCGGACGTCATTCCGTCAAGCTTATCCGCCTTGAATATGGCTAAAGATGTACAAAAGGAAAGTTTGGTCATGCTCAACGGCGCAGTCTTTAAGCGCTTAGTATAACGATTAAGCCTTTTTATTTTGTTTTTATTTAAAATAAGTATTAACACAAAATTTATGAAAAGAAAGCCTTTAATTAAATTAAGTTGTAATTTTATATCACAAAGTGATACATGGCACACGCAAGAAACTGGCGCTAAATCCAACGCTAGAGTGCCGTATGTACCATGTGGCTTATGATGGCAAAGGCTGATTAATTATTGAACAGTGTTTTTTGGAGACATCTGAGAACACTCTTAATTGAGTCACCTTTGAGATAGTTGCTCCATTTGGTAGCTGCGATGCCATAGGAAGGTGTACTCATACAACTTAACTTCTTCATTTTTGTGTTGGGGGTTAATATAATTAAACGCAGTGTTCACACAAAATTAATGAGTATAAAACGCGCGAAATTTGATTCAAACTTCAATCAAGTTTGTTGAATTTATTCATACATTTTCATTAATTTATATTTATGTCGTTGTGTTATCTATGAATTGAGTGAATATCTTCCGTCTGTAACCTCGAAATAGCATTAATAGCTTGTAACTTAATACGGCACGTTGACACCCAACTAATTAATTCGGCAAATGAACGTTGGGGCAGGTGGAGGCGAGTATTCGCCAAGACATTAGGCCACAACAACGTACACAAGATTCATGAACATAAACAAACAAAAGAAAAAAGAAAAGTAGACTGAAAAATGTGTATTAAAAAACAGAAATTATGAGCGACAACACTGTTCAGTTTTGATAAATAAAGGAGAATGTCAACAAAGCTAAAAAGAAATGCCCCGAGGACAAACAAACGAGGGCGACTCAAGGGAGACGCGCACAAATTATGCTAATTTGAACTCATTTAGTTTATTTAAAACATTATAAACATGACACAGGCAAAGCAGATGGGCTTATCTGCAGAGCTGAAATTGCTTAAAAATTGTGATGTAGGCGCGTGTTTTTGGCAGTCATAAGTAATAATGACAAGTGCTCACTCAATTTGACTTTTCGTATGGCGCGCGAATAGAAGTCGTAAATAACACAATGTGCGCTCATTAAGACGCAGGAGGACATTTGCAAATCTAATCTTGCCAACTGAACGCAAATTAACCCAAATTACCCAAAGAACTTGGCCAATCACGAAGTTACCGAAATTAAGATGAATATTGTGCGAAAATAAAAATAAATATAAAGCTTCCAAATGCACACATATTATATATTATTTCCACTGCTTTGCAGTATCATTTGTGTGTGTGTGTGTGTGAATGTGTGAGTGTGTTTGAGTGTCAAAGTGCGTGCAATAAATTGTATGCGATAGAAAGTAAATTAACTGTGCTGAAATCCCCACCAGATCACATGCATTCACACGTATTAAGCGCTGTTCAAGTGTGCTTCGACGTTTACGGATTATATTGTCCTTTTGTAGGATACTCAGCATGCCATGACAAGCCATTAGATGCGTGTAAATATCATTAATGGTGGCTTACTGTGCGTGTAACGCATATGCCACCAACACTTGCCCTTCTCATATGTGCTGCTCGTGTCCAAACGTCGCTTAGTACACAGTTCAGAGCTCGACACATCAAAAATGTTCGTAATTCCGAGCATTCACATTAGATGTCATAAATCTGTGACGTTTGTGCACGTTACACAAACTGGCCCATTCAACATGAATTGAATCTCTTAATTGCCATCTATGAGTTTCCAAGTCAACCAATTCCCTGTGGCTCGAATGCAGACTTCGTCTTCGGCGATAAAGACGAGAACGTGTTGCTGCCTTTAATGGCTGTTTCAGTTGTAATCGTGCACAAAGTGCTTGTACATAATCCTGTCCTAAGGCAAATATTGTTATAAATCATTGCTAATAATTCGGTGCTCGTCCCGACTTGACTTTGCTGTTTATCCACAAGCCATAAGCATTCCAAACTAATTAAATTAAAGCCATTTTAAGTTTTCATACAATAAATAATCTAGAGTCTGCTACGTTCGCCCAACAGCCCTGCAGAAGTTTTGGCTGCTTAAACTGCCTTGCCGTCTGTCCACTACTGCCGACCGCGAGAGCAAAGTGCGACGTGTAAATTTACAATTCTACGCCATCGAAAGGTCAACGAAGAAGTCAATTGGGCAACTCAAGTGAAGTTTGCTTTGTAAACTTGTAAGTCAAACTTTTCAAACTGTCTTAAGAATCGAAGAAGTTACTTACTTTTGACGCCGTCACGTCAGATAAGTGCCAAATTGCAGTAAATAAAAAGTATTTTGGAATAAAAACGCATAAACTTGCAATTATTGAAAAGAATCAACAATGAAAATGAAAACTGCTTTCGAAATAGTTTCTCGAACTTCTTCAACGAAGAAACAAGTTAAGTGGTAAAATAGCGTTTACTCGGCAAGAGCATAACCTGCACACATGGTCTTCGTCGCAGGAACGAACAGAGAGGACGTACACTTAGTATGGTGTTAGCGTTTGCTGTGTCCGATAAATATGTTCGCAGACAAGCAAATGTTGCTTTATATGAAGGTGTGTGTGTGCAAGGTATAATTGAAAACCTTCACGGCAGTTGGATAAACGCCAATTTCAAAAGTTTTCGGACAAAAGTTGTTGCTTTTTCAAGATTTATTAAATTTTTCGTTTTAATATTTTTTTTTCAGCCAGAAGCCACATAAGTTGTGGTCATGAATGTAAATAAAATGTTTGGCTTGCAAAACTTTCCTTGTGCGAATATGAATTTTTGATACACGTTTGGAAAACCAGCAAAAATATAGTGGCTTGAGAAAACAAAATGTTCAACCAGCATGGAATGTTTGGAAACGGAAATTGTATCGTTGAAAGTCATATTTGTAAATTTAATTCATGTCAGCAACACATTTTTTTAAGGATGAAAATCCAGATTTTCTACTTTTGTAAGTCATGTAAATTAAAAAAAAATGTTAAGATTAAACCATCATTAAAGTACGAAATGTGTTACAAACTTTGTGTGGTAGTCGCAGCAACTTGGCTCTTGATATGTGCAGCGACCGCAAAACTGAGATACAATTTTCTTTGGCTTCAATTCAGCACGGATTTAAGGTGCTTCCATCGGTTTGAAAAACGTAGAAGTGACTGTGTTATTTAAGCTAGGTTGAGCACAACCGAAGTACATGAACACAGTCCATTTCCGCATGTCTTTAGTCATTATAAGTTAAGTAGAATTTATGTTGCAAATGGCATTTCAGCAAAGGAAAGCAAAATTGTTTCCTTATTCTAACCGTCAACCACTTCACCCCTCATGCATTTAACGATTCAACTGATATAAAAATTCCATCAGAGACGCACTTGTATGGATGTATTTTTATAGGGTATGCGTGTTTGTGTATATGAGTGGAAAATGTCCTGTTGGCACAATCTGCCAATACTTATTTAAATCAGTTTTTTTATTGATTTCAAATTGAATAAAATGCTTTTTAGCTTTTAAGTATCGCAATGCAAAGAATTTATCATTTTTATGGACAGTTTAAGTTAAAAACTTTATCGAAATAAAATTTCATCAATAGAAAGATAAATTTACATAATTTGTAAAATATTTTGGTCACTAAAACTTGTAACCAAAACTGACCTCGAGCGTGCTTTTCTCATCTGAAATATTTAAATTACAATATTGCGCAATTTGCTTATTTTGTTTATTTGGGCGTGCGTAGAGTAATTTCTTTTTCTTAATGGTCTCTTTCACGGTGGACATACCAAAGGCGAACAAGAATTGAATTTGGTATTTGATTTGTTCAATGAACTTTAATTTGATTAACATATTTAAAAGTAAAATGGCAAAGTTTTCTAAGAAAATGTTTTAACAAATAATAAAGTAGTCGTCGGTCGTCCATCGTCAGTCATCGTTCCTTTGCACTTCCTTTCCCATTGAATTAAAAGCTACTGTCGAGTCCTTTATACAATGGCTTTGTTTTTGTGATGTTTATTGGGGGCCAAAGTATTTGTAAAAGAGTGAAAGTTATTTACACGCCTAGATAAGATGTGACAGATAGCCCGGATTTGTTATAGCGCATGTTTGAGCACAGACAAAATTTAAATAGCTTGAGTTGATGAATGGCAACGATTTATAATAAACAAGCATGGAAATTCGCACAACGCACTCTTTATAATAAATACATATATACCGAACAAATCGCTTTTTGTGTATGAGTTGTTGTTGTGTGCTTAAATATGAGATATTTGGCAACAACTTTGACTAACATCATGCTTGGATATCATTAAATTTATTAATGGAAGCATTTTAGTTTCGATCATAAAACGGCTCGCACACAAGTAGTTACTGTTTTCGAATTCTTCATGACTCATATATTTATTGATTTTTATGTATGTCGTATAAAAATATATAATGCTAAACAACTGTCGATGTCTGTTAGCACCCTGAAATTATATACTCTTGCATGACAGGCTTTTCAATATAAAATTTAAAGAGAAAGGGATGTGCCACCTTTATATGTCCAAATATTTTAAGACTTTGCAATATAGATAAGCATTATAGTATTTTCTAAGTCTTGTCTGTCAATTTGAACGAACAAATGCGATTTTCACCCCTGTAAAAATTTAGTTTTAACAAAAAGTAAAAAATTTATCATCTTAAATCATACTTCGTTTGTTTTTAATGAAAAGTTTATAACTTCCCATTTAATAAATAAACACATGTTAACCGTTCTCTTAAAAAAAAAATCACCTAAATCTGCAGTCTTTCGATCGAATCAACCTTAGCCCACCTAGGGTAGTGCATATTTAATCAAAGCAGTTTCTTTTGCTGTTGCAGATACATTACAAACAAATATAATTAAATTTTATCAAAGACTTAAACAAAAATGTAGCACAATATTGGTTGGCAGCATTTTTCAATGTTCAGCATTTTATGAATTCTTTTCTGTCCAATCACAGTTGTTTTTGTTGTACTTATTTTTGAAGACGAGCTGCGTTATTACCGCAACAATTTCGAGCTTACGTTTTATTGCATTTTTATGACGCCAACAAGTACTAACTACGTTCAACACCACAAAGTGGGATGCTTCCGTTGCAATGCATCTGAGTGGTGTGATCCGAGTGTGAGCCTTATTTGCATTCTGCCTTTTGTGTGCTTTTGAATGCTTCTCAAGAGCAGCTGTTCAAATGCATGCTCAGTCTGAAGGTCGTCGCTGATTTTCATGCTTCGAAAGAAGAGTTTTTATCTTTATTTTCTGTCGTTTTTTTTTTTTAAATTTGAATAGCGCAGTCGAGACATCAAAGAATTACTTCAACGTTGTAAAATACTGAAGTACAAAATCACATTTTTATATAGCATATTGACCTTTTCCAACTTTATTTTTACAGAATACTGAAACAAGAAAATTGCATTTGCCAAACATTAAAAATGCAATCGTTCCGACGGCTTCCAGAGATCAATGGCCACCAGTAAGATTTAAATACGCCATTAATAGGAAGGCCGTCGAGCGGGCGGAGGGTCAGAAAACCAATTAAATGAATACCAAAGCAAATCAAAAGTCATGTCAGTATTGAACGGAAGTGAGGCTGCTGTGGCACATAAAATTATCTCGGTCGATACAACAACACTTTCCGATTCGGCCGCGTCCCATATGCTTTGGCAATGGGCTGTCTCCATGGCAACGACAACACCGTCGCGTGAGGAGATAATGATGTCAGCATCAGCGTCGACGTCGACGTCATCTTCATTATCGTTCTCATCATCATCATCAACGATATTTCCATTGGCATCCACAGCATCGTTTATGTTTAATGACAGTGCCGAAAATGAATCCAACAGTGTTGGCGACATCGATGGTCTGCTGACCCCAAGCGGTTACACGAATGTCGCGTCGCTTTTCGCTGATGCACTCTTAAATTCAACGAACGCCACACAGGACATACATGGATTATCCACCGAAACGCCGTACGTGCCGTACTACAGCAGACCGGAGACTTACATTGTGCCGGTGCTCTTTGCCCTCATCTTCATTGTGGGCGTTTTGGGCAATGGCACTTTAATTGCGGTCTTTTTGGGCGTGCGACAAATGCGCAATGTGCCAAATACGTGAGTATGCCACTGCATATATCTATACATGAGTCTATGAAAAGAAAAAATAAATAAAAACAAATACAAATTGCTTTTTTTTAGAATTCATAATTTGATTCACTTGTTTTGATTAACAATTATTGATATTGTTTTTGAACCAAAAACTAGTAAATATTTTATGCCAATCGCGTGGTTCGTGCATATTTTTTTTTACTAATGCTGTGCAAACAATGGTATAGCAATCTTTAAATTGGCTTTCTCAATAAATTGTTTATAAAAAATGGAAATTAAAAAAAATTGTAAATCCTTCGATTAAGCACTAGATTTAAGTGTTATAAAGAAGCAGTGCGAATTTCATCGAAATGCATTGTGCGGTTTTAAAATGATAACATTGATGATACTTACAGATGGGAACGTGAAATGACGAAGGTTCCCATCTGTAAGTATCATTGGGACTACTGGAATTGGTCCCTGCCATACGAAGTGAAGAAGAATAGAAGCAAGTGCAACCGTTGTATAGAAATTTTATTTTCTTGTAAATCAATTGACTTCAACCATAATAATATTCCTTTAAATGAATGAAAACTAATTTGATAATCAATAATTTCAAATTTGCTTTTGATTTTTTTGTTTTTTTTTCAGTTACATTCTTTCCTTAGCGTTGGCCGACATGCTTGTGATCGTGACCACCGTACCGCTTACATCGACACTTTACACCATCGATTCATGGCCCTGGGGCAGCTTCTTGTGTACGCTCTCTGAATTCGTCAAGGATGTCTCCATTGGCGTTTCAGTATTCACACTGACGGCGCTCTCCGGCGACAGATATTTTGCAATTGTCGATCCGCTGAGAAAATTCCATGCACATGGTAACTTTTGGCGGCCCTCGAGTGCCAATGAAATTTACATTAATTTCATTGTTTTATTTAGGAGGCGGCAAACGCGCCACGCGCACCACACTCGGCATTGCGGTATCCATTTGGTTGCTGGCCATTATATGCGGTCTTCCTGCGCTAATCGGCACTTACCTGAAGGTGTGAATTTCAGTAATTGTATTCATTGAATTAACATTGCAAAACCAAATGGATTTTACTTACAGAAAGTTGACATCAACAGCAACAAATCATTTCTATTTTGCTACCCATTCCCCGAGAAATGGGGAGTGCGATATGCAAAAATGATGGTTTTGTTGCGCTTTTTGGTCTACTATGCAATTCCATTGATAATTATTGCGGTGTTTTACGTGCTAATTGCATTGCACTTAGTGTATGCAGCAAGAGTACCCGGTGAGGCACAAGGTGCTGTACGGCAGGTAAATATAAACAAATACAAGTATGCTATAATGGGCAATTATCTTATATAAATAGAAAGCAAATGGAACATACAAAAGGAACTCTATTTAAGGACGTTCGAATTAACTTCAAGTTCCTTTTGTGTTGGCTCATGATTTATTTAAGTTTCGAACTCCTTATATGCCGAACGAACGAACTTTTATAGCTTTAACACCTATAGAGTTATTAATAGATATTAAAGACATAAAAAATAGATAGATAGATAGAAATAGATGTGTAGATAGATCAGAGAAAAAAAATATATATCTCTCATAGTTTAAACTGCCAGATAATTACACAAATATATACATACATAGTAATAGTAATTGCAACAAATATGAAAACTCTTGTAGGTGAAAAAAAGATGCTAACAAAATAAGAATGTTGGTGGCCAAAATAAGTAAGGAAGAGGTTGAAGTTTCGCTGTTGCTTTTCTACAGAGAGCAACAAATCAAGCGTCTTGTGATTAACCAAGCTGTCATAACGCATGTAATTTCCAGTCATCAGTTTCGCAAGTCAAGCCAGACAAGATTACATAATCAAATCGCAAATTTAACGCCCATGGGGAGCATGTGTATCTTGGGCCCATGCGTTTGAGAGTGGAGGCCAAATTGCGCTCCTGGGTTGAAAATTGCTTTTCGTTCATTAAGTATGCGCGCACACTTGTGCGTTACTTGTTGGCATTCCTTTTGTAATAATTTTTTTCGTGGTTTTCCTTTTCATCTCTCCATTAGGTCCGTGCCAGACGGAAAGTTGCCGTTACGGTGCTCGCTTTCGTAGTCATCTTTGGCATTTGCTTTCTACCATATCACGTGTTTATGTTGTGGTTCTACTACTGGTAAGTATCGTCCCTCCCCTTTTTTCGTTTTTTGTCTTTCCGTCCAACTGCCCCACTGGCCCACTGTCCCACTGAGTGACTGTCTGGTTGTCTGGTTGTCTGGCTGTCTGTATGTGTGACTGAATCGCCATTCAATGGGCAGCTGTGTGTGTTTTTTACGCTTTACTTGCGTCTCTAAATGTCCACAATTTATTACTCACATATTTTTATATTCATCTGTTTTATATTTTTTATTTCGTTGTTCTTCTTCATAAGTTCGAAAGTCAATTTGTCAAACTCCCCAAGTGGCTTATGAAAATAAGTCACATACACGCACACTCTTCATGTTTTGTTTTGTTACTTTCTTTTTTGACAACGTGACGTATGAATAATGTGACATGTTCTTTGTGCGCCTGCTTTTTGCATGGGCTCTTGTCTCGTTCGGTTTTCGTTGCAGGCCCACCGCTGAAGACGATTACAATGCCTTTTGGCATGTGCTACGCATACTCGGCTTCTGTTTATCTTTCGCCAACAGTTGCGCCAATCCAGTGGCACTTTACTTTGTGAGCGGCGCATTTCGCAAGCATTTCAATAGGTATTTGTTAATACACTACAATGAAGCAGCATGAAAAAAAATATATTTACATAGCAATAAGCAAACAATGAACAAATAACAAATAACCTACTGTAGATACAATCTAACAGAATACCAAGTTCTTGTAATCATAATGCAAACGTGTCGTAAACGTTTTATCGCTAGCTTCAATGTGAAAGGTTCATCAAAAACTAATAAGAAATACATTTAAATTTTACCATTACCCATGCCTCTCCTCTCCCACAACCCATGTGTCCTGCGTGCCTTCATCAGGTACTTGTTCTGCCGTGAGTCCAGCACACGCCGCCACAAGCGTCGGCCGCACAATGAAACATTCTGCATGCATCGCAACGCTTCGCTGACCAGCACAGCTTCGAAGCGCTTCAACTCGCGTCATTCGTGCTATCAGAGCACGCTTAGGAGGTGAGTTGGTGTGGAGTGTGGTTTTGAGACAATCTGATCTTGTTCGATGCACTTTTCTTATCAACAGTCGCTTGCAAGAAACTTCGATAACGACTTTGCCAAATGGCGGCATAAATATCTGCGCCAACACGGATTTGTCGAATGCAAACGCTGAAAACGCTGAAAATAATCTTGAGTTTTCCCTTATGTCAGATTTCCGCCAACAGCAGCAAAAACAACAACAACAGCAGCAATTCAAAGTATTAATGCGTGCACAGCGTTCGAAGAGTACAGGCGCGGGCATGCTTTTGAACTGACCGAGTCGGCAGAGCTTAGCAACAAGCTCCGGAATGATGCAGGTAGTGATCCCATCGAATGATATATCGACAGCTCTATAGATCACGGTCTAGTATTTAAGATAAATTCAAATTAAGATGCATTGCTATACAGTATGTAAGATAAGGAAACATTTTGGCTGACTGGAACGCAAGGTTTTTATCATAAAATAAAATAAAAGAAAATAATAAATCTTTACACTGTTAGCGTTGAGCGCACTTGAATGTATATTTGCATCTTTCGAATAAAGAAAAAATATCGATTTTACTATCCTTGCTGGCATAAATTTATGTTGATGCTAAATGTGCATTTTTTTATTAAATATTAATATGAATGTATAAAAAATATTTTTGTGCAAAAAAATTATAATTAAATGACGCTAATTAAAATGTGTTTTAAATGTTAAATAAAAAAGTTTACATTGACAAGACTTTTGTTTTCTCTATTAAACTGTTTCAGAACCTACCGTAACGGTTTATATAATCTCCTTTTTGGCCAGAAACATCGTTTTACATCATTTGAATCATTATATATAATACGTTTTTCAAGTGTACACAGATTGAAAGTAACAAAAGTTATAACAAAGATGCCACCGTTGAATTTTACCAGGATAAACACATTTCATTCATTCATTCAATCACACAATCAAGTAACGAAATTGCAAAAATAAAAAAGATAATAAAATCAATGGAAATAAAATTTAAATAACTGTTCACGTTTATGACATTTAACAACAGGATGTCGACGACGACGACATTGTTGCTGTTGTTGTCGTTGAAGATGTCAACAATTTTCGCAACAGAAATAAATCTTTAACAACTGTCAAAGGACTTGTCACTTAAATGGAGTATCTGCGCCTTGCTGAGTGAATCGAAGCAGACGAATTTCTCGCTTTCGGTCTGATTGGTAAATCTGGTGAATCTGTTGCCCTCCTTATCGCAGCCATAGTCATCGCCTCTACAGTGTGGTGTGAACCAACAGATTCGACTGTGCTGCAAATGAGTCGGAAAAATAAATACGAACGCATTCGTCGAGTAAGGACTTTTTGTTTTTTTTAGATTCGCAAAATTAGATAGTTTTCAAGGCTTAAAGTTTTTAAGTGGCAAAACAATTTGAAGTCACGCACCCCGTACTTTGCCGTATCCACGCCACCCCACGCCACACCGCACGGTGTTGTGAATAGTTTAAGGTACAATTGGGAGCTGTTTGCCAATCTCTGCAATTGTGCTGCTTTTGCTTGCGACCTTTTATTTTTATTTATAGGCACGTCCGTCGGCTGCCGCCCCCATGTACTTGAAGTGTTTTACACACTTTTGAATCACAAAGCCAGACGGCCGGAGGGCCGCACACGTAGCTAACAAAGCGAAGCCCAATAAATTCGGCATTTAATTGTATCTTTGTGTTGGCTTCTTCAATGCGTTGTAAGTATTTGATACTTAAAAGTCGTTATTAAAGTAATTCTCGAAACATTTATTTTGCAAATGTACTGCGCACAAAGCCTAAACAAAAAGACTTGGCATAATATGTTTGATGAATTGGCAATTTTTGTTTTTTTTAATTCACTGCAATTGTTCACTAAGCATGAAAGTATTATTCGCACTGATTATTTTAATTAATTTAAATTATTGCTAGACACTTAAGAAGCAAAAGTTGTTTCAAGTTGTTCGTAGGGCTGCATAAGACAATGAAAGATGACGCGGCCGTTAAAAAAGTTTGTAATCCATTATGAAAAGTTGTTGAGTTGTTGAATCAAAGGGAAAAGGCAATGATAGCTTGAGTAAATAAAGAGCTTATAATTCATAAAGAAAAGGAAAATAAGACACAACAAACATTACAAGAAATAAGCAGACTTCGGTCGAGCAGATGATTCGATATTCTTCCCTCTAATTACTGGCATGCCCTTTTCTCGATCCAATATCAAAAGCATACATACCATCTAATCAGGACCTAATAGAGATATTAACTTTGAGAAAGAAGTTCTTCATATTGCGACTTTAAATATTACAAGGCGCATATGTAGACTTGTTGAATCTAACATGTACGGAGACGGGCAGACGGAGATGGCTAAACCAACTTGTTGAGCTGATATAAATGTAAGAAGTTTATGACAAAGTTATAATATTATGCACTGGATGAAGAGTGTTAAAAGTGATTAAGAAAAAAACGTTGCTTAAGTTTCCTTCTTAAAATGAAATTTCAACAAAAAACAAAAGGTAAAAATAAATTATCTTCTGAACTGTGAAAAAGAAAGAATAAACTTTGTAACTTCCTAAATTGGCTTACTGTATGTTGTATTAAAAGTTGATTCCGAAAATTTAAAGTCAATTTAAAATTAATAATGTGTGAAACCAGAAAGAAAAACATTAAAATTCCTTTTTTATTCCAGAAGGCTTCAAAATCGATTTCTAAATATTTTGTTGTCTTTCTTTAAATGATTTCCTTAGCAAACAACTTGTTACCCAATTTGTGTCTGGATTGCTTTGGTTTCAATCACAACATATTCATAGCTCAATGCAAACCGACACGATGCACGATGCCGAAAAAGTCATCGCATGACGAGTTATTTCATTTCGTGGGTTATTAAAGGGGTGACGGGTTGTCAATTGTGGCTGCTTGAGTTTGAACACAATTTGACATTAGATGTGTTAATGGCATTTTCAGAGCTAAGCTGCGACATTGTTGCGTAAGTATCAATTAACTGAACGACAAAACAAGAATGTGTCAACAAAGTTGCTAAATGTCATTCGGAGATTCGAACGAAATAATGTTATCAAATCCAGCAGACTGCACGCTGAGTTCGAGGAAAGTTCAACATGAGTCTTGCTGATTTGTCACTGGCAGTTAACCGACTGAACAAATGTGGGTGAAAAATAAATAGATTTGCGTTTTTGAGGATGACATTCGCAAAACGTGTTTGACAGTTCAAACGTGACAAATATTTGAAAAACTAAATTTTCATATTGCATGCTGTTTTACTTGAGCCAAATGAATAATGTAAAACGAACCTCTTGGTTAATTCAAATAAATGCTTTTCTTTCAACACTTCTGTTTTTTGCTTAAATTTTAAATGGCAAACAGAATGATTACATTTGCAACAACTGTCAGCAACATTTGCGAAATACATTTTTTAATAAAATTGCTTACTTGCTTGTCAAAAACAGTTGGTGAAAATTGTAGCGCTGAATTCAAGAAAATCATCGAAAACATATATAATATATATTTCTTTGTGAATGCGATGGAAGATAAAACTTCGATAACATAACGGAATGTGCTTTTACTTATGTGTATACAAGCCCATTAGTATTATTTCTTTAATACTCACTGAGGAAGTAAATGTAGTTTCAGAAATGTTAATTAAAAATAGTGGAGAACATGTAAAAAAACTACAACCTTCTGTTCGGGTTACCTATTTTCCAACCTGCCTTACATATAGAAAATTTATGTGACTAGGGTCACGAAGTACATACGGCAGTTTAGCTTCAAACTGGCTTGAGCACTGGAGTCATTTCTCAATTCCATCCCATTGCGCTTTCAGACAGCTTCATACACATTTTACATTGCCTGTTGTGTTTACTCGAGCCAGCTTCAGTTAATAGACCCTCGCAGAGATAAGAAGAATTATTGTGGACTGACATCCACATGCACTTTCCATAAATCGACTTTTCAATGGAATGGTAAGGAATGGGAATGTTATGTTGACATGAGCGACCACCAGATTCTATGTTAGTAAAAATAAATAAATTAAATACTATAGAAAAATTTTAATTATTAACGATATATTTAATATTTCAATTCCTGATAAGTTGTCGTGTCATGACTCAAAAGGTTATCACGCGCCCATCTCTTTCAAAAGCTTTGTTAAAAGAGGTTTTTGACATGAATAATGAAAACGACAATTGTGCTTAATTTCAATATTCTATTTCACCGGAAAGCTTTCAAGTTCAATAAACTTTGATAAAGCTTAACTAAATTCTGTGTTGAAACACTTTTTTATACAATTTTATAGAACATTAATCTCTTAGAATTGTTTGATTGAATTTTGTCTTCACTACTAAAATTATCCGTTTATTTTCGAAAATAGGTCTTGCGTCATGTTCTCGCTGCCCCTGCAACCATCTCAACAAGTGTTCCCCTCAAAAATATCTTTGAAAGCCTGAAACGTTGAATGTATTCTGGTCTTAAAGAATATGTGTAATGATTTTTTAAAATTGAATGAAATTTTATACGCGATTATCTCGAAACTATTTTTTTTTACCTAATCATCCGATTAACTCAAAATTTGGGAAAATGTTATTCATATATTCCTCGATGGCAGGAACTTAGGATTTTGAAAACGAAAATTTTTTCCTTTTTTTAAGAATTCGTAAAGGTGAAATTATTATTGTTTTTGACTATATTTAAATATTAATAGCCTTTTGTCAAAAAACTGGATACTACAAATGTTTTTTTTATCGTAGTGGTTAAACGCCTAAAATTTTGTTGAAAAAGTTAAGGTAAAAGGAAATATGCTCCGAAATATATATTTTAATATTGTCATTTAAACACATGCATACATTAAATCAAATACTGGCAATGTTCGCACCAACATATGTTACACATGATCAAAATTGAGAGAATGTAGATTCTTCAATAACATTTATGCAATTAAAACTTTTAAATGAGTTAACTACTTTGTGTTTTACGGCATCAAGGCAAACATCGTAATGCAATAAAACAAATGTTAAGTCGTAAAGCAAAAAAGGACACATATTTTACATGCACATACACACGCAGTCTGTATTCAGCGCCACGATGCTTGCAACATCATATTTTATTTGCTAATTTTTAGCCGCGTAGAATAGTTGTTGACTTTATTTGTAATAATGAGACTTTTGCGAATGTTGGCCATTCGAAACTTCTATATTCTCAATTATATTTATTAACAGAAAAACACAAGAAAAGTTGTATGAGAAATTCAACATGGGTTTCATTTTCGTTCGTCCGGTCTTCCCAGCAGAATTTCCTCACCGTTTTCATCATTGTCTGCAAACAGGAAGGGAAAACTTCATTAAAATCTCAGTATTCATGGCAACATCCACGGTAATTGCAATTGTAGGGGGCGGCTTGGGACTTCAGCCAATATTGCAAGCTGTTAATGGTTATGTGCGTTGCAGTGTTTCCAAAAGCGCACACATAAACATGTACTCATTCACCCGTACAATGTTTCACCGGAACCGTCAACGAATTGGATGTGTCGAAACCAGACGCGCGCCTTTTGTGTTTACCATGTTGCATGCAACATTCATGGCCGAAACACATTTTTAATTGAGCTCTTTCAATTTGTTGCCTGTTACAAAACATAGGACATCTGCAAGTGCAACAACAACAACAACAACAACAACATCCACGCCTGCCACATTGTCCGCCTTTGGCCGATGTGCAATGGTTTGAACTTAATTATGCGCTCAATGGTTCGCTAATAATTCGTTTAATGGCAAAAGTAGTTCACCTTTACTTTCTCCTACCGAAAATTGCTCAAACAAAGCCGCGCTCATTATTCTGCATTTGAAAGCGACAGCGAAATCTTCGTGGCAACGATTCAGCTGTGAAATTGCCAGAGATTCGAAAATGAAAAACGTGAAAATGCAATGCCAATTAATAAAAATAATATCGCAACTATTATTGCAAAGCTCCAGACTGCTAGTGAACCCGACATCCAATTAGAAGTTGGTTTTCATCTGAGGCACCAAAAGCGAACTGCAAGCTACTTACCATAAGTACAAATTCTTTATATTGAGAAGCACAGATACTTGTACAATATTTTAAAATGCAACTACAACTTTCAGGATGGTATTTAACTTAAATATAACTATGGGCTTGGCGGTTGTCTGGCAATATTTTGGATTTGTGTGGGACGCCTTTGAATACTTCGACTGTCCCCAGTACTAGTTTTCGGGTATTTCATACAATGTACTTGTACACATCCACATATTATATTAGGAAGAACATACATATATTTTGTCGATCTCGGAAACTATAAAAATTAAACTTCTTTGAAGTCAGATGCCCCACTTCTTTTGTAGGTGAGAGGTAAACAGTTAACTTGGTGTGTAAGTAATACTAGCTAAATATAAATGAGATCAAAAGAGGATCAGTTTCGATTGAAAAATAGGTGTGGCAACGCCCTTAAACGGTAATCCGAATGAAGTTACAGGGTATTTGAAAGTTGAGCACTATTGAATGCAGTTTTCTTAATATTTATTTAAGGTGAGAACAAAAATGTTTTAAGAAAACTTTTTATTTTTTATTTTGGTGACCAACAAACGGATTGGACAATTTAAACTTACTATAAGAAAAACACTTTCTCTACAAAAGTTCTTAGTTTTTGTTATTTTATTTGACTTTGATTTTGATGAAAATAAATTTCCCGTGCTGAATGACTTCAGCGAAAACGATAAATCAATTGAAGCATTTCAATTGGCCACATTGCCGTATCAGCAGCTGTCAAAGTTTGGCGTACATTGGTTGAATTTAGATACAAAGCAATAATTTAGAAATCATGCATTTTATTTGTAACTACCTTTAACCAGATTTCTTTTTTAAAGATGAGATAAGCACTTCTTGAATAAGTCTCTGCTGAACAAATGTCTGAAAGTCGAGAAGGGTGTAAACTCTACAATGGAGAGAAACTGTTTTGAAGACTTAGGCAACAAAATATCAATCAAAACACAATACTGTCGAAAATAAAATTTTGCCAATTAACATTAGTTAATTGATACTAATTTCACACATACTCGTATGTGAATGTGTAAACAAAAACAAAAGTTTATTAATTAATAAAAAGTTTGTTAACCCATTCGAGCAACAAATTGAGTGCACAGATCTCATATGAAGATTATTCAACAACAATTGGAGCATGAGAATCGAAAGCATAAGTAAGTAAATAAGCATAAAGCAAAGTGGCCAAGATTGCTGCTAAAGGCGGAAAGCACAAATAAATCCAGAACCTCTCGTATTGGTTCATGATGACAGCAGCCGCAATTGATCTAGCCGGATTCAAGCTTGTCCCGAGGTCCTTAAATGATAGAACAGCTTTAGGTAAATAGATGAACGAAAACGCAACTCACACCACACAAATGCAAGGCGAAGACCACCACACCTATGCGCAGCGGCAATGAGTCCACCAAGAGGGAATGTTTGCTCTCAAAGTACGTGCACATGGCGAGCACCCAAACGCTTGTTAGTAAGCACTCCATGACGATAGCGTACTGAATTTCACTAGATGGCTCTGACACACAAAATTCATGGTCACCAGTGTTGCTTAGCAGGTGTGCTAGGCCGACACCCGCAAAGGCGCCCAGAAACTCCACTAAAATGTATAAGGAGCCGAGAGGTAATCGTACAATGCCCAATAAGAAAGCCGCAATGGTGACGCAGGGATTTAAGTGGGCGCCCGATATTGCTAAAAAGCACTGCATTGCAGTCGCGACTCCCAAACCAAAACAGGCCGCATTCGCGAGTGAGGCGGTATTCAAGGCACTTATCACAGAGGCCGAACTGCCAAGGCAGCCAATCGAGCAATATATCATTGTGGCCAGGAACTCGCCAATCAATCTGGCTAAGAGCTCGAATGTCTTATCCATTAAAAAACTTATCTTTTTCTAATATTTATGTTTCTTTTGGCTTCGTTTCGTTCGTTGGAACCAGCGATGTTCTTCGAAGTTATCACCACTTATGAAATAATATATTTTTGTGAAATATTATATTTTTCAAATATTTTTGTAAATTTTTATTTATAAAAGTCTTACAAATTCGATACCTCTTAAAACTAAGTTTATTTACAACATCTTAATAAAAAACAAATACAACCGAACCTTCTTTCCTTATATTACTAAGCTATGCCACACTTGTGTTGTTCAAACTTCTTCTAAGTTGTTGTCTTTGTCAACGTGTTCCGCAGTAGTAAGCTCACGTCTAAAGACTGTCTTGTAGACGTATGCAGTGACAACGGCTCCAGCTAGTGGTCCAACCCAGTAGATCCAGTGGTCTTTAAAAGAGTTATTCCAGACAGCAGGTGCAAAGGAACGCGTCGGATTCATACTGGCGCCAGTAAAGAATCCCTAAACGACGAATAAACAGAGGTTTAAATAAACAAACGATCCATGCAACGAGCCGGAAACACTTACCGCTGTAATTGATAGACAGGAAACGGCCAAACCGAATCGTATTGCCACTGAATCCTCAAACTTGGTATTGCGTGGGTCCCAGACGCCGCAGCAAACCATGATGAGCACGCACGTGATAAAAAACTCAATGAAGACGCCCTGAACGGCATTAATCTCGCTATGCAGTACGGTCACGCACAGCCCGGCCTCGTTGTCGGGCCCACTGATCGTGCTCGCTGGCAGCACGGCCTTCAGTAGCCCATAACCAATGAACGCGCCAAGCAGCTGTGCAACGAAGTAAAAAATAGCCATTGGCAGCGAGATCATGTTGTAAATGAGCGCAGCTAGAGTGACGGCCGGATTGAGATGAGCGCCGGAGACACAACCAAAGCATTGAATGACAATTAGAACGACGAAACCAAAATTCAGCGCCATCTGGAAATGAGTGTTCGGAAAGATGCCCGTCTCGACGCAGCCCATACAGCCGAGGAAGATCAACATTGCGGTGGCGATCAGCTCACCGCACAAAATGCAAATCTTATCCACATTAGACGGCTTTATTTTCAACATGCAACTGAAATGAAACATATAATAAAAGATTAGAATATGTCATGAGGAATAAGTCATATGCAGATATGCCAGTTATAATAAATATTTTTTAGTCCCACCTGCACTTGTTACTATTGTTGCCCTTCATCGTGCTTCAAACTAAGTAAACAAACTTCGAATGTCTGTGATACATAAAAGTTATCGAAGGACGTCGATACGATTCGGAGTTCTGATTGCAAATGACGACGTTGTCACACTTTTCATTTCAACAGTCGAATTCTCTTCAACACACCCTGCCCTTTGCAAAGCACCCATAAGCATTGCAGATTAAATCGCTTACTTCTTTTTTCGATTTGAAGGGGTTCTAATCTACAACAATGCCCATTATCAATTATCAATATTAATACCAATTATCATAAATGTTTAATATATTTAATCTGATTTAAACAACAATTATCTTGGTGTTGTTGCTGCACCAGTTTTGGCAACCGTTTCGACAATTCTCTGTTTTCGTCGATTTTCGTTTTTATGTCTGTGTCCCGCCATAAATCTAGTCATTCCACGTCTATCAATACTGGACAATGTGTGGCAAAAATGTACGAAGTTGAGTGCACCTTCATATCGCATTCAAATTTCATTGAGATTACCTAATCAGGCAGACATATCAACTATGAGTTGGTTTGTTAGCATACAAACCATGAGTTGTGCTCGAACCCATGATTATGCCTCAATCTTATCTGAAAGACTTAAATCCACTGTCAAATATGGCGCCTGAATGTTCACAAGTATTGAGACAGTTTAATAACTACGACTACCGTTTTAGATGGAAGTGATTAATAATGTCGCTGTCTTCAGAGACAAACATAATTTTTAATATTTTGAATTCCTTTCAAATCACAATTAAAAATTTTGTAGTTGTTGAAAGCCAAACTCAAAAGTAAAATTCATTACTTTCTATACATGCGACTATATATCAACTTCCTTACTTAATAACTTTTTTACGAAGAAGTCATATTTTAAGATTCAGTTAAGGCAATATTGAATGGCCACTTTCAGACAGATGAACAAGATTAGTTTTATTTTTCAGGTCGTATACGAACGTTTCAATATACAATCGTTTCAACAATGTACGTACATAGATTGTATAAAAAAGATTTTGTGTGGCATATTTTTAGGCTGAGCAATAATTTTTTCACACATCATCAAGAGCGTAGCCAGTTTGTTTTTGCATAAATCTTTCTACTTTTTGCATAAATAAGACCTTATTCACTTTTGGAGGTACCAAAGTTATGTTGTGCTACCCATTGACTACGCCCTTGCTATCGTATCAAGTTATTTTCAAATTCGTTACGTATACTTTGCAAAGTTTAAAACTATAGAGTTAAGTGGTTGAGTAAATGAAAGTCAAATTTTATAAAATCGTTCATAAATGTAAATGTTATTTGCATCAGAAAACGTGCATAATTTTGGCAAACTCCAGCATACGGCACATGCCAACTGCATTTCAAAATTAGGCCAAAGTGAATTCGCAGTTGCTTTGGGGAATGAACAGTCACAATAAAATAATTAGAGAAAAAATTATTCTATATTTGTGTTTCCATTTACCTTAGAAACCAATTAAGTAAAATTGAAATGAACAAAAATAAAAAAGGGTAATTATGCGGACAAAAATATTGGGGTGAGTGTCCGGTTATGAGGATTTTCACTGTATTTGTATCAATTATATTTTCATTTTGCTGCGATAAAGTATTTTATCTGATCGTAGTACTTATTTAGTAATTTAGAGTAGTTATCATATCGCCCAGTTAGACAAACGACATAAGCTTTGATTACATTTTTGACAACATACTTTAATTAGGAAAACACAAAATGGCTTGTAGTTATTTTGATTAAATGTGTTTAAACTTTGAACATTCTTGTGTGAATTGAGTAACTCTTTTAAATTGTCAGATGGAAATAGGCAACCATCAATTTCAAGACCAAAAGAATTTCGAGAACCAATGAAGCTCACTTCGCATTAAAGTTAGCCAAATCTTATAGAATCTTAATTGTTGTTTGAATGACTTTATTATTAATGATCGACTTCATTTCGGATGTGTTTCATTCAAGTAAATCAGTTTTAATTCAATTTTGATGGACAAATCCGATCCAAGTCAAATGGAACACACCTAATTTGACAATTATAAGAATTCAATTATTGCTTAGAGCTAGATTTTTAAAGTTGTTATTTAAATCTAAATTGTTTTCAGTATTAACATTTTCCTATAAGGTAATGAAACATTTTCGGCAGCTCCTTTATGAAAGTGGCACCTCCTCCATGGCGCGGAGTTTATCGGTAGTCTGTGCCTCGACAACCTCGCGTCTGAAAACAGCCTTATATGAGATAGAGGTGATGGCACCTGCGGCAAGTGGGCCGACCCAGTAAATCCAGTGATCCTTGAAGTCGGTATTCCAGAGAGCTGGTGCAAAAGATCTGGCCGGGTTCATGCTGGCGCCGGTAAATTGACCCTAAATAATGAAATTATTAGAAATGGAACTAATCGGCACTCTTCTGATCTGTTGGTTACTTACGGCTGTGAGTGCCAAGCAAGCAACGGCAAGACCAAAACGAATGGACACAGAGTCATGGAACTTGGTGTTACGTGGATCCCATACGCCGCAGCAGACCAAAATCAAAACGCAAGTGATAACGAACTCAATGAGTAAGCCCTGTGTTTGTGTCACACCATGGACTTGAGTCACACAAAGACCCTTAGCAGCTTCGACAGGTAGCACAATCTTTAGCAGTCCGTAGCCGATAAACGCGCCCAACATTTGTGCAACGAAATACACGAGGGCCATCTGTAAGGTTACTAGATTGTAGATGTACGCCGCAACAGTAACAGCGGGATTGAAGTGAGAGCCGGAAACGCAGCCAAAGCATTGAATGACGATCAAAATCACGAAACCGAAATTCAAACACGCTTGAAAATGGGTATTTGGGAAGAGAGGCGTGTTGACGCAACCCATGCAACCAAGGAAGACGAGTAGACCGGTGCCAATCAGCTCGGCCAGGAAACAACATATTTTATCCAGCGTCCCCGTCTTCATTTTTAGGCGTTCGAAACAACTGAAAGAGCACAATTTAAATGAGGATGACGATGATGATGTACTAAGCGTAATTTGTATATGTCCCTAACTAACTAACAGCCTTTCGGATAACACTTCTCAACCATTTATATTGCCAAGCCTTGTCTAATCGAAAAAGAAATTTGTTTGTTTTTTCGTTATTAGTTTGCTGTTTTTTTCTTTTAGTATTGTTTGTTTACTTTATTTACTTTGCTCATCAATCTTACTGGAGCATTGAGCAGAGCCACTCGGAAGCCAATTAATTAAAGTTATTATCATTTTATTAAAGCGATATCAATTGGAAAAACAAATACATTTGTACGGCAAAAATCTGTTAAGCACCTGCGTTGTGCGCTTTCGCTTTCGTCTGCCATATTTGCTAACTGAAAAATGCTTTAGTTCACTTCGACTCGACCCGATCCGCTGACTGATCAAGAGACACGTTCTAACGAATTGAATTCCGTCAAGAAACTAACTCTGAATTTTTGTCAACAATATCGAAACACTTAATTGCCAAATTAAATACCAAAAAAAAATAAAACAACAAAAGCACCAACAAATATATTGCTTACTGTGATGCGTATTAGCAAAGCGTTAAGATTTTATCAGGTTTCCTTCAAATGCTGGCGTCAATTGTCAAACACGGCGACTTTGAGTGACTTTCGCATAGCACAAATTGGAATGAACAACGCCTATACTCAATAACACTTCAGATAGGCTGACTACGTTGAGATACTCTCAAAGTGATAAGAAACCTAATGGGGGTTCATTGAGTAAACAAGGCAAAATAAATCCAGTTGTTAAACAGATGCTAAGATAAAAAAAATTCCACGAATAAGGAACTGTATGGTTGACCTCGTGAGAGTGACAGAGGGCACGTGCTGACAAAAGGATGACACAGACGAACTATGAAGAGAAGCGGCAGAGAGAAACGAAATTTGTGCCGTTGCAATGTAAGCCCGATTTGAGTATTTATGTGAACGCATACTTTCAGGCGCACGCTCACAATATTGCCTTCAATTACTCAGAATATTGCCATGTATGATTTCCACTACATTGAGCATGTTTTTATTTTTTATTTTAAGTTTTAACGTCAAACGCACACATTTTTTATTTCTTGTAGAATTTCTTAGTAATTTCTACTGATTAAAATAACACAACTTTATCGCATTTCATTATATGCTCATTTCCGTTGACTTTTGCGGTTTGTGCAAAATGCTAAGACTCAATTATGCACTTTAGAGTTTATATTTCAACGAAAATAAGCGTATTTTCATTACCGAGTTATAATGTTAAACCTTGGGCAACCCATTTGCGTCAGAAACGGAAACAACTGCGAATTTGTATCTGAGCGGAAGTTGGAGCTCGGTGCTTAAATCGTTTCAAATTATACTTTGTGCGTTACGCGAAGGAAATCGAAAAATTACACAGCGCTAATGTATGACATGGAACGTTGAGTATCCGCGACTGTCAATGTCAAGACGTTCGTAAACAGTTATTAGATGAGACTGAAGCATCCCAAAGTAAATATTGTGCCTCAGAGCGATATCTCATTTGGATATTATTAAAAAAACAAGTAAAAAAAATAAATACATAAAAATACGAAAATCTCATAAAGAAACAAAGTCTTCTTAATTTATAGCAGCGCAAATAAGACAAACTGAAAGAGATGCCACAATATATATTAAAATAATATAAAGATGTTTAAAAATAGGAGGCTGAATTTGTTGTCGCGTATCACACGCTGAATTGAAAGTGAGCTTTTTTCTCGCTTCAAAATATATCTTACTTGTCGAATGAGTAAGAATACTTATTAACGCTACGATCGGTGCGTGCAGGGTCGTAAAAACCACAATGC
The DNA here is from genome assembly GCA_037044515.1 of Phortica magna. Lineage (NCBI taxonomy): Eukaryota > Metazoa > Arthropoda > Insecta > Diptera > Drosophilidae > Phortica > Phortica magna. The sequence continues at coordinate 28,161 of JBAMBP010002545.1, forward strand.
GAAGGTAAAAGTGAAAAGTTTTGTTTTTTATCATTTAAAGGTCGACAATTAAGAACAAATAAATTAAATAATTTTTCCATTTTTCAATCAATCAAAGCACTTGAGAAATGATGAATTACAAAAGAAAAATAGCGGTAAACAAATACAACTACAACTACAATTCAATCTCAATTACTTCACGCAATCTCAGCGCGTTCGCACTGCACAACTTCCACTTGAAAGCACATCATTTGTACTATTTTTTTCGCAACTGTGTTGTTGTTGTTGTGGCCAAGGCATGTTTATCAGTTGCAAAGCATTCTTGCGGTAGGGCAAGTGTGCCACAGACGCATGCAAAGTGCGTAAATAGACGAGCCGCAGATACTTTGCACCCGGTCGCAGTAATTTTATTGCAAGCAATTAACTTAAAATGGTTCAATACGTTTTAATTGAGTTGAAATACAATGTTGACAACAACACATTACAATACACTGTTTGTTGTTGGAAAAAAGCTGTCATGCAATCAGAACGAATCTTGCCACAGATGAGAATGAACCTTTCATCTTTTTATACGGCAGATAATCTGCACGCTTATATATGAACTTAACACAATCTTGATAAGAGACAGCGAGCGTTTCATTCATTGATAACCTCGCCAACACTATTCTAAGTTCCGCGATTCACAATCAAAACAAGATGCGTTCACACAACGAAGTTCGCGTCAAAGATTTGCCACTTGCAGTCTTTGTACAGCAGTGCGCACTTAAGTAAGGCCCGCAACGCTGTTGGCGGCGCTCAATTAACGCATGGGTTTCAATTACTTTCAACAATACTTAAATATGTTTGGTTTACTCATTTGCGTTCTCGACGGCATAATTGAGAGAGTAAGTAGAGTCCACGTAGCGCCCATCAATGTAAATATGTACATATGTCGAAATGTTTGACAAGTTGATTATCGCACACATTAAAATGCGTTCGCTTGTAGATTTGATCGTCGCACCTTTCAATTGTTTGTGCTGTGCGCGACTCGTGGCCATTTAAAGCGGAACAGACTAAGTAATTCTACAGTTGCTTGAAATGCCGGACACGCGTACCCATTTGGCTAGGTGAGTCGTGTGTATACGCTGTAAATTAAATTTTCAGTAGCACATTTCATTAGCATAGATGCATTTGGAATGAAATTAAGTGTGTTTTGTATAAAAACCAAATTAATTTACCAGCTTGACAAACATGCGGAAAGTGTGCTTGAAAACAAACGCTGGGTTTGGTTTTGTCAATTTGATTTGAATTTTGATTAAAACGAACGATTAAAAATTAGCACCACAAAAATATTAAATAATAAAAAATACGCTAATTACTTTTTGTTGTTGTACGTTCAGAATCACGCAATGCCCTGCGATAGCAAATAGTCATCGCATTCGATCATTTGTTTCATCATCATCATATTTTGCATAATACTTGATAATTGCCAAACGAAATCGTCAAATTATTCAATGCATTCAATGTTGTTGATCAAATGAAGTGTGCGTTCAAGTCGTGCGACACATGCGATTTATCATTTTTGTGTGAAATCGAGATAATTTCTGCAGAAGCCTCATTGTTTCATAATAAATTTGCTCATATTAGCATAGCGAAAACTAAAATTGATCGATCACAGACAAATTGGACATCGTACGGATTAATTTGACTTCGATCGTACCACACTAATTGACAACATAGCGCTAATTAAATTAGACAACATTTTGCTAGAAGAGCGATCAAATCATGACTGACATATTATATGCTTAAATATGTTTTGCTACGAGTTTATATAATGCGTCATGTCCTTAAGCATGCCTTCAAGTTACTCAAGTACATTGAAGCTTTTGAAAATATTTTGGTTCGTTGGTTTGCTGAGCTCATCTCATTTATATTTGCTGTGTCGTTTTTGGTAACGTTCGTTTTTCAAATTGGTACATTTGATGACGTCATTCTCCAAATTTATTACTGACCATGAAATCATAAGCATTTTTGAAGATTTTTTATTTTTTGGTTTATTATAAAATGTTTTTATGAGTTATTTGGCTTAGCATAACACACAAAAATAAACAACACGCGCTTGTCTAAAAATTATATAAAAATGCTTTTGCTGAACTGATTTTCCACATTGTTCTACACTAATTTTCGTTTCAGTACTTTTGGGCAATGCATTTTCGTTAGTAATTAACACTAAATCAGAGTTGCATACAATCAAGTTTGATTCATGCGAAATCTGCATTGTGCCATGTTTATTGAATGCGCTGCCATTGAATTGTTGCGCTTACCGAAATTTCAAATTTCTGCGAATATGAAATTCAATGGAATGCGTTGTCCTGACGACGGCTCATCAAAATTATGCAAGCGAGGTAATTAGTGCAAAACCAGGCAAAGTTTCATGACTGCACAGGCGTTTTGGCGTTATTACGTTGGCATATCACAATTATGAAATGATTTTAATTGCAAACTCATATCATATGATATAACCGACACATGCACGTCAATATAAAGAATGCCCTAATTAAACTTTTTATAAAATCAGCATTTGTGTTGATATTGTGATAACGCACACCTTTAATAAAAGAATGGGTGAATTTGTTTTGTAGTTGTTGTTGTTGAATCAAATGCTGCCACTCAACTCAATATTGGAATACTGCCAGGCACTGATAATAACATATTAAATTCAATATACAGCAAAAGATTGCACATTTCATTTGCCAAAGTGCCTTTGGATTGTTTAATAATTGCAAAGCAAAGACATTTTTGATTACAAAAAAACACTTGAGTAGAATCACGCTATAAAACAAATAATATGACGTGCCATATTCATTGATTAAAGATTAAAAACACTAAAGCAAAATATTTATTTGTATAGATGTTAACTAAAGTGCGAACGCGTTGATAACAAACCGTACTGTTCAAGACTGAGCAGAATCTCTGTTCGTTTGGCAGTTTTCGTTAGCTTCTTATCAATTTTAATGTTTCGTTTATGGTTTTTGTAAATTTTCGCTCTTCCAATGTCATGTGTTGTCGAATGTCATACAAGCCTCATACACATCGAGGTCAATTTGTGTCACTTGTTTACTGTAAAGCGAAGCTGGTAACTGATAACATGAACTCACTTACACGAACACACACACCGACCCATGTATGCGTTAAATAAGTAGTAGTCTTTGCAGCTTGTTCGAAGCATATGTTGAACATTCAGCCAAATGTTATACTTTGGTCACTATTTCAGTTTTCAATAAGGCTTTGACATTGACTTTGTGGGCACAAACAAACACGACATGTTCATCAAATGATGTTTGGTATATGAGAGAGTACAATGTTGCCGAGTTCAACAACAACTTCAATGAGCATTGGTTATCAATGTTGTCTTATCAGACGCGTGGACGCAACAGCGCTCGGCAGACGGCAACTGTTTATTGCGTAATCAGACTAACTGTGGCAGCGTTTCGGTTCGCGCCTTCTTTTTATTGCACAACAATTAACGTCACTTTAAACACACGAACGGAGAACGAGCCACCGTTGAACTTATGGAAAATATAAAACATTTGTGACGATAACAAACGAAATTATAACTTTATTATTTTGTTTATTGTCTTTCATGTAATTATTCTTGCTATAAGCAGAAAGATTAATTTTAGTCAAATTAGTTTGTTTAACTTAGAAGCTAAAGTTGTGGAGACACAGGTTCAGTACAAAGTTTTGTTTGTAATGTAAAATGCATTTCTCATTAGGGAACAATATAATCAAAGACTAGAAAATTTCATTTGCCTGTAAGAGATGATTGAATAAGATGGAATTCTAATGAATCGAAAACAAATATTGTATTACGAAGTGTTTTTATTTTCCGCCTGCGGAAATTCATATATTTGACATATAAAAACGAATAATCATCATTTGTCTAATGAAGATTGCCCAGTGTTGAGCATCTCTATTGCAATGCCTGTCACAACATGACTTGAAGCACTTGAAGCGTTGAGCACTATTTGAATTGCATTTGAAATGCATAAAAACTTATAAATTATGGAAAGACTGTCGGGCCTCGGTTAATGCATTGATGCCTTGCAGCTACGGACTTCATGATATGATCATGGCTAAATTCCGTAGATTTTACACAATTACAATAATTATAATTAGAAAATTATATTAAGGAGATTGTTGGTGTGCGATAACAACTGCAAGATTGTTAATCGGCGTGAGCACGAATTGAAAGTCGAAATGCACAAGTTGTGTGAATAACTTCACTGTGATTATTAAAAGCATTACTAAGTAATATATTTCAATGGCTTAATTAATCGATGTTGATAAAAGACAAATAGAAGCTTCCTCTACGAATAAAGTTTAACAAACCTACATTATTTTGATAATGCACTTATAAGTTGACCTAATTAGTTTAGTTGCACAAGCCGCCGGCTTATTTTAAAAGAATTTGCTTAACTAATTTACTCGTCGACGGTGAATGTAAACGCCCTTTCGTGAGAACCATCAATTAAATTATAGTCGTGTTTATAAGAAACAAGTAAATAATGAAGAGACAAGTATTCAATACAAATAATCAATACATCAATATGTATGTAAGTGTAGTTTTCAACCAGTTTAGAGCGTAGAGTGCACGACGTGGCGTCAAGGTGCTGCGGCCTATGCACGCCGCGCTCTGCGACGCTTGTTAGGTCGAAGACTTCGTTGTAGTTGCGGCTTGGTGAAGCTGCTATTGATAAACGGAAATTGATATTTACTAAAATGCCGCTAAACAGCATTGAAACTGAGTAAATCAATTGACTAGACAAAGTCAAAGTGAATGTAGAACGAAAACACAAACTGTTGTTTTCAATAAAAAAGACGCAGAAAAGTGTCAAGCTTGTCAAATGACTTTGAAAGAAAACTGCAACTCATCACGTCATATTCTAATATGACATACTAAAATACATAATGTGAATAAAATGAAAGCGATCAAAGCGAGGCAGACTCAAACGTTTAATTGTTGGAACTCATAAATGAGCTTTGACAAATTGTTAATATATGCGTCTGCGCGCATTTCAGAGGTTAATTGCCTCGCCAAGTGTGTTTCCGGCTTTTATCTGTTTTGTATTGAAACAAAAGTCAAACCAAATGATTGACGTTGTTATATCAAAACACAGACAGAAATTCGGTCGACCTATGCCGATATTTTAAGAGTGTTTTAGATTAGCATAAATTCACGACGTATGCGTAATATTTTTGTACGCACGCTTCGTTTAAAACAAACATTACTATTCTTAGATAAACCCATTGCCTAACTTCAGCCACCTAACTGACAAAGTCATATGAGGCATGATGAGCATAAACACAGACAGACAGACAGACACACTTGGATAATGTGTTTATCACACTTGAGATGTCAACGCGTCTATTTGCATATATCATTTTCAACTTCGAAACGCCTAAAATTTTGACAAATAGTTAATTTTTTATCACTCAGCCACCGTGTGATTTGGCTCACATCTGTCACATGGTGTATATATTTAAAAACCTTCGTTTGCGTTGCTTATTACACAAATTATGGTATTAATTTTTATGCAATCTAGCGTATATAATGACTGCGTAATGTTCTCGGCAGCGTCAGTCAGCATTGACGGCATTATGTAATAACACATTTACTTTTTTTTCATTAAGTTCTCATCGCGCATTTAATAATGTCGCTCACACTTGTGCAAATATTGTCAAAAATTCAATGAAAACTTTATGGAATTTTTAGATTAGACTATTTAAATGCCACATTTTGTACATGGTATCTTTTGTTTTTGTGCCTCACTGACACGAAGGCTCTCGCGCTAAGTTTTTGCGTGTGATTTCGTGCATGTTTACTGCAGATAAAAACACAAATTAAACATTTCAAAATCCTGTTGACATTTTATCGCGGACAGCAAAAAGACAAATGTATAAAAACAGAATGTGAATAAATTTGTAAATAAAATATTTACTGTATATTTGCTACAAATAAATTTATAAGTACTTCAAAAATGTCCACGACTACGAAAACACTTACGGTTAAACAATATCTCTGGTTTTGCAAAGAGTACTTGATTTGATAAGAGGAAGAGGGCAGTTTTACATTCTACTACAAATAGTAAATCATGTGATGATGACAGCGATCTTTTGATGCAACAACTTTAATTATTGAATTGAGATGACGCTGAAAGTGCTCACGACAACCGAGAGTTCTAAGAAGTCGACTTTTACGACTGATTAAAGCAGTTTCAAATGAAATTATAATGCTTAAGAGCAATGTTTCTTATAACTGTGATATTTCTATATTTATATTGCTTTGTAAGCAACTGATATGAAAATTGAGTTCCGATTTCTCAACTTTATTGGCAAAACTGTTGTTGTTATTATTTGAACGCTACCGCAATTCGTAATAATTTATTTAATAAAACTTAAATCATTTGTTAAACTTATTTGTGTGTGTATTAAAACTTGATAAAATTATAAAAATGTTAACAACGAATTGCCGCTCACGTGTTTCATAGTTGCGAGCGAATAAAAAAGCAACAAAAAAACCAAAAAAACGCCTGCTATTTCCGCCAGAATCGCCTCTGATAAAACATCATGCAAATTCAAACGACAATTGTACAAACGTCCAAAAAAGTAACGGATCTTATAGAATTTCGTGTTTTTGTCCCTGTTTACTGAATAATTAAATTAAAGTATTTTCAGTATTTATTTTTTAACTATTGTACATAAAAAAGGCACTAAATATGCTTATCAGCCGTTTGGGAACTCAGGGCCTGAACACTTGCGACAAACAAGTCGAAAAATTAAAAAAAAAAAGCATTGAACGACTTCTTGATAAGACTGAAGTCCATATAGACTGGCTGTGATTTATTAATAGAACTTGTTCGAATTTGTTGTACAATTTCAGTTGGCTGTGCGCGCCATTGAAAAATGTCCAAAGAAACTAGAACACGCCAGATTTTCAATATTTTCGGTTTCTTATGTTTATTTTCTGCTTTCGGAGAGAAAAACATTTTATTTATTCAAACATTGTTGGTCTATTTTAAGCGTAGGCGTGGAGGTGTGACACTTGGCACAGTCAGTGGTGATCTGATGATTACGCTATGTACTCTGGCGTTAATAATGCGTCGATATTATTGAGAGTTTAGAGGCAGCAAAGCAGCACAGAATAGTAAAGTCAAAGAAAAAACAAGATATGTAAAAATCGAATTTCATGTATTGCTGCGGACTTAAAAAAATACAAGCGACAAGTGCTCAAATTTGGTTTGTTATCTTATGTATTTATGAGTATAGTGTGCTCAATTGAAGGTCAAATTTCGTGAATGTTTTTTATATTTTATTTTGTGAAAACAATTCTCTTTGTTGATGGTTGTCGAACATAAACTCAAAACCGAAAAGAAGTAATACTTGTTTCATTATAAGAATTTTTTTTTCAAACTATTTCTAACAACAAAGCCGAGCTTTACGTTTACCAAGACAGGCCGCTTATAAGCGCCGAGCGTATTTTAGAGGCGTGCAAAACGCAATTTACTAAATCAAATGCAAAATAATGCAAATATTAATTAACTTAACAAAAACAATAGGAAATATAAATCGTATAAAAATGTACATTATTCATTGCACATAATGCATAAAATATTGTCAATTAAATATGCTTAAAAACACGTCGGCGGTTGATCGGCGTCTTGGACGCGACTTTCACAAGAACAGCGTTAAAATCGCACAACATTTACGGTCAACATAATCGGAGCTCTAATCTTAATTTAACACGCAAAAACTTTCCATCGCCTACGCATGACTTTAGAAAATTAGAAACCGGCTAAATCAGTTGGCACAAAAACTTAAATTTCGAGTCGAAGCTGTTACACAATTCGAATCAAGTTGCTAGTAGTTTGGCAGTTGGCTAAGCACATTTTCTCACCGTATTGAATTTGGTTAGCAAGTTTGAAACTGATGTCAACGATTTAAAAACTAAACAGAAAAGTTCCGTAAGTAAATTTCACTTTCTTGTTAAAGAAGCAGCGAGATAGTTTTTATCTACTTGCGGACGCGCGCCGAATAAAGACCAAGTGCGGAATGTCTTATAAATTATATTTTGCATTTGTTTATAAACGTTTTTTTTTCTTCTCTATGTTGGTTATAATCAAAAGGCAAATATTATTCTACCAAATTAGTTTAGTAATTAATTAAATTAACACACATTCAAGCACACAGAATCACACACACGAAACTAGAATACAATACAAATCTAAAAGCAGCGCGACTTGGCTCAAAAACTAACCTGCGTTAAGTTCGATCGATAGTTTGGTATTGACCGAGCATATAAAAAAAACGAGCGATCCGGCTGGAGAATTGAAAAATAACAAAGTTGCCCGCGCAGCAGCAGACAGCAACAAAAACCGCTACATCGCTATGTCCACTGTTAAATAACAGACACTGTTATGTTAACATTTGATCGCCTGCTAATTTGAACATGGAACGAGATGGAATTGGCACACATCTTATCTTACGACTAGTATGAAACATTTTCGTACAAGTAGACGTTTCATACACTGAAAAAATTTTTGAATCGTTGACCGTTGGATTTCATTGTTATTTTTCATTTTTAAGTTATTAAGTTGATTAATATTGTAATGAAAGCTAGCCATAAATACTAATAAAAATAATATCGGAAGTGATAATAGTAAATACCAAACGATGATCTTTTAAAGTATATGAGCGAGCAACAAAGTTCTGAAATCTAAGCCAAACACAAGATTATCAAAAGCATAAGATTTGGAATTCATTTTCTTTAGGTGAAAGTAGTTGAACTAATTTATTTTACGCTAGTCAATGAGTGGATTCTTTTGACTTTTCAATGTGAATTCATTAAAAACAATCGCATCGCATGACTAAATAAAAATCTTAATTAATTAGCAGTCTGTAAATATACAAATATTTTTAGAAGTTTTCAAGAAAGTTTAGTGACTTACCTGAGTTGCTACCATAATTTTGAAGATTTTATGCTCGAATCACTGTATTATATTCACCAACACCGAATATTGCTCACTTACTTCACAGAAAATATGATAAGTTAATAGTTTTTACTTGTATTGTATATATTAAAAGATAATTAAACTTAATAATTAACTATTAAATTAGAAGGGATTGACCATTACAGCATTGCAACAAATATGAAGAAGTGGTACAGTTGTGAATATAAAATAGGTTAGAAAAATTAAGCAGCATGCGAAGATTCAAATTGACCTATATGTATATTGACCTAAATGTTCACTTAAAATAAAAATTATAAATTAAAACACAAAAACCAAAAAAACTTTAAGTTGTGAAAGTCTTGAGTAACAAAGCGTCAATAGCCACACACAGTAGTCTAACATGCACAAAGACAGGCACGGAGCATAAAATAAAACACTCAACACTCATTTGGGCTGTGGCCATACGGACATATTCGTTATTTACAGTTAACAGCTGTCTGTTCCCGGGGGATTTTAAATATGAGTAAAGTGGTTTCTAAGGCCAAATACAATACAATAATGACGTTAATAGTATCAATTTAGAAATTGACTTTTTATAGTTACAGTAAAGTCTTGCAACTGTAGTAATTAAGAGGTTCCTTTCCTCGGAGCATTGTCAGCACCATTAAAATGTAGAATAACCATTTTTCGATTTATTAAGACAAGATTGGCTAAATGTTTCTGTTAAATTAGTAATTCTACTACTACAATTAATTTATATTTAAAATAAATTAAAATTAATATTAATGTAGTAAAAGGACTCTTACAAAACGGTAGGCAATAGACGCTTCTTCTTGATTTATGCTGTCAGATAATGTCCACAAAACAAAACCAACACAGTGCTTTAACCCATCAGTGTACTCTGCCTGAGTCTGTCACACTTTGCTACCTCTTGCTGTTTTATTTTACACTTTTTCTGAAGTTTGTTATCGCAAAGATGTTAGCACACAGCGGTGATCAATGGTTTATTTATGAGCAGATTTGGTATTATGAATGGCTTCCTCAACCATTTGCCTTGGCAACTTATCTACCAGCGCGCAGAAATGTTTTGAGCTGTCGCTATTCTATTGACATGCACTGTGCTAACTAAACCACACTTCAGCGATGCATTCACGCCGACAAAGGCAACGAAAGACAACTTCATAAGTCGATTTGAATAACTGATTAGGAAGAATATTTTGCATATTAATAATATTGAGCACATTTTGCCCGCAGCAGGGTTAAGCCACACAATAAAATTAATCAAATTAACAAAAAACGAATTAAATAACTTGATGTTATCATAAAAGTCACGTGCTTCTCAAACGTTTTTGTTGAGGAAAACAAGACAGCAGACAAGACAATAACAAGAGCCAGCAATCTAGACCTGAACCGAATCATTTGGCACATGACAATGAGCCGCAAAAAATCGAATGCCACGCGGAGTCTTCGGTTTCTATTGTTTTTTTTCATTTATTTATATTTTTTTGGCTTTCAATTTTTTGCGAATAGTTTTTAACTCAGATGCGCAAAGTTCTCTGCAAGCAGAACAGGTTTGCGTTCGTTTGCTCTCTTCAAAGTATTTTTATACACTTGTTTACATAAACTGTTTTTATTTTTTTTACAAACATTATAGGAAAAAACCAAACACACATCGGCAAAAACCAACACTTTGACATTTAAAACAAACCAAGAAAAAACACAAGCACACATAACAAAAGCATAAAGTATTATGCAAAAACCAGCTTGACATGACGCGACGTTTGAAATAACAATCAATCATACGCAACGTTGCCAAATTGGATTAGGGCGATCGTCGTGATCATGAGAGTCAACTGAACGTTTTTTATATGCAAATTTATAAATGATTATAAATGATTCGTTTACTCTAATAATAAAGAAATGTTCGCACCTTAGTTGATACTTCTTGAGCGTTTCCAACGTTGTTTGTTTTTTGCCAGCGGCGCCAGACGCGCTGCCATTGACGCCAGTCTCGTTGCACCGACTACCATCTCCGACCGTCATTGTGATATTTGTGGCACTACAGCAATTTGGAACACTTTCACCTCACACACACCCACTAATTCACACCCAATTTTATTATTTTGCGGAAATATTCACTTGGACAACAAAACGTGTCACTTTGATTGCACTTTTTAATATCGTTTCTTCAGACGCGTTCCGATTGAAATCTATTCAATCATTTCAACTTTATTCAACTCAATTCAATGCGTTTCAAATTCGTTTTGCGCGCCACGTTACTACTCGCTTCGACTTCACTTTTGATCTGCACACTTGCGGCGTGTATCTTTTTGGTTAATTAAGTATCGCAAGCCGACCGACCGACGTATACTCTCAAACACACTCATACACACACACGCTTGAAATTTACGACAGTTTTGTACCTTGATGTTTTGGCTGTTTGGTCGCAATAAAATCAACTTAAGACCGAAATGAGAAAAACAATTTATTAGTTAAGAGCCAAGACAAGAATGGCCGAATGATTGCAACTAGTGCACTACCACTGCCACTGCCACTTCTCTCGAGCTCTTGCCTCTGTGCTCTCTCTTCGATGACATGAGTTTTGGTGCAATATCAATTTCTCACTTTTCGTGTTTTCATTTGGATTTGTGTCGTGTGCGCAACCGAATTGCTTATCTAGTGATACACAGAGAACTGCAATTGACGATCTGCAATTTTCAAAATAAATGAATGTTTGTTGAACAGAATATCTAGCTGTCTACATTCTATCTAGCTGTCTATAAAACTGCACTGCTTTATGGTCAATAATAATAGTGATTATTTCTTTCAGTGCAACATTTTCTGTTAATTATCCAGCTTTATTGATTTTATTTGTTTTTGTTTTCTTGTTTGTCAAAACGATATTGCGATTTGAGTCATAATTCATTATGAAAGATAAAACGTATCTATACCGTTAGTTTGATACTAAATCGCATTTGGCGTACAAAAGTTCGCCGGCAAATTTGTCCAAAATTATTACGATAATGCCGAGCGAAGTGTTGTTGCACTGTAGTCAAAGTACGCCGTCATTTAACGCCAGTTATTTGCAACCACCCGCGAAACATTCGAATTCTTAATTTCTTTAGTGATGTGATAATAACATATACTTATATTTGTGAACTTCTAAAGGCTTGAATTAACAAAATTTTTATTGGTGTTTCTCGTTTTTTTTTAAATTCTTGCAGAGCATATTAAGGTTATCATGAAGTTTGTAAACCCATTTGCCAGAGAGACTTCTGGACATATTTATATACAGATGGTGTATTGAAATTCATGCGATAAAGCCGCATAGATCCGTCATAACTGAGGTTTTCGTTAGAAAGCCTTTTTTTACTTATTGGCATTAATAAATGTTAAATTACTTCCTTAAAACAAAATTTCAAAGGTGTAACTTAAAAAAAATTATTTTGAACCAAAATTTTGACCCCTCCCACCCTCTTGTTGAGATTTGGTGAGATTTTGACGAGCCCCCTTCTCTGTATCTCAGGAAGGGCTTTGATCAAAATTTTAAAATTACATGTTATAATTGAAAGGAACACCGTCCAGCACTAAAATGCCTTATGTGTTGTGTGTAGGCTGCGTAATATAGGCGTTCTTAACATACAATACATTGATCGAGCGTATTCGTTTTCGCCACAGATTAGTTGCTTTTTCATGCGTTCAATGGTCAATGCGATGAACTCGCACATGAAGTTAGATCGATTTGACTAGCTTCATTCCATTTACCGCAATGTTATCACGCTGTAAACAAGCTGCTAACACTCTGCTAGTGGCTCAGTGTATACTTTTAGGGCGGTCTGTCAATAAAACTTTTGTCAAACAATCGAGATCTTAGTAAATTTGGGCTAATTCACAAATACAACCTGCAGCACAACAAAAAAAGCATTTTGATCATAAATACAAACTGTTTGTTTTGTTTACACGCAGAGCTTGCGCTTGCTTGTGGAAGAAAAATAAATATGCGGATTCTGCGCATGCAAACTAATTATTAGCCCTTTGTGGACTAGTCCTAAGTTATTAAACAATCCTACAAGTATGCAGCACAAGATTTTTTTTAGCGCCATCTATTCAAGAACACAAACCAGAAAGGTTGCAGTCAAGAGTGCTTGACTTCAAAATACCTTCATCTCCAATTATTAAAAACTCATTTTTGTAAAGTGATTTCCACTGTATATCAGATATAATTTGTTGTAACGTTCGTCAAATGAACTCAATTATATGGTTGAATCACAAGGTATTATTATAGAATTGAATACCAGTATAACGTATTGGCAAAAATCGTCTAAGTAGTTGTTGGCCGTGAGGAAGTATTTTACATAGATTAACTTATTTAAATTGATTGTCGCGCAATCGCTCTTCCTGTTCCAACTCTCGAACTCTTTGTCTGTGTTGCTCCAACTCTCTCTGCCATTCAAGCTCACGGTCATACTTTCTTGTAATACTGTCCATTTTTGTGCTAATCTGATCCACGAGTTCTTCTAGCAACCCAATTCGATTTTCAAGGCTTCAAAATTGAATCAAATATTAATACTGTATCAAATATAACTACAAATTACAAACCGATAGACTTCTTTGTTCTTCACATCCTTTGGCACGTCATCGAAATATTTACTCCTTTCGGATTGCAAAAATATAAAAGACATTTTAGACACCAAACATTTTCGACGTGTTGACTCAAAACAGAACTTACTCGCGAACAATTTGACTTTCACGAAATTGCATAGCCTTATCGTGCTCTGCGATGGCGTCATCAGATTCCTTTCTTAGCTTTCGTTCTGGTGGCCGGCCACACCGGCAAATAAATTGATAAGCAACTCGAATTCGAATTGATATAAACTTGCCGAGGATGCTAGAGTCCCGAGTACTGTAGCTCTTGACGGCATTGTACGTCTCCATAATGATAGCCAAAAACATATTCTTCAACCGAAAGAAACATAAAGAATGTGCATTCAGTATCCACACTATGTCATTGAGATATTTACTTACCAGCAATATAAAGTATACTAATAGAATATAGGAGAGGAAAAACACAGGCCCCAAGACTCGATTGGCGGATTCAATTAGCGGGTACTCAAAGTCAGTTAGAATCAAACGAATCATCATCAACACGGCCTTTGTAAAATTTACGAATTCAGGGTGTTTCTCGCCAAAAAGTAACATACCCAATTGTGCAAAGGCCAGAAAAACAATTATGAACATTAAGCTAAAGCCAACCAAGTCTTTTGCACACTAAAAGAATGATAAACTCTCATCATAACTGAAAATTCCCACTGATTTAACATTTTACCATTTTCAGTGTCCATGTGAACTGTATTAGAGTCTTGTTGAAGCTGATAAATCTGAAAATTTTTATCCACACCAAAAACACCATAATGCCCATCATGTCAATGTACAACATATTCCAATAGACAAGTCTATCCAAACTGTAGAATTTATCCAAATTGTCTTCGATGTGTTTTTCGACAAAGTACGTTTGAATCGAATGAAATGAATTGTAAAATAAAGCCAAGTAAGCGAACTGGAAGTATTCATCAAATCAACCAAAATGCTGGAAATTATGTCTGAGAAAATTAGAGTCAAGATTTCTTACCGTCAAAATGACAATATCAAATAAGTTGAGGATTTCGGTAAAGTACCAGAATAAAAGAATTCTGAAATCATTAACGCACATGACTGTATAGTAGATGACCATGACATAGAAGGCAATGTAGCATATCTTTAGTTGGTAACTGGGATCGGTCCAAAATGAATACTTCTTGATGACCCGCATTTTGGATGAGGTCAATATGCTGCCCGTGGGTAAAAATTCGCACAGCAGCCTGCAAGGACATTGAACAGTGCAATTGTAAATTGGAAACATACTAAAGGATAATAAACTAACTTAACACTCTCGTATAAATCTGTATTCCGATTGGCCATGTTAAACTCCATAACCACAAGACGCGTACCCCGATCGATCCAGTTTAGGGCTCTCAGCTTTTTAAGTATTTCTATGTTTTTGGGACCATTGTAAGTCAAATCTTTTACATAGCCACCGCTGCTGTAAGTTGCGATTTCGCCATGAATATTAAATGCACTTATATCGGACTTGGTTTTGTAAAATGTCCTATAATTAATTGAAATTTTTTTTTTAGTCTCTGACAGAGCAGAATATAGATGCAGGAACGAACGTTTTATATTCACGTGACGTTTCTTCATAGCTACTTGTGTATTCACCATAGCAGTTATTATGAAAGCTGGAAAAAGCCTTATTTACTTCACACGTATCCACCCTAACACGAATTTGACGTATTCTTGGGGGTCCTAATAACAAATTTTCATACAAAAATGATCCTTCGGGGGTTGTGTCATTTGGATCCGTGATTTTAAACCAACCACCAATAGCTGATCCTGACCCTGTAGGCCTAGATACGCCGTGGCGCTTTCTCCTGCTTCGGTAAGGATCGTTATCAAAGTCTTCAACGAATGCTGGTGTGTCATCCATTGCTTCGCTAAAATCACTCATGCTCTCCTCGCCGGCGTGCAGAGTGGGGAGAAAACAATATATCATAAAATCCCAATACTGATGAATCGTCAGCAATTCGGTAAACAGCAGCTTATCATCCCCAGCTTGTATTAATCGTGTTACAAAAAACTTTTCTATTGTTTTATTAAAATAAAACATATAAGTATGTCGAACCGATAAGCAAACTGTAAAAAATCAATAAACCCAAATGAAACAATTAAAGTTATTAAGGGAGACTCACCGAGTGTAGTCAAGACCAGAAATACAACAAAAATTAAAAACTCCAACAGTGCTAATCTTACTTCATTTTCGGTCGTATATCTGATTCGACGCCTTTCTCGTCGTGGTCTCCTTGGCTCCTCCTCAACAGGCGCTGTTTTAATCCTAACGCTTCTTTCGTGGCCACTTTCGGAACCGGATTCTGTATCGTCACCCCTTTGTTTCTTATTCTCTGGAGGTATCCAATCATCGGCGGATTCAACTTCCTTTGCATCATAAATGGAACGTTTTGATCTCTTCCTAAACATTGTGAAGCGTTTTACACTATTTAAAGAACAATAAAATAAATTCCGTGTTCTTGCAAGAATTATCACTTGGAAAAGACTATTCAATGAGAATTGAATTGATTTTTATTGTAATATAAATCATGGCATACCATTTTTTTGTTTAAAGAAACCAAAACTACATACAGTGAGAATCAAAAGTGAATCATGCGCCTACTACATTTTTACTTCTCATACGATTAATAGAAATATATCTAAATGAAAAGAATTAATAATATTGGAACATAGTTTCAGATCTTGGTAGTATATTCTACCATAAATACTGAGTTCTGCTCAACCAAGAAGAATATTGATAAGCTGCAGAATTTATTTGCTGCACGACTGGATTCCTTTCTTAAAACATCTCCTAGTAGCAGTATTTTTCCATAACTAACAACAATGAAAACAAAAAAATTGTAAAGTTATCGTTGTAAAATTATAAAATTACCATTTGAATTACGGAAAAGTATGTCAAAATTTCCGGTCATAAGCTTTCTTCAATTTAAATCTTAACAAATGCAAAACTATTACAATACGACGTCCCCTCCCCAACTTGCATGCTCAACGCCCTCACTGCATGATGTCAGCGCTTTAATGTGATAGCGTAAAGCGCTTTTGTTAGGTACATATATGTTTTTGCTCTTTAGGACATAATGACATAAACCAATTTGAATGTGCTTTTGGCAAGCTGCTATTGCACCTTTCCTGGCTGCCACAGCGACCTGTTCGCCCTCCTGCGCAAACTGGAAGTCTTCATTTGTTTGGTATTTAAAAGCAGGGCTTTGTTAGATACCATATATGCATAGTTTAATGTGTGCTGGCAAAAACAAAACATTTGAGTGATGTTGCAGCAAATCTGGCACCATGCAGCGGCCGCACAAAGCGGACTCATTGTTCGCTTTAATTGAAACTGCTGTTTGCGCCAGGACGCACACACACAGGAGACTAGGTATTTAGGTGTATGTGTGTGTAGTTTTAATTATAAATTGCTCGTTTGTAAACAATGCTTATCATTTGTTCATATCAACAGACATGAAGTCATAAACACTACCGCCGGTGGAAGGTTTTTTTAATGGAAACCGCTTGAAAAGATCGAAACTGCCAAACGCATTTCCCGTAAAGTGCCGCCACAAGCATGTGCTCAAAATACAAAGGCGTTATTAATAATTATTTGTTGATTTTTTTCGCGTTAACAAATGCCGATAGTTGAGCGCAGCGCTTGCGTGAAAGCTAACGCGCGTGCACATATTTGGTGAGTGAGTGAATGGGTGAGTGTGCCCAAACTGCCGGAATAATGAAAAGCCATTACAAAATGGCCGGGCACATGTGCGTTTATGGCAGCGCTCTGCGTTAGGCCGATTGAATATTAATTCTCAAATTAAACAATAAGTTTTTTTCCATTTTACTTTTTCGCTCTCTTCACAACGGAAATAATAAAGAAGGAAAAAATAATATAAAGAAATTACACAAATACAAAAGCGCAGAAATTAATACGAACTCAAATATGGAAATTGTATTGTTTTTGGGTGCTTGACAACCAAACAGTGCATTGTGTGTGTATTTGTTGTGTATATAAGAAATGAATAATTAAAAATATTAAAATTAAATTTCATATTTGTGTGCGCGCCGCCGACTTTTTTTATAACTCACTTTATTGAGTGAGTGTGAGATTGACTTACACAAATGCCTACATAAATGCGCACTCACACTTGAGTACATGCGTACATGTGTAGTTGCACATGTATGTGGCTTTAGGCTCGTCTCATCTTCAATTGTTGAAACGACAAAAATGCGTCGCGACGCGTCGTTTCGGACATTGTCACCGACCGATCGACCAACAACAACAACAAACAACGATATAGCCAACCAATACGACAGTCCATCTTAGCATGGTGAGTAACAATTTCAATATAGAAGTTTGGACGTGATCGTTTTTCATAATCACTACTTGTAATGGGCCTGTGGCCAAAAACCTCGCTGCAACGAATACGTGTATAGTGGCTTAAGCATATCCATAAAATGTGTGTAGAGCTCATGTTATAGAGGCATTGTTTTCAACTCTTACAACAAGCCATCATCCAGCCGGCAAGTAAAATGCATCGTGTATCGTACAGAAAAGATACATGTTAAGAACTGTTATATGCCTGAATATTCTTAATGACGTCACATGGCTTACTATATGTTATTTTCTTCTTTCCATTATGTATATAAGAAATTAAATGAGTTCAATTAAATAAGTGAACATAAAAGTATCATATTTAAAGAACTTAAAATCGGTTTGAGAAATGAGGATATTTTCACTGGCGTGTCAAACAGTTTACAACATTTTTTGTCAACATAACCAAATACAGCAACATTGTTGTGACCAAAGACACTTGCGATTAAATAAGTGTGAAGGTGGAGTGATTGTTGTAATTTGAGGTGTCATATTGATTGTAAGCATGACCTCCTTCCCCCAGTTCAACTTTGATCTGCTATAAGCGCACCAGGCAAATTTTGGCACAAGCAGGTGATTTCAAACCGGAAGTAGTTTCAACTAACAAAATTGCAAAAACAAAAAAAACAGAGAAAACAATCAGTTAAACGCTTAATGAAATTCGAAACTATTTTGAAAATGCTGCCTGCATTACCTCATTTGTTAGTGCAGGCGCAGCCGCAAATTCCATATTAGAAAACTAGTCGTTTTAACATCGATAACAACAACGGCAACGGGCAAGCGTATCGCGACACGGCTGCATACATATGTATGTGTGTGTATGTGTGTGTGCGTGTGTTGATTTGTGTATTTGTATATGCGTAAGTAAGTAAATTTCATTTCATATTTATTTAAAGGGAGTTAATTTAAATTCGAATCAGGCGCCATCGCGCTTTAAACGTTTAAGCGCAACGCGTGAGGAAGCGAGCGAGCGACGAACGGACGAACGTGGCAGAACAGAGCAAAACAGAGCTGAACTGAGCTGAGCTGAGAGCGACACGCTATCACAAATATTACCTGACCAAGCCAAGTGTCGTCCACGAAACCGACGATTGCTCAGTGCAAGTGTACGTGAGTCAGGTGTGTATGGGTGTGTTAGTATGTGTGTCTCGATATCATCATACACCCCCACTTTGTAGTTGTATGAGTGCACTCTGATATTGTGTGTGCGCTGGGGAACTGTCAACTGTTTCATTTAAATATTACAATTGTATGCGTGACTTTTTGCCGCCGCAACGTCCAATTGAACAAAACATAAACTTCTTCATTTGTTGCTCATAGCATTTTACCGTGAGTCGAGGTGTGGTGCTAAGTTCGCATTGCGGGCTTAAGATCAGTTACCAATTAGTCTTTGCCGTCGACGGATTACAATCCACAACGAATTCCGCTATGGAAAAAAACAATCTATTGGAGGCCAAAAAACATTTTTATTAAGGAAACCAGATTCTAACTTATAACGCGACGTGTAAATTTGATTTTGTGCTGTGCTGCATTTGCTTCTGTGTTCTTAAGTACTTTTGTTTGTGTGAACACATTATGACACGGAATTTAAATATTCTTTCCTTTCTGTTGGTGAATTGGCAAGATGTCGGCATAGCTGACATTTGACAGCGATATTTGACAGCGCTATGCTGCATCTGGTCAGTTGATTCAACGGAATATTCGCCGGTGTCGTTGTGAAACTCGAATCAGTACCGGTTTTAACTAAAGCAATGGCTAATCTAATGGCCGTTTGATTTTGCTTTGTAATATTTTATAATAGGAATAGAAATATTCTTTATCCATTTAAACTTATTAACGAAGCCTCATTTCATTCGTGGGATTAAAACAATTTTCAACTAAAACTTCAATTTTCAGCACGTTAGTTGGAAAAACCATCAGAAGAAACTACCAGTTCAAGATTGCAGTAATATGGCATTAATAAACAAAATGTGGGAAAAACCATTTTTACAAACCAACTTAGCAAATGTTTCAAAATAATGATTGAACCCGGAAATAATGGAAGGACTTGCCATTTTATATGTACTTATTTCATTTTTTTTTCTTAGGCAAACTTATCACTGAAACGCGTTTGATGCTCCTTAGGGACAGCCATATCTGTTTTTATTCATAAGAAGTGATTGAACACTACAAAACCGCATTAATCATAAGAGTCTTGAAATTATAAAGTGACATTTATAAGACGGCTGAAGTCGGAAAGAAAGAAATTGTGAATAACTGAAGTCGTCAATGTCAATGAAATATTCTCTGCTATATAATATTTAGTTTTAAATTAGACATTAATTTATTAATGTGTGTTGGGTGACATTGGACGGTGAGTGACAAAGGTTTCTAGGATTTAACGATTTAAAATGCTTCCCAGACGGAAAAAATTGAATACCTTGTCGGAAAAAGCTTCCTAAAATGCCTTGTTTTGGAACTTAAAGTTAACCGGTTGCCTTTGAAAGTGTCTTGAAAGAAGCATGTATTAAATAAGTTATGACATTAGTATGTACGCAATTGGAAAAAACAGCGATGAGAGCGGGGGTCAACCAACGTTTTAACATACAATAATAATTTATTATTGAATCTGGTGTATCGGAATTGGAAGGACAACGAACAACAATCATTGAAGCAGATGAAAATAAAATATTACACATGCTCTTTTAATTTATTAAATAAATTAATTTTTAACAACACTTAGAATAATAAAATATATATGTTTAAAAAACTCTTTATTTTATGACATAATTCAAACTAAGTGAATGATCGAAAATTTTCTATAAACTATAAATTTGCATTCAAAAACAAATACTTTTCTCTTCGTCTCCAAATATTAAAAATATAATATACGAGAAGTTGTAAAGCGACTTGAATAGATTTGCCCAGCTGTCATTATACTCTAAACTTAGTGCAGATTAAAGTAAACAATAAAGTTGTAAGAAGAAAATTTATAAGATAAATAGCGGAGTACCATTAAGTTTGTTTCTATAACTAATTATTATACAGACCTCGGTAATTATGAAGTCATTAAATATTTTCAATAAAAATATATCGGCAGATTTTCAACACAATAAATGCTAGCAATAAAAGCCCGGAGGCATAAAAAATATTTTTCCACACAAATTGGATGGAAAATAGAAAAACGTAATGCGGACTATCTCAATACTGCTATTAAAATCTCAAAATTTAACTGGCGTATTTTTACAACAAACCAAAAGACCGCCTTTGAAAAGCTTGCAGCGCACATGTTTGACATGACTTCATACGATATGGGCCATTTCAATATTTATTGAAGAATTTAGTGCTATGCACGTATGTTCGCTTGCGATTATACCGAAGATAAGTCGTTTCTTTATTTATTTCGGAGACTTGACTACTCGGAAGAAGGCGATTGGAAAAAGTCAGAGCTTGAAGCTACACCTGTGTTTGCTTGAATGGTTAGACTGTTGAGGCCATTTCAACATTAATTTGCAGATAATCGTGTAAAAACAGCTAAGTGTGCTCGTTGGTAAAGAAGAAGAAATGACTACTCACTACTTGTTAGTCGCAGCTCGGTGGCCGCTGTTTGTTCATATGTTCACCCTGTTTCTCAGCTGTTGCAGAGACGATTTACTTTTTGCTGTGAATCAGCTGTTGCATATGTTGTATATGTTTTTGGCAAAACAGACAATTAATGTCGGCAATTAACTTAAATTAAACTAAAAAATTAACAGCGCCACCAAGAAACTTGTATCTTATCAACAATAGGAGGCATGGACAGTCAGGTAAACATTTATATCATCTAAAAGAACATTGGAGACCACCAAATAGAAAGTATTTAACGAGCAGCGAGCCTAAACTGATTTGCTGATTATGATAAAAAAAAAGTTAAAATGGGACGAATGGTGTGAAAAGGCGTATTTGTTTTATCTTTGTTTAGTACTCAAATGACGTAAGCTTTAAAACACAACTAAAGCCGTAAAATGATAACAAATTGCTTACCCCACCAGTTCCTGAAATTATTTTTTGGTTTTGTTAATGAATAATCAATATCATGTCATGCACACTTCTTTGGCTACAATTTCAGGCTCTACTTGACGACTTCTTGTTAGACATTGTGGATAACGCTTGGCGAATGGAAATATTGCCATTTGACCAAATACTAGTTCCGGCTGAAAAACTTCCCGACCCTGAGGCTGACGGTGGTGACTCTCATTTGACACTTAGCGAACAGGCATGTCTTAATATCTGGTGTCTATGAATCATTATAAAGAAATATTTTATAGGAACAAAAGTGGACTGATTTGGCTTTGGGCTCTTTGGCGCCAGACTCGGCCCTTATTGATCAGTTAAACATTACAACTATCTAAAATAAACGCAAAACCCATAAATAAGCACATATTCAATATGAATAACAACGTTCACCATCACCTCCATTCCCCCACAAAACTCACCGAATTCGCACGCGGTTTTGATGAAGAGCCTGAATCATTTTTTGGACGCGTTGTTAACAAAATACAACATGCGTACAACCAAAGCTATAACTCCGTTAACGACGTGCCCAGCGGTAGCAGTCAAGTGCAAGTCGCTAAGTCTGTTTTTTACACTGAAGCAAACCCGGCCAATCAATCAAGTATATCACGAAACAGCTCGTCCTCCAGCTTAAATGCGAATAGACCCCAACCGCCAAACACCCTTGACATACGTGCAAACAGTGAAACTCGCAGCAACAACTCCACCAACACAACTACAGAAGACTCACTGGAAGCTAACGAAAGAGATGATGAGTTAACAATTGAAGTGTCCGAAGGACGCAGCATGGTTAATGTTCTAAAGCGCATTAGCAATTTGGTGGCCTCTAAGAATAATGTGAGCATCATACAAAATTCAATTGTTGCTTAAGTAAAGAATATAAAAACTCCTATATATCACAGAACCTGCGAAATTACAAAGATACCGACTTACAGCGTTTTTGGATGCCGGACTCAAAAGCAAAGGAATGCTATGATTGTTCCCAAAAATTCTCCACTTTTCGACGAAAGCACCACTGTCGTCTATGTGGTCAAATATTTTGCTCCAAGTGTTGCAATCAAGTAGTACCTGGCAAAATAATTATGTGCTCTGGTAATTAATTATCCATTATGGCTGAAAAAACCTTTTAACAACTTAAACTCCTATAGGTGATCTGAAAGTTTGCAATTATTGCTCAAAAATTGTACTTAGTTACCTCAAGTCGTCAAATATGACAGACGACTTGCATGCCGATCTTCAAGCATTGCAACAAGATCTAAGCAACAAACTTGAAATTAACAGCACTGTTTCGAGCTCATCGACACCAATTACGCGAACTCAAAACTCACGCAAAACATCAATTGGCTACCAAGAAGAACGATTTGCGTCGCAGCAGGCTCACAGTTTGTCTTTTGATGACAGAAAGAATATTTTGCAGCAATCAAACTCACTGATAACATTGCATGAGGAAATGCAGCGATGTCTGCCGCAGCAAAACTGTGGCCTTCATTTAATTGAATTCCTAAACACCAACAACAAATCTTCCAATAAAGTGCAAGCCGTCGCTATACTTAACGCTATGTTGGCTGCAGGCTTTCTGCAACCAATTGTGCCGGATGCCGACCAAACTGAGTTTGACGAAAATTTGCATTATAAATTTTCTGAGTTGTTAAGGTATGTTAAGTAACCCGTTGGTATCACTTCAATAAACGCATTTATTTCATCTCATTTTAGGCATTCTAGTGAAACACTCGACTTCGAAAGTCACGACGACTTTAATCAACCAAACAGTCCTCAATTTGATAGTTCCCATTCAGGACCACAACCACCGAAATCAATCGATGCCTCTTTTAGCTTTCAATCAGCGCAAGACCTTGAAGTAGATAATTCCATGCGTTCCACTTCGACCACATCTAAACTACATGAGTCATATTGTGACTATGAAGAACAACTGCTAACACAACTTCTGAGAAGCTATCAATTGGATCTGCAATGGACAAAGGTTTTGGAGCCCCTCTGTTGCCGTGCTGCGAATCATTTTAAGCCTGAATACTGCACAAACGATTTAATGGACATCCGCAGCTATGTCAATTTCAAAAAAGTACCAGGTGGTAAGCGTTCCGAATGCACTATTGTCGGGGGCGTGGTATTCTCAAAAAATGTAGCTCACAAAGAGATGGCAACCCGTGTGGAGGCACCACGTATTCTTTTGTTACAATGCCCAATTGTTTATGAACGCATTGAAGGCAAATTTGTTACAATCTCGACTGTCCTACTGCAGGAGGAAGAGTATCTGCGCAACGTATGTGCTCGCATTATGAGTTTTAAGCCGAACGTAGTATTAGTTCATAAAAATGTCGCTGGTGTGGCTCAAGAAATGCTTCGATCCAAAGGGGTGACACTCGTTTTGGACGTGAAGCTGTCGGTCATGGAACGATTGTCACGAACATTGCAATGCGACATAATCACGTCAATTGAGTCAAACATTACGCTACCCACACTGGGCTATTGCGACGCTTTTTACATTCGCAATTTTAATGATGGAACTGGTTCTTACAAAACGCTGATGTATTTCGAAAAACTAAACTCACCGCGAGGCTACACATGTCTATTACGAGGCGGCAACCATAAAGAATTAGCCAGAGTCAAAAAGGTCGCCTCTTTTCTCGTATATGCTCGATATAATTGGCGCCTCGAAATGTCCTTCTTATTAGATGAATTTGCACAGCCCTTAACGCCGAAACCGCCTATTTTCGATTCTAAAGAATCTAGTCCAAAAACAGAGAGCGCACGAGATCCGGATATAGCAACCGCTGAATTAGAAGAACCACAGCTTCGTTCAGAATTGCCAATATCTGCTAAGCGTAACATCAGTGAACGCAAATCTGAGGACAAAATAGTTGCAGCCATCACCGAGAATGTGTCTGATTTTACAGATCCTTTGCGCTCTTCAAAAATCACTGATCACTTACCGTTGCCCAGTGATCAGCCCATTATTGCTTTGGCGGTCGAAACCAGATACGACAATCGATTCCGGAATGCGCTTAGTTCGACACTCCTCTCCGTCAGCCCTTTTTCATCATTTCCTCTTCCTTTTTTGGAAACAGAACAAGGACGCAAATGTAAATTGAGAAAGCTATTTCCCGCTGAATTGTATTTTTCTAAGTTGTGGTCTAGCTCACTAAATAATTTGGAGCGCCAGGAAAGCACGGAGGTACTAAAGTCGTCAACTTATGCTCGAAGTAATGCATTGGAGAAAGAACTTCTGCCACCACATCGATTTCTTAAACTGAAAATCACAGCACCACTCACAAACAAAGAGTTCCAAACGCTGCTCGCTGAATTTCGTTCTCTTGGCGGACGCTATCCAAAACAGAAAAAAAGTACATAAATAGAATACAACACAAAACGTTTAACAAATATTCAAACAAAAATATATTTTCAGTGTTGAAGCGCCGTGAGTCCTTTCAACGTCCGCAGAAAGTATGTGACGATCATGTTTTTAAAGATGCCTTGGACTTGGAAAACCACCAACGGTTGCCGGTGCTCTTTTGCAGTTTCTTTCTGCAATCGAACCCAAAGTCAGCGTCATCATTCTGTACACCGCCCATGCTTTTGGACATGAAATTTTATGGTCAGCAAGACATTATGCTCGGACAATTTCTTCAGCGCTACTGCTGCGTACTTAGCTCGATTTGCCCTTCATGCAACTTGCCCATGCTTGGGCATGTCAGACGCTATGTACATGCCATGGGCTGTGTAAAGATTTTTCTTTCCGAAGATCATACGCGCACTGATCCCAACCGGATATATTTTTCGTCTTGGTGTTCGATTTGTAATGAAGTTACGCCCAGTGTGCCCCTATCAGAGGCTAGTAAATGTCTATCCCTGGCAAAGTATCTGGAAATGCGGTTTCATGGACACGCCTACAAGCGTCGCCCCTTGGAGGATGATGGCAAACAACGAAAATGCGAGCACTCGTTGCACCGTGATTATATTCACTATTTTAGTTACCGTGGCGTTGGCGCAAAATTCCAATACACGCCAGTTGATGTGTGGGAGGTTGGACTACCGTCACTTGTACTTAATTTACAAATGCCTAAACCATTTAATCACTTTGAAGTGCTTGAAGAGATCAAAAACTTCTCCTTGCGTGGGCACGAAGTGTACACACGTATACACGAACGCATCGCGGATCTGGCCACAGAAGATGAAAATTCACCATTGGTCGCCGACTTAAAGATGACACTGTCGAAGGATCAATTCATTTTCAAGCAGAAAATTGAAATTGTACAAACTCTGCTAACGGAAAGTAAAGCAAATAGTTATGACATCAACGATGCATTGGTAATGTCAAAGCGTGCCTTAGCGGAGAGCATTGATTTGTGGGGTCCTCGTCTACATGACATTGCAGTGGCTCAAAAGTTGGCCGCTAAGCAAGGGCACCACGTTGACGCAGGTACAATTTGCACGGAGGAATTGCGTTCGGAGCAACCAGATGCTTCTCCAATAATGATTAATGAGCAACGTCAGATGACATTGCCAACAACCGATTCTACAAATAATCCAATGTTAGACGGAACGAGTGAAGAAATAGAAACTCCCTCGAGTGCGCACTCCGTTGTTGAGAAAAAGTTTTCCTCAGATCAACTGTTGACCTCGACAAACAATTCGGACAAGAAATCCATTAAGCAAATGCTTATTCATTTGTTACCCTCCACAGAGCCAGTCAACCTGTTGCAATCACCATTTTCCACACAAGATCATTTGACTTTACCCTTAGGGGCGTTTCCAATACTAGTGCGTGACAACGATCTGAGCTCAATAATTGCATATAGTCTTACTTCAAACGACTACCAGCGTATGGTATCCACAATGAGTGCTACGCCGAATATAACGGATACTGGTGCAGCTGAGACAACTAATCCAAGTCCCCAGCCCAAGCGAAAAATGCAAGAGAGTGACACTGAAGAAAGTTCTCCATTGCCATGCGCCGCCAGCAACAGCAGCACGACTACAAACATTAGTAGCAATAACGGCAACAACAGCAATGCCAATGCTGCCAATACAGACAACGAGGATCGCGCCAAGTCGAAATTACAAAACTCTCACATTGAAATTTCTTTCCAGGACAATGGAAGTCAATTCACTTGCAAGATTTACTTTGCACGTGAATTCGATCAGATGCGAGCGAACACGTTGAAACCCCCAATAATAGATCAATCACTGTACAAACAATTGGAGCGTAGCAAGATGCGTGAGGAAATCAAAATATCACAAAGTCGTTCGGGGCCTGAGATCGAACTGGTGAGAAAGCCAAGCGATGCCGGAAACTCGTGCCGGACGAATTTGACAGAACCAAACCGAAAACGCGATGAGCAGGCGGAAATTGAAGAGTGCCGGAACTTCTTGGCCCGTTCACTTTGCAGCAGCATACAGTGGGAAGCCAGAGGAGGAAAGTCGGGATCAAAGTTTTGCAAGACATTGGGTAAAGTTCAAGGGTGCTTTCAGAATATGTAATTCAATAAACTCACAACTTTTGTTTTGCTTTGTAGATGACCGATTTGTGCTCAAGGAAATGTCAAAGTTGGACGTCAATCTCTTTCAGGATTTCGGCTCAAATTACTTTGATTACATAAACAAGTGCCAGCAACAGAATCAGCCCACGTTGTTAGCAAAAATATTCGGTGTTTTCAAAGTAACCATTAAAAAGAAAGAGTAAGCTTACAATTGCATTCTTCCAATTCGCTTTTTGTATCTAAACTTAAATACTTTTCCAGCCAATTTGTAGAAAAATCTTTACTTGTTATGGAGAATCTTTTCTACGACTGTGATATCAAAAACAAATTTGACCTGAAAGGCTCTGAACGTAATCGTTTGGTGGATCCCTCAAATCAGAATGGCGAAATTGTGTTACTTGACGAGAATCTTGTGCAAAGTATTATTTATATGAATTTTAATGACAAACACCCACCAGTAAGACGTATTTTCATTTTAGTGTCCTGGTCCAAGCCACTATACATACTCTCACACAGCAAAGTTGTGCTTAAGGACGCGATCAATCGTGATTCGGCCTTTTTGGAAAAGAATAAAGTTATGGATTACTCGTTGCTGGTTGGTTTAGATCACAACAATAGCGTCTTAGTTGTGGGCATCATAGGTGAGTCAATATCAATACAAAACATTAAGCTAACAACAATGTCATATTGATCAATTGTCTTTACATGCCATATCCTCCAGATTACATCCGCACCTATACGTTCGACAAGAAGTTTGAGTCAATATTCAAACAGACGGGCATACTTGGGGGCATGGGCAAATTGCCAACAGTTATTTCACCGGAACGTTACAAGCAACGTTTCACGGATGCTATGGACAGATACTTTTACACAGTGCCCGATCGCTGGGAAGGCCTATCGAAAATATGACATTTAAATTTGCATTAAAGTATGCATTTATTAAAAACAATAATACGTCATGTGTACAGTCGGTAATGAGAACAAAATGGAAAACCAGTTGAATTCAAAGCAGTTACACAAAAATCGTTTGTTATATTAAAAAGTAATTTTATTTAAACACAATCACCCAAATGCACAAGTTCCAATTGACGTTTAAAAATAGCCTGTAAAAACACCAAATAAATATTCGTTTCAATTGAATAATTGAATGCCTCACTCTCTTAACTTTAATGTACAGAATTAAACTAACCTTGACCCAAAGACAGCCGTGCGAAAAGGTAGGCACACTTCCTGGTCAACAGAAAAATTAGAATAAAAGAACGAACAAACAATTGCGTGTTAAGTCAAAGCAAACAGCAATAAAATGAGTAATCAAGCTCATAAAAACAAAGCGAAAGTAAAGAAGCCCAAATTATTTGCATTCCTGAAGTCGCATTTGTAGAATTAAAGTTGATATCTGGATGATTGTAGTTGGATACTTTTGACAACGATGAGACCTCATTGAATAACCAGAAAATATTTAGAGAAATATGCAATTTTGGCAGCGCTTGAATTTTGGCAGCGCTTGAATTTTGAAGCGCCAAGACGTTATCTATTGTTTCACGACTGTAATTGCATACAGTAGTATGAAAGTAAGTATTTGAAAGCCAGGAAATCTCAAGAGAAAGCGCCAAAAATCAAATAAAAAAAGAACTGCATACAAATCGTGAGTTTGCTAAATGAAAGTGAGTGAAATTTATGGCTCAGTTGAACGAAGTTTACGGCGGGTTTCGTGCTGATGCCGACAGCTGCCTGTCGTGCGTACTTCGACTTTGTTGAGCTGAGCTGAGCTGAGCAGAATAGTATGACAGAGAGTGACACCTCCTCGAATAGTGCCAACACATTCAACCGCTCAACGCCAACACTACGCGAACTGGTACACACACACACTGGAGAAGACTTTTTTCGAAGTCAACAAATCAGTAAAGTGAAAGTTAGTTTTGATTCAGTATTGAAACGGTCAAGTCGTCATCGTGAAATTCGCAGTCGCAGAACAAATCACACGCGCGTAGTCATGCCTTAACGGCTGAAGTGCGAGTTACTCCTGCGCCGCGTCCTTGGGTTTAAATCACTTTTGTTTGTTTATTTTGCATTTGTGTTTGCATTGCGCAAACGAAATGCGTGGAAATGTGTATTAAATTTATATTTGTTAACAACAATCATTATGATATCGTGAAATTTGTTTTGATTGCCAACTAAAAGTAAAAAATAAAAAAACGGACACTGCCATTTCCGGTCCAGCAGCAGCTAAGAAAATGGCGGCCGACAACTGGCTGAAAGGCGAAAGGTGTGATATTAATAATATTTATGATTATCAAGAAAAATTAAAGAAAAAAACATTAACATAAACAATGAAAAAAGTATTCAATAAAAAATGTATTTATTATTATTATTTTTTATTTATGCCTTTCACACTATCTGTTCAGGACTGCTCAAGACTGTCCCGACATTTAAATTATAAAAAAAAAAAAAAACAAAATTATAAAAAGAAAACTTCGCCCAAAACAAAAGCAATTGTAAAGACTTCAGTCATTTGGCATTTAACTTGACTTTGAAATTGAAATGACCCAATAAACCATCTTCCGTAACCTCCGCCCCTTAGTTGACTACTTAATATTCATTTAGGGCACTCACTGAAAATGTCACGTGCTTCAAGTTGTTCTACAACGTTGAAAAATTCACAAACTTGTGTTTTGTTTTACTTTTTTTTGCTCTAGTCATGTCCAGCCGTTTGGCCTTGATACTTCTCCATTTTAAGACTGAAAGCATAATAACTGCCACACATAATACATGAAAAGTTAAAGTAGGCGACTTTGTCTCGCCAAGTTCTTGTGGCTGCCCTCAACATGCGAAAAACTTTGTTTACTGCGTGTATTTATTGCCTTGTTAATCATAAGTACAGTGTCGTCTAAAATGTTTGTATGTTTCTATGTCATTGTTATTCATACGCATTTACGTATTTGTAAGTCTTATTATTTGAAACAATGTGCCTAAAATAACTGTAAGCACTAAGCTTCTAGCCCATCAATCAAACTCTTCAATTTATTCTTTTCAAATTAGTTTTGTTTGCATTGAAATTTAGCGTTTGGATAAACTATTCTTTATTGGGCCACTATTTTATACATTGCTGTAAATTAAGGAAATGTTCATAATGTAGTGTACTCCTGAGTATTCACACCATTCGCGTCTAACAATTGTAGCGTGACAAGCTCAAGTAAACGACTGTTAGGAACAAATTTTCACAGTACTCACAATTTGGTCAGCGTGTAATAAATTTCATAATTAGCATGAAATTGCATGATTTATGAATGACATAAAGCTAAAAATATCCACAAAGCCATGCAAAGTAAGTGCTTAATACTGTTCCATTAATTAGCAATGAACATAAGTCTATTTTTGCTTTTAGTTGAAAATTAAATTCTTAAAGTAAAATTTCATTTAAAGCCAGAAAAAAGCCTTGGAAGCAAGTCTAACTGACTGATATGTAGGCGTGTGTGCGGCCCCTGCTCCAAATTTTTGTGGGTGTCAAGATTAATGAATGCAGTCCGGTTTCTTGCATTCCATGCATAGTTCGCACTCAAGCGCATGTCCGTGTTCGCATCCGGACCAATTCTGCTTTGCCTGTTGTCTAACAAATTGAAGAGGCGATGCCAATTTGGGTCGATTCACCCCTTCCCCTCACTTGAGACTTTGTTCGACTTCGTGCACGTTTTCATTTTGCACGAAAGCGATCTGATGTGTGATTGCATATTTCACTCTTTAAATCATTCGTGCTATTGTCCTTTCTCTCGTATTTAGGAGAAGGTTTCAAATAATTACTTAACACGATTTTCGCGTGATTTTTTTCTCTCCAAATGAATTTAATATTTGCCATGTGATTGTAAAAAAATCCAATTGCACAAATGATTTTTGATTAAATAAATCACGCTTTTCTTAAACAACACAGTCATACTATGTATTTGAAAATTGTTATGAGCTCAGTTATCTCTTTCGCATTCTGAGCAACCCTATCAGACAGACTGTTTAATTATGCCGAACCAAAGGTGCGAAGAATTTTTCAAATACAAAGTGGAGCAGAATTTTGTAAATAATTATACAATATCATTGAAACTCCTCATCTTTTTAGCTTCCAATCCTTACGGGACGTAAGAAAAAACTTTTTAGTTTCCTATTCAGCGATTTGTGCAAAATGTTGCTGCATAATTGATCTGTCATTACAATCGCAAAACTTATAATTTACATAAAGCAACAACACGAACAGTACTTCAACTAAAAAATGAAAAACTTCTGCCAAAAACATTTAAAGTTTGCTTGATTGAAAAGGATGCATATGCAAATGCTATGCCACCCACGCGTTTCTTGCTGGGTAATTATGCAGAACATGCAACAGTTCCTAGCACCAAAAAGTGACTGCCCATCAAACAGTTCTGCAAATATGTGTTGGCCTAGGTTGCCTTACCCACAACTCATCAAAATACCCATATACACACACTCGCCTATATAAATGCACGTATGTTTCCATTCGCCACACTCAATCAAATAAAGTTTCGTTCAATTGGCTTTAGTTTTAATGAAATAACTTTGTCAGTCATGCGGAAATTGGAAGAAATTCTTCACACTGAGAGAAGTGAACGCCCCACAATTTATTGAACTTTGCATTGTTTCGTTGTCAAGGACAACACCCACACAACCACACCGCATGCACTTACGTTGATTGCACAAGTATGTTTGAATATGCATCACAAAGTTCCTGAGCCAATCAAACCATGTCTTGGCACGGCTAATAAATATTCAAATCATTTTTAGTTCAAGCAAAACCATATTGCATCGTCATTTATTGATTAAGTTCGATTTCAGCTAGGCAAGTTGCTTTCTAGAAATAACTTGTCTTATACTAAGTGTTGCTTTAAAAGCTTCTTGGTAAATTCTCAGCGATCCAAAGATTATTTGAAATTTTGAGTTTTCGGAAAACATTTTTAAACTACAGAAAATATATTGAAAATCGTAAAACATTTCCAATCAGAACTTGGCTATGAACTTTGATGATCGTTTCAATTAACACGCGAGTCCTGCGACGTTTCCATTAAATAAATCAAATCTTTGATTTTTTTATTTATCGATGTCGACGTGGCAACGGATAAGTTCCAGGAGTGCACACACGATAAACAAAGCAGAGTAAATATGTGTGTCAATTTGGAATATGTCTGGCGCGCGTCTTCTCAAGCTTTGCATGTTGCCTTTCATTATGCCAAAACATGCAAAATCCTTTTGCAACAACAATACTAACACTAACACTAACAACAAAGACAACAACTACATCGACGCTAATGCTTCATACGAATTATTCATAAACCAACTCAAATTCATTCAACTCAGTTGCTACTGTCCTTCTTGTTGTTTTGACTCTTCTTCACTTATACTGATTTCGTTATTGTTGTTGTTGTAGTTGTAAACAAAGCATTTAAAGTTATTAACTAGAGAACTATATACTACCAAAGCAACGAGAAATATTGTTTAGTTGGTAACGGAATTTTCGCGCATAAGGATCTTTCTCTCTAATAAATTGTTTTTATATTTTTATTACTCAGCGTTGCCTATGACTGGAATCGTTCTTTTTCCGAACCAGATTTAAACGGTAAGACTCCAATCATTATAACTATTATAAAATAAACGGCAAAAAATAATCAAAAATACAAAAAATCAATTCAGGTCCACAAAAGCACAAAAATCGTTTTACAATCAGCCAACCACATGAGTACATTGCCGTCGATGACTTGAAATACTTTAGACGTCGTCAGCCCATTGGTAATTCGGGTCTGCTATAAAGAATTTAAATAATAATTATTTCATTATAGACTTCCATACCAATAGCAACATATGCCTGTATAATAGCGATGAGACCGTGCTTCCTTTCAGTTCACTCAAATCGGAATATCGCAAGCAGTTTCGGGTGTTCGATTTGAGTTGCAGGCCAACGCTGCTTAGACGCGCTACATCGCTCCACTTGGACGGCTCAATGCAGCTACAATCGGAACAGCGGGCACAGTATCATTGGTTTACGCCAGAGGACTGGCAGTTGTAAGTTACCATCGAGAATAATTTTAGAATCCCTGCGTGCCCAATAATGCCAAAAATTTCAGTGCCCGCACATTTCCAATTCGAAACCCTGAGTCTTTTCAGTTAACCGAAAACACCGACGAAATGTCATCATTCATAACGTATCCCATGATCGATCGTTCCATGCAAATATTGCCCCGTGAGGCGTTTCATGCTAATTCGGAAACCAACACGACGAAAAGTGTGAAAATTGCGCAACCGAAAGAAAATACTGCCTCACAGACCCCTGTGCCGAATACCACTGCCGCCGCTGCCAATAAGCTTGCCGAGGATAAATTCAATCGGGACCTAGCTGCACAGGAGCTTCACAAGTGCCACTTACAACAACGAGCACAAGCTGCTCACCATGAACCCACGCCGTCAGAATACAAGCGGCAATTTGTCCAGTTTCCCATTGAAAAGGCGCATTCCATACCGCAGATGAGTAGTATTAGAATTGTGCAGGGCGAGCCGATTCCCGCAGCGGTGCCTGAATATCAAGACAGTTTTAAAATGTACGCCAATTACTCAAAAAGTGCGCCGATCAAGAAAACGGATAACTTACGTATTTCGGGCGCAGAGCAAGTAATTGTTGAAAATGAAACTGCGGACTTGCCTGAGTACCGTGACAAATTCAATGACCCACCTAGAAATGTTACCAAGGAGAAGCCGCTGAAGACCGACGATCACTTGTATGCGCGTGGAGATTTTACTAAAGACGTGCCTGAATACAATGAAAGTTTCCGCGATCCGCAAGTCAAAGAGATGCCCGAGCGAGGCAAGTGCCGTGAACCGTACTTGCGCCTTAAGGGCAAAATCGAATTTAATCCAGAGTATCGAAATACATACCTTGATTTCCCACGTTCACGCCCGATTGTGCGAAAACCGGCATCGTCCTTTCGCCTGCCAACATCAAATACATCGACGACAACGACCACCGACAATCTTCATCAGCAACACCAACAAGGCTCTTCAAAACGCTCACCACAACGTAAATACGGAGCCAATACGCTGCAATTTACGGAACAACCCGTTGAAACAGAAGAAGTAACAAACTCGCCAGAGTACAGACGTGCCCAATATAATTACCAGTTGCGAGAGCGCACACCACCTCGAAAGATCATCGAAAGCGACGGCGGTGGCAACAGTAAGTTCCGTAAAAGTTCGGACTCATCGCTAGAAGCAGCCGGGCGGCCACAAGCGATGCACAAGCGGCGCCCATCACGGCAGCGACATGCTGCATTGCAGAATTCATCAACGCTGCAGCCGGGCTTCGAAGAGGTGGGCTCCAATGTGGCCAAAAAGCCAGCGCGCTTTGGACGACGTGCTTCCGTACTGCAGAACGCAGCTAATTGCCGCGACAATTCATCCATCGTTGAAGGCAATCCCAAATATGCAGTCAGACGTAATAAACATAACGTGGAAAATCAGGACTCGTTTGTCGTATTAGACGAGCCCTGCAAAGGCTCCAATTGGATGAAGAAAACCTGGTACGATTCATAGGAGTAAATGAAGTCTTTATCACTAATGTTGTTCTTACCAAAATGTAATCGATAGTGCACTTAATCAAAAACCAATAAATATAAAAAGCTTACAGAATATTCTTAAATAAATGCGAAACCCATTGATTTATATACATTATTTGAACATATTATTTTCTTCTTAAATTTTATTTAAAAATACATCGCTTCAGCTTACACGCCGAGGATCTAATTACCAACACATAAAGACTCACGACTAAATTCAATTGTCTTTCAATGGTGTACTCTTCTAATATACAAACTTAGTGTCGAAACTAATGCTCCATTCAAACCATGAATAGAAGAGTATCAAAACATAAACAAACCCGTCGGTGAAAGCATCATTTGCCTTGAATGCTTACTCACCTCGGTTCACCTGTTGTATCTTATCTTGTCTTATCGAGGTGATTTGCTTGCGCCGATAAAAACTACAACTGATAAATAATCAGTTTAAGTTGTTACTCATACCTATAGTGAAAGAGCCGCAGTAGTTGACCGACTTTTATGGGGGAAGCACGTATTGTACATACGAAGAAATATTTGAGTTATAAATTTGCTTTAAGTCGCAATGGACTCCAATGAGTGGAGTCCCCCACAACATGTCCTTGGATACACAATACGGAGTCGCACGCGTATCTACATTTCCTTCATAATCCCATCCGCGCTGTGGCTTCTCGTTTATATTGTACAGACAATCGCGGACTTGGTTGTTGGTTATCAGCACATTAAGGATGGCCAAACGAGCTTTGGCGCTGGCACATTAAGTCTAGTATTCATACCACCGTTTCTCACATACGTTTTAGTCTTGACATCCAAAGATCAGCGAAACAATCCGGACTACACAAGTCGCCTACGATTCGTGACCAAACATACACTACAATTACTTCTCTTTCCATTCTTTGTAATATATAGGTGAGTAACCAAGCCGGAATTCTGACGAATAGTTTTATAATCAAATCGATTTGTTTAAAAACTTGTTTTTATGATAAGATTTATGGTGAGAATTTTCTGGTCGGTGGAATCGCTTTTTCATGAAGACGATGATGCGGAGCGTATGTGGTGTCTGTCCAAGGCGATGGAGTGTTCCAACTGTGAATTGTATCTTCTTATACAGGCATATGCACAAGCCGCGCCTCAGATAATACTCCAGCTCTACCATATGCTGACGCAAGACCTTTTTCGCGATTTTGAGACATGTAAGTATATGAATTGCGCATTATTCAAGACTAACAATCAAAGTCCCTTTACCCATTTAGCAAGTATGCAAGGCTTGTGTTTGGTCTTCTCAGCCATTGATTTGGCAGCAATTACAACGAGCTATCACCGTTTCGAAAGCCAAAGAAAAGTTGGACGGCACTATCCGTGGTCAACGCCACAACAGATCGAAGCGCAACGTAAAATACTCAAAAAGGACAATGAACTACGTGCCGAGGTAGAACGTAAGAAGCGCGATTCCCAGCGGACAATCGCTAGTTTTCCAGAGTCAGATAAAATAATGGCAAACTTCCGCTTACGAAACACAGACAGTGGCACGACAGATGAGACAAAGTCGACTCCTACCATTGCAGACAGTGACACACGCACGCACGAGCTACGCCTGCGGAGTGACATGGACGAAGTGGACAACGATGCGCTTGAGGAGAAGGCAAATGAGATAAAAGTATTAATGCATAAACCCATTGAGCATATAGAAATCGAAAATGCCACCGATGATGACAAAATTAAAGTGATTCCAAAACAAAGGCAACAACCGGTAAACGATGATCTCCTTAATGCAGATCGCATCGATGTACTTGATTCAATTCCGGACATGCCAGCACCACGGCCACCACCAGCAGTGCAGTTACAGACGACTACAACTGTCGGGTCACCAGTAGATACAGCAATACCCACACTGCGCCGAGAAATCTCTACAAACTCGGACACAAGGCGCAGTAAGCGTTATACAAGACCGCTTTCACAACTGGAGACCTTTAAGGACATGCTACTTGTTAACGCACAGTTATACATCAAGGAGCACGTACCCCGCCCTCCAAAACTGCTAATAACACGAGTCAATGACGAAGACGGCTTCCACAATGAGAACACTCCGTTAGTTTCGACATCTCGCACGCAACCACCGACCCAGGATCTCGACTCCCCACAAACACCACTCACACCGAAGGATGTCGTTGACTTTTTTCTACCACGACCTACAAAGATCGTAAATGGCATACAACAGGACGACTTTGCAGGCAGAACGGTGTCCTTCTTCGGTTGGATTGCCTTCATAATTATGCGCATGCTCGCACTGACCACATTCTGTGTATTCTATCCGAAGGCATTCTTCATACTTGTTAGTGTGCATTACGCCGTCATGCTAACGGCACTCTATCTCGAAACGAGCTTTCGTGGTAAACTTAATCGCAGTCTTTTCTACATTTTGCTTGCATACATCTACATATTTGTGCTACTTGAATTTCGTGTCAAATTTAAACGAATACGGATTTGGTATGCGCTCTACTTGGTGGTAACCATGACGGAAAATATTACTATGACAGCGATTTGGTACGCCAACGAAGAATTCGAATCCTGGTGGTACGGCTTCATATACCAGTGGATTGTCTACAGTGGCATTTTGTTAATGGCAACACTTTGTGTCTATTATTGCATACTTCGACCAAAAGAAGTAACGCTCATTGTTGAACAAGAACCTGCCATGCAGCCAGAACAAAACGTCGACCCTCACTAATTTTTTCAAACACCAAACGGTATCCTTGGACGCCAGAAAACCTTGATTGTTATGAGCAATCAACAAAACACTTCATATTATACATATATTTTTAAATTTTACGAACTAAATTCACTCCAAGTTGCATTTGTTTATAAACTTCATTCACTTGTCAGTCATTGTCGAAATAAATTATTTATGTAAAATCGTGCACTTAGTGAAAAATGGCTGAACAGAAAACTTGCAGCGGTAGCCTCAGTGAAACTAAAGAAAGTTTTTCCATTCCGAAGAAAAAGAAACAATATAGTGAGTATTGTACTGTAGCCTACAATTTCCACGATTTTATTTAAACTTTTCAATGAAGTCACAAGGGCCAAGCGTTTGGAGCAGTTCCTTTGGCATGAATTCTTTGACGAGTATGTACGCTTCAACGATCGTCTACACAAATTTGAAATTCCAAAGGACAATTCGGAGTATTTCGATGAATTTTGTAAAGACATACCGACAGAAGATGAAGAACGCAAAGAGACATTAATCAGCAAGTATCCACTTTATTGCACTACAGCAATCACTCTTTGGAATGAAAGCGGCGACATTACAAAAACATTCCGAAAGAAATATTCTATTACTCGCCCCATTCAAGAATGCACTGAACAGTTTGGAGAATAAGTTCGGCGAGTAGTTAGAAGTTATAACGACATTTGTATTTAAATTTTGAATTGATAAACTGTTGGACGTAAGGAATGCGGTTAGAAGTAATAAAATAAAGGCAATTCTCGCATAGAAAGAAAACTAGAATATTCCTATGTAGTATATTCCTATTGATTGCCATAGAACGATCGGTCGAAAAGAGGCTTGAAAAATGCTAGGCTTGTGGTGTTATCAACTCAAAGTTTTGCAAAAAAATTTTCTGTCGTAAATTCAAATTCATATGGGATATGAGATTCGTGAAGATTGGGCTACCATAGTATTAGCTCCAATGAACTTTCTTTATGTTAGTTGAGAGGGTTTGTCTTCCATATGTTATATGGGTGGGTTTTTTTATCTTCCGATTTTTTCTAAATTTAGATGACATTTATACAGGCTCTTGCTGCTTGAATAAAGTGGAGATTTCGTGTGAGTTTGACGTCCCTCCCCTAATTTGTTAAAACGTTATTTTAGGACCATGCTTTTTTCCCTTTGGTCAGTGTGCAAAGAAGACATATCTGAATGTGAAAAAGAGCAAGGTGGCAGCATTGTTGAATTTGGTTGATTTGGTGTTGTTCGCCGTACAACACTGCCGCTTACGTGTCTTTTGTAGCCAGTGTCGTGAAAGAGTGTTGGTTAGAACTGGCGGTGGCAATTACTAAAATTCTTTTATTCGAGAAAATTAATTTAAAGGATATTAGTGAGCCAAATTGGTTGTCAAAATGCAAAAATTAGGTAAGATTAATAAAAGCTGTTGTACCCTGTGTTTTACATGAACCGTAGCTCCAGCAAACAAACGCCGGTCAATGTGGATTACCAGCTTGCTGACCGGTATATGGTCGCCGTGTGAATGGCCCACGACATGTTGCCAGTAAATAAAACATTTATAAGATCCAAATTTAATTTCTAGTGTTATTGCTGCTCTACACGTTAACTTGTTGTTCCACGACGTGGAGTGCACGCACCGTTGATAGCCATTTGAGCGCCAATGATCTCACCCGCCTACAAAAAGTCTTTATTGACGGCTTGAGTTCAAATGACCTACAGGCTATTTATTTTGCTTCATTGAACATTGAGACTACCAATACCGGTGACAAAGAAGCACTTTGTAGTAAAATTGCAACACTACATGAGGAGTCAAAACTGAATGTGTGTAAATATATGTTAGCTAAAACGTTCAGCCTAAAACTAATTTAATAATTTTCAGGGTTTTGAAAAAGACTTATATTTGGTTGGCTCTAATAAGAATTTACGTTGTTCAACAAAGCTACCAGAAACGGTATTGTCCAAGATTTATGCATCTCTCGATTTAGATTTGGGCACCGCACAAGAAATATTCTATCGAGTGGCAACGCACAGGGTCCTCAACGTACAAATCAATGATGCCACAAAAGCAAAGCTTGTAAAGAAACTCCAGGAGCTGCTGAAAAAGGACGACACACTTATTAACTTTGGCTATGCCTTCAATGTCGCTATTGAATTGGGACCTGCTGCTGCGTTTATTGCGGAACGTGTTGAGGATGCCTTTGTACAAGCAGATGAAGTTGATGGCAAGATGTTACAGTTTGAGGGTGGCTTGAGCATTACAGCTTTGGTGGTCAATGGTGCTTTTCGCGTCAGCAAGACCTTCAACAAACCAGTTCCTATTAGTGCAGAACAAGCGGTAAAATTGGCTAACTACTTCCTTAGTCGACGATCTGTGCAAACTCCAAAAGGTGCGCACGTCCTGATTGAGGCTTTGAAAACGATCAGCTCCGCTGAAAAAGTGGCGCCAATTTGTCTCCAACTCATTGGAAATGGACAACTCCAAGCGGACTCACCGACACTTAATGTCGCTGTCGTAGACCTATTGGGCAAGGCGCTTAATCCAGCTCTTCAAAATGTCAATGCAAACATTTTGGTTAAAAAGGATAATTCTTTACTTACAGAGAAAGTGAAATTAATTTCTAAATCGTCTGATAAAACGACTTATGTCGCTGATTTGAAACCATACAAGCCAACTCGTGGTATTTACATAGCTGAGATTAATGCTGATAGCATTTATAAGCAAAAGTTGCA
Source organism: Phortica magna (assembly GCA_037044515.1). Taxonomy (NCBI): domain Eukaryota; kingdom Metazoa; phylum Arthropoda; class Insecta; order Diptera; family Drosophilidae; genus Phortica; species Phortica magna. The sequence goes on from JBAMBP010002545.1 coordinate 68,732, forward strand.
GTTTAAAGTGCTAGGCCGCGTCAAAGTACAGTCGCTGGAGCTTGGCATTGCCGAAACGGATGCAAGCGCTGCTACGAAAAAACAAAGTGTCACCTACCCTAATAAGCTAAAAGAAGTTCTTTCAGCAGACAATACACAAAAACTGCTGTTGAAAGCCGTTCTCAACGATGAAAGCACCAGCAAGCCGATTAGCGTTCACCAAGCTTTTGTGCGTCTCTATAACAAGGAGTCTGACCAAGAAATAATTTTTGTTGCCGAACAAGACAGTAGTAAAGCATACAAATTTGACATGGATGTCGGCTCACATGGCAAAGATTTTAGCTATAATTCGGGCGTCTACCAAGTATATTTGATAGTCGGCGACGCTTCACTTTCTAACTCTTTTGAATGGCAAGTAGCTGATGTGCAATTAAAATTCTCACAGGATTCCAAAGGTACATTCCTATACACAATTTTTGTAATTTTATTTAATATATCTATATTTATTGTTTCTTATAGTTGTCAAATCGAATCAAACATTACGTGCGCCACTCCCGGAAATTATACATCAATTCCGTGTTCCAGAAAAACGTCCGCCACGCATCGTATCGGACGTTTTTACTGGGCTGTGTCTAACGCCACTGGTGCTCCTCTTTATTTTCTGGGGCAAGTTGGGCATTAATATTTCAAATTTTTCAATCGCACCCAGCACTATTGGCTTCCATGTGGGATTGGGTGGAATCTTAGCGCTCTTCATGGTGTTTTGGCTTCAGCTTAATATGTTCCAGACTTTACGTCTGCTTATTCCAATTGCGGTTATAACATTCCTTTGCGGCAATCGTCTGCTGCGGCGTATTTATGCCCAACGCGTCTCCAAGAATCCGTCAGCTGCCTCGTAAAAGTCATGAATAGTTTGTCAATGCATTATTCGAAATAAGTCATGAGTTCTTAATTTGAAAAAAATAAAAAGTTTGCGTTTTGCTTGCTTAATATATAATTAAAAGGAGTACGCTTTCCAATTAACCGAACGTCTCACCACTCCAACCAACACCACATCTTTTCTTATTATATCGAATACTGAATATTGTTTATCATTGGCAAGGAGTAAGATACCTTTTTTGTATTCCAAAAAGACGACATTAAATCAGTGCATAATATTTGTCAAATCGTATGTAATATTTGCAAATTTAGTAATAACTAATTTTATTTGGAAATAAAATACCACAAAAAACAATTATGTACAACACATATTGATAGTTCAATATAAATTACGGATTATCGAAAATTGAACCAATTGAGAGATTTGCTTTTGTTCGATTTCGTTAATATACATACATTTGTTACCAATTAGTTCACTTTTTATTTCGAGCTATGATTAGTCGTTTTTAATATATAATATTTAGAATAGACTGTATGCAGTTTGTTTTTCTTTTTTTTTCTCATTTTAAATATTTTAATCTAATAAGGCCCCTCTTGGCAATATCCTGTAATGTTCTTTAGCTGACTATAGAAACATGCTTCGAATTTATACTACTTCGGCGAGGAAATTATCCGTCTCCTCGGTAACAATAGCATCAATATTATAAAACATTGCGTGTATACCCACTAAAAATATAGTGGCACCTAGAGTCCAAAAAAGTGCCGCGCCTGCACCAACAAGAAATAGTATCGGCACCACACCGGCATTCAAAGCAATAATTTGTTGACGTGTCGTCAGCGTCTGACCACAAACTGTTACGGGAGCTGGCGAAGAGCGTATCTTGTGGCTGGCATAAGCAGCTCCAGCTAGAACAATTAGAATCAGGGGCGAAGTGACGCTAAATCAATATGAAATAAATTAAATCAGCACCAGACCAAACATTCATTGTGTTAATCAACTCACAGGCAATAAATCATCAGCACAATAAAAATACAAAAATAGTTGCTTTGGAAGTATTTCAAATTGCGAACTACTCGACTCGTTAAACGGGGCATGCTAACTGACGTTTTGAAGTTTGCTGTATTAAAGAACTCGCTCCATGGTCGTAAATATTGTCTCGCCAACCTCATCAGTTCCATTGGTGTCGGAAGATTTTGTATTTTGGGAAAACTGTAAGTAAACTTTATACATTTATACGTATTTCGGCTTAGGAGTGTTCTCGATGTTCACCTGTTAATATCGAAGGGTAGTTTCATACCCGGTTGTGGAGGTGGCACGTTCATTTGACCCTCCACCTCAATTTTTGTTTCAGCCATTGTACCACGGAAGTTAGTTTTTCGTTTTTGATTTAAGCAATTTACAATGCCTTGTTGCAGTTTAACTGTTGCTGACGCGGCTTAACACAAAAGTCGTTGTTTTCGTAAACTACGTTCTTCCTCTTCAGCACAGCTGTTTTCAGTATGATATCACGTCGATATGTCGATTTGTTGTAGAATTTTTCGTTGGATGCTGTGTCGAAGAGGAATGCAAGAACTCTTAATGACGTGTTAATTTGTCACGGTCATAATTTCAGTCGGTGTTACACAATGTTACAATATGTTTTTACTATGGCTTAGATTGTATCTATATTTGTTAGTATTATTTTTTTTATCATTTTTGTTGTGACAACGAAAATTTCGAAATATATAAATTTTGTATTGAAGTAGCTATCTTTGTCTAATTCATTTTCAGGGACTTTGCAAACTCAAAATTAATTTCAAAATAAAAAAATAGCAATAATCAAATCAATAGAAAATAGTAAATACAAATCCAAATGAGTAACTCACATTGGCGGGTATATTAAACGATTTGCTTAACGACGTTTAAGTCGGTGAATCAGACTGTTTAAAAAACAAATAGGAATATTTAGTTATTTTTCATAAAAAAGTGGCTGTACTTTCACTTGAATTCATTATTGATACGACGTATGTCATTGCCTCACTTTGATCAACATAGACCATCTTATGGGAAATTTAGCTGCAAGCACATATGCATTTTTGTTTCCACTTATTTTTTATTTTTTTTAAATGGAAAACAGAAAAATTGTTTAAAAATTCGAATTTTTGTACTTAAAACTGTTATATCTCGAAAACTATATAATATACGAGCCTGAATACAGCCTCAGTAAATACACTTCAAAACTGCAAGCCACAAAATAGCCGTCTCTTTCATAGTTACCCTCTAAAGAACCACAAATTCAAAATTTTCGTAAATTCCACATTTTTTACCGATCTTTTTGTTTTTTTTTGAATACCATTTAGAGTACCACCGCCCATTTGGGGTGGTGTAAAAAAAAATTTTTTTTTATTTGGTGCGTGATACTGCCACTGTGTGTATAATACCCTATTGTAGAATATGCTCGACTATACTGTCCTTAATTGTTTTTAACGTATTAATTCATTACTTAAACGAGGGGTCTGAAAAACATTTTTATAAGGTCCAAGCCTCTAATAGTTTTTTGTAAACATCTGTAATATTTTCTAAATTGCAATTAGTGAATTACATTTATAGTCTGTGATAGATATCATATCACGTGAAACTGTTGTGTTTTACTGTTACGATTAAATTATTTCAAACAACTTTTAAAAAATATTCGATATTTGCTATGTTTAATGCTAAACTCTTACGAGGCCTAGCTGTTTGGAATATTTCAAGAATTAAATGAAATGAAAGAAAATATAAATTAATAAAATAATTCCAAAAAACACATTTTTGCACATGCAGATACCGTGATATTATTTAGCTGGTAAAGGGACGTTCATAAACTACGAGATGTTTTTTTTATAAATTTAGATCTTTCCCCTTAATGATGATATTTGGAAAAGCACTAACCTACTTTCTCTTTTAAGTATGTAAGTAAGATTTTGAAATGATTTGAAAATATTGTGAACTAAAAAGTTGACAATCTAAAAAAAAGGTTTTTAATTAAGATTTTTAAGCCAGGAAACCCCATAAGAAAAACCTTTTTTTTTTTTTTGAGGGCGTAGTCGCCCTCGTTTATTTGTTTTTATACACATAAATGTACATCCAAATTTTAAAGATAGTATCCAATTGTCAAGTTTTAAACAATCACGCAGGTGTGCATGTTTTTCCTTGAAATTAGGATAATTAACGTCTCTCATCTGAATATGTTTTAATATTAGTATTCATATTTTTTTTTTTTTTTATTTGTGTTAAAATACTCTTCATTTGAAGATATTTTAAACGAGCCAGTTTAAAATTCGAAATCATTTTTTTTTATATATGGTTATTTTTGTTGTTGTATGTATGTATACATTATTTTAGGATAATGTATATACATCCATTATTTTTTTTTTGTTTTTTTAAACAAACACGAAGTTTTTTTATTTTTACACCAATATATTTTAGATAAATTGTGATTAATTATGTAAGTTTATATATTTTGAATATTAATAGTTGAGTAATTGTATTTATTTCAAACCGTCAATGTTGTTAATACGTTGTATTTCTTTCAATTCTTCATACCTTTCGATTAAATACAGAGAAGTGTATTCTCAAGTATTACGAAGATCAAAATACTCAATACAAGCGCTTCTTGTTAAATTCATATTATAACCCTCCTTTTGTAATGTTTAATATAATATCAGCATCGGGAAATGTATAACACATATTGCCGTAACTTTACTTTTCCAATATTTTTCTTTAGACATTTATAATATACGTTATTTGTTTGAATAATATATTGTGAATAAACTTGTGAGTATTGTAGACAATTATATTTTTTAAATCTTATTTTTAAATTCTTAATAAATACGTTTGAATATTTTGGATTATTTATTATATTGTTTATCAAATAGTACCACCAAAGTGCGTTTTTTCCAATAAAGCTAAATACATTTCTAATGTATTTATATTTTTTTTGCGAAAAACTAACACGTTTAGCCGTTACTTCCTTCTTAAAATTTTATCATTTTCATTTATGAATGCCATTTATCCTTCAGATTAGAAGGATATATATTTTTTACATTCATATATTTTTTTCTTTTATTTTATTTTATTAATTTTTTATTTTTTTTTTTCATTTTTGTTTTGAAATCATTTCATTTTGAATGATCTCTTTTATTTTTTTTATTCTTCTTCGTCGATTCCATGATAATGAGAGAATATGTCTCTGGAACGACCATTACATCTTCGTTTTTTGTTTTTTTCTTTTTTTTTCTTTTAGCTTTGTAGCTTGTCTCCATTTTTTTTTTTTTTTCTTTTAGCTTTGTAGCTTGTCTCCATTTTTTTTTTTTCTTTTAGCTTTGTAGCTTGTCTCCATTTTTTTTTTTTTCTTTTAGCTTTGTAGCTTGTCTCCATTTTTTTTTTCTCCTCCAACTTCCTTGTTTTTATGTTTTTTTTTTATTTTTTTTATTTTTTTTCTTTTTTTTCTTTTAGCTTTGTAGCTTGTCGCCACTTCCTATTTTCTCCTCCAATTTCCTTGTTTTATGTTTTTTCATTTTTTTTTTTTCATTTCAATTATTTCTGTTTCTGGGACAGTTTTTAATATGTTTCTTTATTGAAACTACTTCTCTGATACGAAACACCTTGTCAGTTTTACCTTTTTGGATAATCAATAACACCAATTTGATTTTTGTTTTATGGTTAATTTGTGGTTAAATAAGACATTTATATTTCAATAAATTTCTTAAAATTATTTTCGTGCCACTATTCATTTCCTTACGCTCATAAACATATATAATCTCCTTTTTTGTTGCAACAATAACAGCAATATCTGTTAGATGGTTATTTTGCGGGTGATTATTTCATTTATGGTTTTTGTTTATAAAATAAAAATGTTAAATAAAAATGTGTAATATGTTTTTTCGTTTAGAGGCCTAGCTCTCGCATGGCGCTGTATAGACACGGATTCTTCAGACACTCACGTGGGCCTAGTTGTGGTCCCGGTGAGCCGCGCAATATCATGAGCACAGAACGGGCGGCTGACTGACAATCAGAGTTGGTGCCGCAGATAGTGTCCGCTTCGCCTAAGTACTGATAATCGCAAGCGATCTGAGAAGTGCCCTGCAAAGCATAAACAACAACAATATTTTAGAAACGTATACAATATAAAAATAAATTTTACTTACGCAAAGATAACAAATCTGATGTACGCCGCAGATGGGCAGCAGCTGCTGGTTGATGTCACCGCTAAGAAGATCTACGCCACGGCAGCGTTCGGCCATGGATTCGATCAAAGGACATTGGTTTGAACCGATCATGTAGTTCTTATTGCCCAGATAGGCATCATTAAAAGACTCGTAAGGTACGCCCGGCCCAGTGGCTGCCTCCACATTTATGTCGTTGGGCAGCTCTGGATAACGCAGGTATCCACTACGCTTTTTCTTCTTATTCATTTCAATGTTGCCGTCTTCAATAACATCACCGTCTGTTGCAACATTACCGCTAGACTTTTTCTCCAATGTTGACTTCGACTCATGTCCTTTGGAGCTACCAAAAAAAAAAGAGAAGTTATAAAAATTCAAATGTTGAAAATGGTTGTATCATAATTATACCCGCTTTCTGGAGGACCAGCTGTATCCTTTTTGAAAGCAACTCGTTTCTGTCCTTGCCATAAGTCGATGTCATTTTCCTCAGAGTCCGGTTCGATAACATTGCGCAAAAGGTGATTCTCATTCTCAACAGACTGACGTAGTTTGTCCAGAGCACGTCGCATTTTCTCAAGGCTGTAAGCCGTGGCCAACCGCGAAAGTACATGATCCTTCAACTGTCGTATCTCATCCTGATTAGAAATGCCCTCATGCGCGCCAGTGTACTTGATGGTCTCGTCAATTATGAAATCCTCAATTGATTGGAGTTTTTTGTCCATACTTTCGAGTTTCTCGGGATCTAATGCACCCTCACCTTTCTTGTGCTCCTCGTTTTCAGTGGGTGTGGTGGCATTGTCCTCATCGCGGCCGTTTGAATCAGGTTTTACTAAGCTGAAAAAAACATTTGTACTTATGTTTTATTGGCACCCAGACATTGTCAACTTACTCGGCTGTGATGGTAGACTTCTTCTTACGATCCAACCCGAAGTATTTAGACCAATCAATTGATTTCTTGCTGCGCATCATAACATGCTGCACCAAATTCTGAGGAGCTTGCTTTAGTGCAGCATCACGTTTTCGCTTCTTCTTACGGCGTTCTTCATCATCGTCGTCATCGAACTCGTCATGATCATCCTCCTCAGTATCTTCATCGTACTCTTCATGACCCTCTCTATCTTCTAGTGAGTCCACTTCGCCGGATGACTTCTCCTCGTGCGAGTGATGCACATGATCGCTGCGTTTTCGGTGTTGTCGATGCTCATCCCTTTCACTATGATAGCCAGCATGATTTCCATGCTGATGCAGCTCTCCTCCGGCATTTGGCGTCTCCTGCGTCGAGTTCTGCTTATGGGCGACACCTTCGAGCCCCATGCCACCTACCGCCGCTAGAGATGTTTCCGGCAGACGTGTGGTTGCGATAGCCTTCACTTGCACATCCGTCGATCGTTTCTTCTTTTCATCCTGTGGCTTGCCAAAGAGTTCACGCAGTTCCATTGCCACCTTCTCATCGGTCTTGCCTAGCGCAACAATTTCGCTGAGCGGCCGTTTGGCCGAGCGCTTTGCCACCGGAAAACGTTTCTTCTTGTCCGCCGAATATGGCAGCCAAGGCAGCACCGGATATGACCGTTTCTTCTGCATTAACATATAATAGGGTGGAACACGCATGCGTTTTTTCTTCTCCTCGAACAAATTGGCATCCACATCGTTCTCCTGCTGCTGATACTTCTCCCATAAATGACGTAGTGCCTCTTTATAGCGTTCCTTGCGCTCATGCTCACTGGCCTCCTCAATCTCACGCAAGAATTGCTCCGTTAATTCAGCTCGATGTGGCTCCGGGACATTGCCAGCTGTCTGCGTTTCACGTTCGCGAAACACTGACGTACCGGGTGCTTCTGAAAGCAAAGAATACTTTGTCAACAGCTTAAATGTAGACTCATGTTATCGTAGACTTGACCTTCGTGAGCGCTTTTGAAAAATACCCTTGTCAAAGTCAACACAATCATGTAATTAATTTCATCAACTTGGTCAATAATCCGACTAATAAACAGGGCATTACTACTGCCACGTTAACGGCGCCTTAGATTATGCTATGCCATTAAATCTTTATGACCGCTTGAAGTCTTCCGTACAAATACCCACTCGTTTCAAGACCATTTAATCAATCGGAAGCTGTTCATCTCTTTTCTTTTACTCAACTTTTATTCATTCCAGCTGAGTGCATTTATCAATGACAAAAACTTCACCTCTCTAGGCAGTGCTCGGCACCTCATGCACACCCACGTATGTATAGAAGTATTTATTTATTTTTGCATTAATCTCGTCTAAGTGCTTTTTCTATTCGCATCTGATTTTCTTTCTAGCATTAACTTTTTACTTCTACTCTTTTTTTCCTTTTTTTTAGCAATGTGTGTGTGTGGTTTTCTTACTTAAGTCGTGGGTGTTTTGTGCTTGAAGTCTATCGTTGTCTACTTAAGGCCATGAAAAGGGTCCTCAGGATGATGAATGCCACACACACGCACACATATACAGACACATATGGCAGCATACTTACCGTAGGTTATGTCACGTTCTCGAAAGGATGTCGCACGTTTCTTATGCTCAGCAACATCGTTTACATTTTCGTCCTCATCAAATTCATAACCACCAAAAGGTCCTAGAGATAATCCGCCACGATCGGCGTCATAACTTTCACGTTCTAAATATTTTGCGAGTGCGTTAGTTAATCTTGCGTGATTTTGATTCTTAGTGGTTTTTGTGTTACGTGAGAGTTCGGTATCTGTAAGTGCGCAGGAGATGTGTGGTAAGTGAGCGGGAAGTGTACTGAAATGTTAGACTTGTGTGTAAGTGTGCATTCATTTGTTACTGTTTTAGTGTTGTTTTATTCGCAAGATTTCAACATTGTTTTTTTTTTTAATTTTAACAAACTAAGATTTCACACGGCATAGAAGTTCACCGGAAGGACGCAAAAGAAGCACAGTGAAAGCTTAATTAAACGAGAAAAAAACAGACAGGACAAAGACGATCAGACAATGAGTGACTAAGAGTCGGCAAGACATGTGTCATACAAAACGGAAATCATGTTGAACGTGAAAAGCTTTATGCACAAAAGAGGATGCGTGCATTTCGATAAAACTATTTAAAAAATCCTTTCCTGCGTTTAATTCAATTGTGTGCACTCAAATGCAATTCAGATTGTTCTTTGCTTGAAAGTGGCTAGTAATTGACGGTGACAGCTGATGCAGAATAAAACAGTTACAGCCAGCTAAAGTGCAACTGTGACCTTTCAAGTAAATCTAATTTAACTATCGGTATAGAATATGCCACGGAGCAAAATGCCGTACACAATTCTTAATCATATTACAGTGCACTTTGTGGTCTCCCCAACGTTACCTTGTTCGTCGATGGTGGCAAGACCAGAGCTTGCACAGAAAGCTTTAATGGCGCAACTACTGTTCTAACTACTCACCTTCATCCCAGTAGTCCGGCTCGTTGACGCCTGCAAAGCCCAAAGCGCTGCCGAAGCGTTGCAACGGTGGTGCATTGAGCGGATATTTGGCAGCCGTTGCCTCGCGTCGGTGCAGCTCATCCAGAGCGGCTGTCAGAGAGTACGCGGTAGCGGATGAATGCTGGGCCCAAGAGATGTCCGTGAGCAGGCCCAGCTGCAGGAGGAGCAGCAAAGCGGACAGGCGCGGAAATCGCGCAACTTGCCGATGTCGCATTCTCGAACACTTCTACCACTTTATTTTCTTCGTTTCGCTTCGTTTTGTTCCGTTTCGTTTCGTGTCGGTTCAATGTAAAGTTCGGGTTGTTCCTTTTCAACGTTCGCTCTCTTTCTCCTCGTCCGGCAACAATAACAACAATGCAACAACGCTGCGCCATAGAATAAAATAACAACAACAACAACAAACACAAGAAAAGTAAGTGAAAATATGAGCAAGTTTAAATTTCAGCGCAAAAACGGTTAGTTTTAATTCATATCAGGTTCGCTGCAAATCAAAAAAACCATAAAACTTTTTAATTAGTTTTTGAGTTTAAAAGGTTTTCAGTAGTGCATCAAGTTGTTTGCCATCCAACGGTCGCTTCAGTGAGAGAGAGAGAGAGTACATGAGAGTCGATGTCGTAAATTGTGTATTCCGTGGCGGTTGTCCCTTCTTCAATGTGTTTATGACATCGAAACATTATTCGCACTTAATTATGCAAATAACAGGCAGGTAGGTAGGAAAGTGCTGGCAAGAATAATGACAGGACGCATGTACCGAACGAAAGTGGAATTTTGATTTGGCATTTAAAGACGTGGTTATTCATGCCTAGCATGCGTGGCAACAGACGCCAATGTGGGGCATGAAATATGCCAATAGGAAAAATACCAATGCAAATGCCTGAACAGCGCCAGTACACCATCTAGTCGTTATGCAAGGTGTAAGGTGTGAGGTTGGTGTGCGAGACCTCGACATTTTATCCTTCTTCTTCAGCATTTCCAACATCAACTTAATGAACTCATAAGACCTACACACAACCATTTATACACACAGCATCAAAATGATTGACGTTTATAAGAAAATCGATGAAATTCCTACTCGTTGATATTAAAAAATGTATTTCTTGTCGACGCTTTGTCACGAAATAACAGAAATTCTTTGTCAGCTAACGAGGCAAAGATGACAATTATGCTACGCAAAAGATCCCACACGCGCAGAGCACACAGTAAAACTCCCACACAGCTCATGCATGCTCATGTGCGCCCGTAAGTATGCTTCAGTTTGCTAAAGTTGAATTTATTCTTAGCGATTTCTTGCGCTCCCCACTTCAGCCACATGAACGACAATACCATCATCTTGAGACCTTACAGGACTCTGTCCTCCACCCCTTCTTCCACACTGCTCTATTCATATTCTGCCTGTTGCTGTTGTTCTGGCAAAAACGTTGGCATTCATCTGGGTCACTGCTGACGACTTGTAATAAACTACATGGCTCAAACGCAAGGGATTGGACCGCCTGCTTCCGCGTGATTTATTCTTGCTAATCTGTCCTGCCTTGAAATGAAAGCCACGCTTCTCTCGCTACTCGAAGGGTCATTTTCTTGTGCCGCGAGGTTTCTTTATTGCAGTTTTTTTTCGCGCATTTATGTTTCTTTTTGTGACACTTCATTTTAAGTCACACTCAGTACCAAAATAGCTCATGAATATCATGAAATAGGGAGACATTGTGATATATTGCTTTCAGAAAGCGAGCCTCATTCAACAAATGCGCAATAAAAAAGCATGAAAAGTATTCTTGTGACTTTAGTAGTTCCTTATGCACACTTCATAGGCGCATTAGTATTGTCAAAAACTATTGCAAGTTTTAGTTCGACCACGCCTATCTTTAGTATGTATATCATTCTAATAGCAAATAGATAAAAATTTGATTAATATACACACAAAATCGATTGGCATAGGTGAGAGCGCATGGACGACCTGAAGTACAGTTGAGTGCAACTGCAGTGCTCGCCTGGAAGTACCGGGGTGACAATGCCAATTTGAGTAAGGGCGGAAATGATGTACGCCAACGCTGGCAACAGCCCTGACAACAGTGCACTGGCCATGCAGTAATGATAACGCCCACGTTGATAAGGATATTGGAAGCTCAAAAGCGCATACGCACAAATGCGCGCGCGTACATGCAAATGGAAATGTGCATGTATACTCGTTTTCGGTGGTGAATGCTACCTGCACCAAAGTGCACTATGGGAAATTGCCCCTGTTGCTGACTCGCTATTTGCCGACGTCAGCAGACACACATACTCGTGCACAGATTGCTTCCAGAACCAGCTCAATAATGTAACGCACAAGCAACGAGTGTGGGCAGCAACACTGGAAGACTGGGCAATGACAAAATGCAAAAACAACTACAACAACTATTTGCTGGAATTGCTGATTGATGATGAAAATGTTATACATATTTTTATGATGAAATACTTCACCAAAATTTTTCATCTTCAATTTTTTACTTATTAAAACTAATTTTTTTCGCTTATTTTTTTCGCTTATTTTTTTGGCAACTAAAGACATTCAGTCGCCTCACACACGCAACAAATAATCAATTCTTTAAGAAAAAGATAAAAAGGGTACTTACTTACATGTTTTTTGTTGTTACAAATCGAACTTTTTCTCACTTTATTACACAATCGCGTTTATCTTTCGGTTTTCAAAAAAAAAAGAACAAACAGACAACAAAAAAAAAAAAAAAAATTATAAACTAAAGAAAAATTGCAGGCTGCTCCATAGGAAATAAATTTCCTATGCAGCACTGCTGCCACTCGCGGACTGCAGTCGATTGAAAGTCCTCCGGAGTGGAGTTGAGACCTGCAATGACATCAAATTTGTGCTGCGAGGCTGTTTTATATGCTCCTGCTCAGAACAATTGTGCAGTTTTTGTGTGTGGCAAAGAGAGAAAGTGAGCGTACGTGTAATGACAAACAACAACAAGACATTCTCTATAAAAGTTGCGTGCATTTTGTGAAGCTTTCAAGTTACGTGCGAGCAACAGAAAAGGAACAGGCACAGAGAGTGTAACTTTGAGAGAGAAGTACAAAGCTAGAGAGTAGAGAGCTACGTCATCATGTGAATAAAGTTTCTTCACCAGCGATTTTGGTATGCAAGTTTTCCTTAAGAAATTGTAAAATATTCTTAACAAAGAAAAGTAATGTCCTTTTACCATTTCAAAAAGGTATATTAACTTTGTCAAGACAACAGTCAGCAAGTTATGTCCGTTTGTAAATCCGTTCTATAACATGCGAGTTTTTGAGCGACAGTCGAAAATAAAGATTTCCTTGCAACCCTATTTTGGCAAATCCTCAACTCAGCGGCAATTTTAATATTTACGATAATTCATACATTTTCGTATCCTGAAACATTTTTAAAGGATACAACAAGAGACAATTTTTATGAATGATTGGTGTTGCTATTTAGCCGTTAATTGAATGATCCAAAATCCAAATCCTGTAGCTACTTATAAATCTTTATACCTTTCTTTTCATGACTTCCCGGAATCAGTGATGAATCACAGAACTTTACTTGATACAGAGTTAAATTACATTTAAGTTTTCTATTTTTTTAAATAAAAATTGTTTATTTATATAGTTTCATTTGTTATTAGTGAATGGAAAATGTGAACTATTAACATTTCGACGGATAAAAACGAATTTAAAAAAATATTAAAACGCTTTATAATGCTTAGAAGTGTGTGTGAGTGCCGGCAAAGCCGAAAATAACCTTTATTTTTGTTTTTTTTTTTCCGGATATTTCAGTTTGGCAACATTAGCGAGTTGTCAAAATCATCTGTATATTTAATCAATATGCGTGCGCAAAGTTTGGCAAGGTCATTTTGTTTCAGTGAACACACGATTTGTTTCGAAAAACAACAACAATTTTTATAAACAGGATGATTATCGCATTAACAAATAGTTGCATAGAAATGTTTCAAAAAGAAAGAGAATAAGAGCAATAGATTTCAACGTATACGTAATAAGTTCATCAAGTGAAGAAGGAGTCAATGAAAAACAGTGCTAAATGTATTCCACCTGTTGTAATATTCTTTGACAATTAAATAATGGAAAAATCTAACAATTTTTAACTAAAAGTATTACAGGAAATTAATATTTTATTTAAATGCATCGGATAATGAGAATATTACAACAAATCTTATATTCAAGTCAGTTGTCGTAGAAGTACTTGCCTTATATGTATTTTCTCACACTTTAAGAAATTTGTATAAACTTTAATTCGTTTTTTATATATTATTCGGTTATCTACGGAGTTTCAACTTGCACCAACACAAATTCACAGTCGAACTAATTTAACCGCATCTAAAATAGTCCTTTTATAGGCGGACCAGCCACCGTACTCGCAAGCTTTTCAAAAAGCCAAGCCAACCAACACAAAACGCGCATGCGCCAACGTAAGCTATCTCTCTTCACTCTGCAAGCAAGTCATGTGTTGTATTGCCAAACTTCAGCAAAGCAATTTTGTTTTTGGCGTACCACAAGGCAAGACGAAAACCCGAGGTTCGAACTTTAGCCAAACTGTTGCACAATTGGTATACCCGAGCCGCGAGCGCTTACCTGATGGACACCTGTTAGATCCTTCTACCAAATGGTATTACTCATGTCATTATTTGGAACTGATAACTTGCCATCCAAAGAAGAAACTAACTTGTTATAAATGCCGTGTTAAAAATATATCAACACCTGTAGAAACGCGCTAAGATTAAGAGCTTGCTTCCAGACATTGTCGGGATTACATTAATGGGTCAAGGTGTTCGAAGAAAGCTTTGATGATGCAGCACACATGTAGCAGTCAATCTCAATGATTTGAACGTCAACAACACTTAATCTTAACAAAGATTGAAGTGTTAAATGGCACATCTGTAGGTAATTGATGTTCATTAGAAAGTTCTCAGCAAATGGTAAGTAAGTATTTGTCATCAATTAAAGCAATTAATTAACATTGCAATCATGTACTTTGCAAATAAGCATTGACACATTTTAAGTACACTGAAGTTATTCATAATTTCTTTGAAACTCTCACAAGCATCAACTGTTTTTTTTATGGGCTGAAGAGCCTTTACAATATGATACAAAGCTACATAAGTCAGTCATAGAAGTCAGTTCAGCCAAGTTTGACTATCTTTCCATCTGTATGAACGCGTTCATCTCGGAGACTATAAGTTCAAATTCCTTCGCGTGTTATTTCGCCTATTCAATAAGCAGATCAAGTTTCTTTACCTTCCCCTCATCGTTTGTGGATGAAGGGTAAGTTGATGCTACTTTGGAAAAAGAATTGAAAAAGTCAAATTTTCTCGGTTGTTTCTAACTCAAGGAGTGTCCACTTGAAACCAAGAAAGATAGAATAGAAAAATTCGCCAAAAACTACCCACGCCCATATATGGTACAAATTTAGCATATCCGTATGTCTGGAACCAAATAACATCAAGAAGGGAAGTTGGTGCTTATACTACACTTGGAAAATCTGATGTTTTTTTCTTAAGTGTATTCGTTGCCCAATCAATTTACAGCTGGAAACACAAGCAATGCAGAGGCTTTGATTCGCATGTTGCATCACCTGCAACATACATTTAATCATCTACAAACGATATTATTTAGGAAAGACCAACGTCTTCAATGTCAATCGTTGTGACGCATTTAAATGAAATAAAGGTTTAAGTTTTCAACTAACAAGCTCTTCACGTAGGTGTAGCAACCAATAGGCTAACAAAGATTGTCCGGCGCTGCAAGCAAGCCTTTGAAAATGTTTCGCCTCACACTTGTTCATTGAAATTCTTCAAATCGAGCTTGAATCGGAATAAAGTTCCAATCAATGTGACGTCAAATACATCAAACAATTGCATTTTTTTTTGTTCGTAATGCAGAGAAATATTTGAATGCATGCATAAATGTCAAATGTTATCGTATGCATTGTTCGAGTTGCCTTTTCATAGTGCAACAATAAAGACGCGCAATATTTTACAGAGCGTTGAGTAAGGCAGGCGCCTTCAACTGTTGATGAGGCAGAAGCACTACGTGACTTTTGGACGGTTTGGCATTTTATATTAAAAGTTAAGAGTGCTTGTGTGGGTTACGTGAATGACTAAAGTTTATACTTTTATTAGGCTCATAAGTGTGTATATATACAAAATAAATATGTTCGCGCACGACTTGCGCCGACACACCGAAGTTCGGTTAATCAATCATCAATGTACTAAATTCTAAACTTAATCGAAAATATAAAATTAATTGTTAATTTCGTTTGCGCATGATCTACCAGGACCGACGAACCACTCCTCAGTTCATTCGTGTCCAACATCTAAATGCAAATGGCGCAGTCAATATTCACGGCCGGCCATCATTTTTGTCTGCCGGACTATCTGTCTGACTGTCTGTTTATCTGACTGACAGTGCTCCTTCAGACTTTGAATAGACCAAAGTAGCTGCGATTGCTCGCATTCTTCAGCACGGCATTTCGATTGGTGTGGAAGTCTCGCAAGTGTATTGTTTCGTTCTCCTGCAGATAAATGAGGCCGCTGGTGTGACACGTGTGTATTTTGAGCATATTTGTCGGCACCGTGTTCAGGCACTGCAAGAACGGCTTGTGGCCATGGAATATCACAAAGCCATTCTCATCGTGCGTGTTATTGTAGCAGATCTGCGCATAGGCATAGTACAGACCGGACTGACGCACAGTCAGCCAGCCGTTGTCCAACGAGAAGAACTGCTGCCAATTTGCCTCATGGCTCGCGACGCTCGGGTGACCAATGTACACGTCGCCGGCGGAGGCTGTAAGCCATTAAGCCAAATAAGTAATAGTGACAAAAATAACATGCAATTCCGTTCAACTCACCATCGGCTTTGGCATCGTGCAGATGAAAATGCGCCGCGGGTTTCGGGTTCGACATCGAGCTCATGAGCGCGGCTGATTTGGCTGAAAGAAGAGATTCACCTGCAATTTAATGAGATTATAGATTTAGGGTCAATTTTGTCACAAACACTTCTCGTGTTACATCGTATTTAATGCCAATTGCGTTCAAACTTTTCAAAAGTATGCTTACCGCTTTTGAGAATCGGAAATCTTTGGCGACGCGCCGTACGTGAGCGTTGTCTATGTGTGATGGCGCTGCGGTTTGTTTGGCCATGTGCGGGCGAACTGCAAGAAATACACAAGATGCGCATGTCTTTTATATATAAGTAACTAAACGCTTAAGGCAATTCCGTATTTACATGAATTTCTGACGGTTCGGCTTTGCTGCTTCCTCTTGCTTAGCAATTGCTGTTTTATTTTGTTGTTGCGTTTGTTCATCATAACTTTGTATCTCATTGCGTAATTCGGCTATCGAACGTGGTTTCCTAAAACAAAATCAAGCACAAAAATTTAAGCAATGACTTCGTTTTATAAAAGTTTAATTCTAATATGGCTTACCTCGGTTTCTTCTTCTTTGAGTCCTGAAATTTTCCGAAATCATCGTACAGATTATCGTCATTAGAGTTATTCGCACCCTCCTCATCATGTTCGTGGTCCGCTCCATAGTTCTCGTATTTCTGTGTTAATAACAAATTATTTGCACAATTATTAGAAACGATAATGAATTATGAATTTTGGATATGAAATAGATTACCTTCATTAATTCCTCGTAATCGACCTCAACGTCGTCATCGTCCTCATCATCATTAATTTCATCATCATTAATTCCATCATCATTAATTTCATCATCTTCCAAATCCTCATCATCATCATCTTGATCACTCTCTTGGTCGTCATCGTGATCATCATCCGCATCAGCATCGTCCAAGGTATCGGGATCGTCAATTAATCTATTCTCAACCTGCAATTAATTGACAGTAATGTGGTTTGAATTGTGAATAAGTGCACCCATTTTGTCTCTTATTGCTAGTACTATAAAAAAGCCGCACATTAATGAGTTGAAAACTGATTTATTATTGTATATTCTCTGTTTATTAAAATATTTGTTTGCGTTTTTTCATGTGCTCTTATGCAAAACTGTTGCTGTATCTTTTTTTATCTGTTTGCCTCTTACTACATATTACTGAAAATTTAGGTTAATCGCCTGGCTGACTGGCTGACTGGCTGCCTGCATCGTCCGGTCATGACGCATCTGCAAGCAAAAGCATCCATAGAACGTTCTGAGTGCAGCAAGAGATGCCAAAGTCTGCAATTGCGTCGCACAAGCACAAATCATCATTCAACAGAGCCAACCAACGGCCAACGGCCAACAGCACCTTTCACCCACCCACACACATCCCCATTCTCCAAATGTTTGATCGTCGCGTTTCTTTTGAATTTATGATTTCATTTTTAAAAATACGCGCGTCTTTTGAAATTTAATTTTATGTGATACTTTTTAATTGATGGCGCCTCTTTCAATTCAATTGTTGCTACTTCCTTGCCCCTTACTTGTTGTGTGGCTCGTTGTTGTCGCCGTGCTTGATGCTGCTTTAATGCAAATCTCAACCGGTCTGCAGCAGTCACTGCCAACGCCCAACTGCCTCCGCCCACCAGCCGTGTTCATTAGTATTGCCAGATATTCTATCTTATTGACGAGATCTTAAATGTGTTTGCTCTTGAGCGTGCGCGCTTTCTAACAAAATCTGCCAATTAATAAAAATAATACATTTTCAAATTCAGCGATCTATCGTTATGATCAAGGAGCAGCCATAAGCAGGCATAAATAACATCACGGAACTTTTCTTTGAGACGTATGTAATTTATGTCCTCTGTCTATCAACTGGTCTCACCGCTTTAAAGATGTTTTAAGAACTTTGTCACCTATGCACAAAGTGTTAGTGTCATTTTCACGGCTCATAAATTTTTATCCAAAATTTCTCATTTCTGAAATGAATTTTTCCATTTTTTTTTATTTTTCGCTTCCGACGTTGAAGTCTATTAAAAATTAATTAGGTTATTCATATTTTATGTTCGAACACAGAAAAAAATGAACAAACTCATATATTTTTAAAAGAGCTCTGTTGAAATATTTTTGTTTTTTAGTTCGGTTTTTTTTTTTTTTTTTGGTTTTGATTTTATAGCTGACAGTTTTTTTTTAACAATTATTTTCTAAAAATATTCAAGTATGAATCTGTGTTCCAATGTACATAAACATGTATGAATGTGAATGTGTGCGATTATGTATTTATATTCTCATTTTGTTTTTATTATTTTTCAGATATCTAGTTCTTGATGTCATTTTTTCGTTTTTGAAAGACATCTGATTTGGCAGCGAATTTCGAATTCCAAAGAAAAACAAAACAAAAAAAAATAAATAAGATGAACGTACAAATTGAAATCGCTTGTTTGGTTTCAAAATATATTTTCAAATATTGTTTAAATATGAATTTTCTTTTCTCTTCTCTCACGTCAACAAGGTCAAAGCAGTTCGTTGGTAGTGATTACTTGTGAAATAATTAGTAACAATTGATTAATAATAACTACCAAAACAGTTAGTTTATTGTTAGATTATATGATTTGATACGAACCTCTTTTTGAAAGTCATTGAGATCATCCAAGTAATGAATGCCCAAGCGCTCGTGTAGGCTTTCAATCACTTTGATTTGCTCTGCCAAATCGTTCTCTAATTTGGACACGCGTGTTGAGTTCCAGATCTGAAATTATAAACAAAATAAACCAATGTATTTCATTACACATTGCAAATAATTACAGAGTTAGATCTAATAGAGTTGGAAATCATGACCTAGTTAACAAACAAAGTTTTGAAAGCAAAGAAGGGCCGTAGTCTAGAAGGGCCGACATATCGCTAAGATATTATTGAAGCTGTTTTCCTCAATGAGCTTTTAATGTTGTCCAATTATGACAAATTTTTTTTATTTATTTATTGATGTTTTTTTATCTTCTTTTGTAACTTCCTTAATGAGTAAAATTAATTGAATTCCACAGAAATCATAAAAAGAGAACCATAAATAGTTTGCCAAAAAAAGAAATACCTAATTAACTCAAAACTTATCTGCGGCAACTGAAGCTAATTGGGCGAATTAGGCGGGAAGACAACGAGTTCTGTGCAAATATCGCCTTCGCCTGAGAGAGCAAGAGGAACTTTCTTAATAAGCTACTTAGAAAATATAATTAGTATATAGTATATTCTAATTTGAATCAATTATGATAATGGCGTTAAAAATCGCACCCAATAAAGATGAAGCTGAACGGCATTCGGAGCAGCGATGTCAGCAGCGGTCAAAGTGATTTCGAACAGCCGCGAAGAGGCGACTCATCAATGACGACGACGGCGGGAGAGCATGAGCATAATCTCTTAATGGATCATTAGCAATGGGCTGAGCCAAGCCAAGTCGCTTCAAGCTGCGGGGACGGATGGACGGACGGACAGACGGAGAATTGATGTGTGTTGTGCGAGGAGAGATGGCAGCGTGCGGGCGTGCGTCGAATTCCCGATATGGTTTGAAACGCTGTCGCGTGCGCTGTGTTTGTTTCGTTTCAGTTTCGTCGATTTGAGCACATTTTTCATGAAATAAAACGAGAAATATGTGATACACGCACGCCCGCTTCTCAAGTGTAGAAACGCTAACGGGTCGGGGAGGAGTGAATCATCAACATATTCTCGCCGCCACACAATGAAGTCAAACTTGTTTATTAAATTATTTAATTAACTTCGCATTGATCATGAAACGGTCTGAAACATGCTGAAGAAAACCAGAAGGCAAGGCGAAGCCAACAGCGAGCAACCAAGTGCGCCAGTCAAGCAGTCGAGCAGTCATGAGCGAGGCCATCGAAGCGCGTTCGTGCTGGAAACGCGCGCGATTTTAGTGATTTTTAGACGTGATATCGCACGCATCATAATAATGTTTGAGCCGTTGTGGGGTGGGTGACAATCTTGCCCAATGAAGAACAATGAGAAGACTGAAAATTGTTTAAACTTTCAATTAGCTTATCGACGATCTGCAGCAGCAGTTTGATTCAATCTTGCAAGCCCATTAGAGTCATTTAAATTATGTGATTCTGTAGCAAAGATTTTCCCACTTTCCACACTTTCACCAACAACAAAGTGACTTGTGGTCGGTTTTGTTGTTGGTGTGAATATTATTGTTGTTGTGTTTCATTGGGCATTGTCATTTGAAAATATGAGTGACATTTTTTATTACTTTGAAAGTTTTGATTTTTAAGCAAAAACAAAAAAAAACAAAGTTGTAAAATTGTACACATTTTTATCAGTTCCATTAAAGCAAAGCCTGGTGGAATAATAAATAATGACAACACATATGAGACTATTATTGATTTCCAGAACGTTGTGCCTCTAACCGCAGAAACTTTTCGTTTAGTAAAAAAACAACAATTAACCGCAAAATCCATAAAATAAATTTAACAAAACGGAGATCATTTTATAACAAAAACAACATTGAAGCTTCGGTAGATTTTTGTTCATGCGATTAAATCCCTAATATGCACATTCTCATTGCTGTTCAATAATCGACTTCCAGATAAACTATCACTCTCCAACGTTAGTCAACAATGCCATATCAGTCACAGACTCAGCAATGCAATTCATAAACAAAAAAAAGAAAAAAAAACCCATCCAAATGTAAACAAAAACGATCTTTTTTTATTCGCTTGTTGTTGCGTCGTCTAACTGTCTGAGTGAGATGTAATGAAGCTGTATGAGTCTTGTAGAGCAGCCCAGACAGACTGACAGACTATCTGACAGCCAGCAGATCAACAAAGTATCTGAATAGAATTGCATGCGGCTTGACTTATTTCACAAAAGAGTTAAATAAGTCATTAAGAACTAATTAACTATCTATATAAAGAACCACTTTGTCAGCCCATTCAGTTCTCTTATATTTTTGCTGTGTTACATAATTAAGATTTTATTAGAATTATTTACACGGACTTACCGTAAATCCCAGCAAAATACCCGCTAAGGTGAGCGCAACAATTGTCAGAGCGATCGCGACAAGTTTTGGCTTGCGTTGCGGGCGAGACGTGTTGTTGACGCTCGACTGCATCGCCGGATAGTTGTCAACGGCGCTCGTGGGCGTTATAAACGGTTTAAGTGTTTCAGCTGTCATAGTTGATAAACGCTTAATGGGCAGCAACAACAGCAACGGTCGCTGCACGCGAAGCTCTAACAATGAAATTCAGCCGACAGAAAAAAAAGCGGATGCGCGCCCGGCTGGAATCGGGAACTAAAGTTACTGATTGTGGAGGTCGTCACCCACTACAAGTGGTTAGCTACTGAAGACACTACTTAAAAATACACTGCACTGCTCAACGGCGCAACAACAACAACAGCAAGTTGGATACAAAGACCGAGACTGAGACTTGAACGTACAAGTTACGAAAATGCTGACAACAAGATAAACAACTTGTAAACACTCGCGGCATAAATTACTTGTTGTAGTCGCGTTGTGCTTGTAGTTGTTGCTGCTGCTGCTGCAATTTAATTGATCAATTGCAATTTACTAAAGAATTCACTTCTGCAGCAACAAAACAAGTTTGATCTTGACAATGCGCTTATCAGCCAAAGTCACTGCTTGCTTATTATGCTTTTCTTATTGATTTGTTCACTTTTTCTTTCACAGATATTTGAATTTCTTTACAGATTTGTATATTTTAACTATTTGTGTTTCTTTTAAAGCACTCGACACCGAATTTTAGCGCTTCGTTTTTCGGCACACACAATGAAACGCCGAATGGAGGAAAAGAATATCGACCGTAATCATTCGCAGCTCGCGTTCAAATGAAAAGTAATGAAAACAACAACAGAGACGAAATAATGTAGCACAACCATGCGCTTCGAAAAATTCCAACCGGGACTGAAAAAGCGATTGAAACACAAGTGAGCCATAATGGAGGAACGGGAAAATCGTCCAGCACACGCAGCGCAACATGCGACAAGTCCATTTTGCTCTAGCGTGTCATTCCGTGTCAGCGCGTCATGACACATTCCTCTCTGAGAACTGATCGATAGCAGAGAAGAGCGAACGCAGCAAAATTGTTGTTGTTGTATGTGTACGATTTTGAATCAAAACGTACGTAGCACAAGTGAGCATCGATTAGCTACTTTTCTGCCGCTGCTGCTGCGGGTGTCATTAACGCGTGAGAGAGAGGGAAGGCGATCTTTTTTAACACGGATCGCGAATATTGAACGCATGTCAAACCATCGCATACGAATCGCTGATTATTTTATACCTGCGTGTGCGTGTGCGTGTATGTGAATTGGTGTGTGTGTGAACTCGCTTCTGTCTGCATCGTTATGGGTTTTGGTTCCTGGCGCCGCATGTCACCACCGATCATCAAAATCCTTTAAGCACTGCAGTCATTGTGTGTGTTTTTATTGTTGTTGTTGTTGTTGCTTCGTTCCTCCTTGCCATTTATTGCGACTTTTGTTAGCTTCCCTAGTTTTGTTTTTGTCGCGTTTGTAGTAACGCTGCGGGTTGTTTCACATTCCACCGCGGCCTCTATTATTTTCAAACATTTCGTTGACACCTTTTATCGGCGCGTTGGTTATTGACTTCTTCTGCGCCTTTGTCTAACGAGGGTTGTGCTTTCAATGCCCATAATGATCATCTAAGTTATAACAAAAACGCAGAATATTCATAGTGCACCCAATTAAGAATGTACTAACTAATTTTTTAGTTTGCAGCAAAAAAGTCTTTAATTTGACCAAATAACAAAATTTACTTTATCTTTAGCTAAATTATTTCATTTTGATTCAAGTCTGATGTATTCCAAAGAACTGACACACTTCATATACATTATGACCACAAATCTGCCCTTCTGACACTAGCGATTATATTATCAAAAATTATTCTATAATTGAATTTTGAGTTTAATACGTCGCGTCTGCACTGTCTCAAAATGAAATCTATTAAAATTTTGACTACTGAATTAAAGATTTTATTTTTTATTAAATTTGAAAATATTTTTTGTAAATTTGAAAATTCTTATCACCATTACGGTGACAAATTGTCTAAGTTTTGAGCCCTATGACCGACCAGCTCAGCTGCTGACACATCATAAATCTCAGGCCATTAGAAGCCATTTTCGTCGACGACGACATTCGAAATTTTACTTATCTGCAAATAACTCCTGCGCCTAATGCACAACGGCTGCTCAGCGCTAATTAGTTTTGAATGCGTCGTCAATGCAGCCGGAATGACGGCGACGGCCTCATTTGCACATGATTACGTGATAATTGCATTCCACGGACGGCCAAACGACGTACAACAGGTAACGTTCTATCGCAACCAAGTCGACTACGTTGATTTCGCAAAGGCTTAATAGGATGCATACATATGTAATGTAAATGTATATATTTAAAGTAATTTGTATAATAAAAAAAAACTCGTCAAGAATTTTATATTTTGTGATTTCGTCTAAATCAATTTGAAACTGCAAAAGAACTTCCGTCCTTTTATTTTTATTGCATACAAATAAAATGTACTTCAATTTTACTAATGCACTTACACAAGACAATAAAACTCTTTGTTTGATATTCTTCCTATATGCATGCATACATATGTATGTGTGTATGTATCTCAACGGTTCAAAGTCATTGCCAAGCTGAAACCATACATAAATGTATCTGTATGTAAGACCATAAATATAATCGACGTTGTTCTTAATTGCTCGGCACGTTCTTTATTATTTGCTCATCTTGATTTTCAATTTATCATTTCATCAAATAATTTATTAACGCTTGCCATTACAAACTTAAATGATGAAATAAATGGATTTTATTCTTGTGTTAATTCCATGCTCAAAAAGTCGCAACGAACATTTGTTCCGTCAATTAAAATGTGACGACTTAATTTGACTCAGTTGAAAATGTATTGACAATTGTGTGTTTAATATAAACACAAATTAAACACAAATAATAAAACGTTATTTGTCCTTGCGTTCTTCTATTAATTTGATTAAAAAATGTCATAAATACATCTCTTAATCCATTCTCAACTATGTAATCCGTCTTAGCTAAAAATTGATGCGCATAATGACGAAAGTAGCTTTTTTGTCAAAAGAGGCGCTTTTTTAGCGTCGTTAAGTTAACGGCAAAACAACATTTCGAAATCGATCTACATCCGTAAAAATACATCGAACTGATGACCAACTGGCGATTTAACTCTCTGACGCAGGCCAGTCGAAGAAGTAGCAAACTGACATACAAGCGTCGCGCTCGTCGAAGAAGAAGCAGCAAAGGGCCCATCTTAATGATGGCTGCGCACATATCCCCAGGGATATACCGCGACATACACTAAGCCAATGTGTCACCAGCCGTTTTACAAAAACTGATGACCAAGCTGGTGGTTTGTCAAGTTGACAAGTGCTGCCAATTTTTCAATCTATGGTAAGTGTACATGCTCTAGCAGAATGTTAGAAAAAACCAGCATTGCTTATCGACGGTGCTAAAAAGTCGATACTTCCTCCACCTCTAGACCACTGACGTGGGACTTGTGACCAGTGCTGCCACGAATGGCTGTATTCAACCAAGTCATGAGTAAAATTGGCTGTTTTAAAAATAGCTGAAAAATTTACGCAAGTCCACATTTTTCGTAAGGGGCCACTCATTAACATAAGATGATTTTTGCCAGTTCAAAAAAATGCCCTTAAACTAAAATAATCTTTTTTTTCATGACGGCTGAAACATTTTACTGTCTGTCAAGTTTGGCAACACTGCTCGTGACAGAATTTTTTCCGGCCGCAAGATGAGGGTCGATTACTTTTTTTTAATTTTATTAATAAAATTAGTATTTGTTTTCGAAACTGCTTTTGGAAATGAAGTAGTAGGCTGTGGGGGATTCATTAAAAGTCATGCGGAAATAGATTTTTCAAAAGTTGAAATAAAACTGTAAGTAGATGTCGCCAAGTGGCAAATGATAAGCGGATTAATTAATTTAATTTACGCTCATAACCTACTTCATGATTGGTGTCATATATTATTTTAATTTTAGATTGACGAAGCAAGGTGCTCTGAAAGATAAAACTGATTGTTCACCCTCGAATGGTTATTATTTTTTGCCCATATACGACAAGGGACAGTACTTGCTAAGCATTTCACCGCCGCCCGGTTGGAGCTTTGACCCCGAGCAGGTAGAATTGAATTTCGATGGAAAAACTGATATTTGCAGCCAGGGCAAAGATGTGAACTTCGTGTTCAAGGGTTTCGGCATTACTGGTAAAGTGGCACTCGCTGGCCAACAAACCGGCACCGGAGCGCGAGGTGTTGATATTGAATTGAAATCTGAGAATGGAGCTGATGTTCGTCACGCCACAACTGACATCAATGGTGTGTTTTCATTTTCACCAATCATACCAGGCAAATACGTTGTACTAGCAAAGCATGCCAACTGGTATCTGTCTAAAGCAGAACATGTCGTTGTCGTGGTCAGTGGTAACACGGTTCTGCCAGAAAACTCTCTAGTTGTAGCTGGTTTTGATGTTAGCGGACGTTTTAACACTGATGGTCAGTTAGCATCAGGCGTTGGCGTAGCTCTATTCAGAAAGAAAGGTGTAAGTAAAATAAATAATCATAGTTTTGGTAACTACAATTCTTATCTTGCAGCAAACTTTGTCGCTTCCTGCTACTTCATGCAATACAAAAAGTCCTGTTGTTGTCACATCACTAAAGAGTGATTACGAAAGCGAATCTGTATGCTATACACCCATAGACAAGAGTGGTGACTATATTTTGAAAGGTGTACCTCCTGGCAAATATCTTTTGCAACCTGTTAATGAAAATACAAACTTGAAACTGCACTTAAGCCCACAACTTTTAGAGTTTGAAGTTGTTAAAGACACGGTTCAACTCCGGGAGGAATTTAAGGTTAGTTTTTTTGTTTTATGTTTCCTATCGTTATTTAATTTATTATCCGGCTTTTTAGATAACCGGATTTACTGTTAAGGGCAAAGTTTTGACGTCAGTCGATGGCACTCCAATCAAAGCTGCTACTGTCTACTTGAATAACAAAAAACTTTGCGAAACTTCTGCAGATGGTAGTTACACAATTGAGAACATTAAAGCCGGAACTTTCAACATACAAATTGAGGCACCTGAATTGCAATTTGAACAATTGCAGACTAAAATACAAATCAATACGCAAGCCGTGCCAACAATTGTACCTTCAGCCTATGAAGTTTGTGGCAAGGTCGTATCTAAAAAATCGTACGTTGTGGGTATTACCAAAATAGGTTCAACCTTCCACACTACAACCACATCAAAAGCAGAGACAGGAACATGGTGCACATATTTGCCAAAAGGAATGTATACCATTGAAGTACTGACAACAGAGGTAGACAAAAACAGTGGTATACAATTCTTCCCTGTGCAACAGCAAACCGAAGTAAGAGCCAGTCCAATTAGCGGTATAACCTTTTCGCAACTGCGAGCGAATATACGCGGCGAGCTGCAGTGCCTGCCGGATGCTACAAATACATGCACCAACGCCGAAGTAACACTACACGCTTTAGATGCTACTGGAAAACCAACGGACTTTAAACTGAAAGCAAAAGCACATCGTAGGTTTCAGAAAGTTTTCATTATAAAAAAACAATAATAATATTGTATGTATTTTAGGTGGAAAGTATAGCTTCAAAGATGTATTACCGGGGCCGTATGAGATTACTATTCCACAAGGAAACCTGTGCTATGAATCTACACGCGTTCTTTTCAATGTTGCGTCCGCTGAAGAAACTGCACCACCTTTTATACACAAGGGCTATGAGGTCTCCATTATCTCAAGTCACCGCGCTATTGTAAGTTTAAAATGAACAAAGTAAGAAATATAAATTTATTGTTTTTTCGTTGTACTTTTAGATGAAATATACCCTCATTGCTGGTCCGTCAGTGCAATCTCCTACGGATACTCTTAAATTGTTGAGTGGTGTAAACACGTTTTGTGTGGAAAAATATGGTTCGTACAACTTCAATCTAGAAGGTTGTCATTTGTACGATGATTCTTTGCCGAAGACATTTATCACACCTGAGCCTGATCAGTTGCAAGCACTTATCATCAATGCCGTTGCGCATAAAGTTGGTGTACGAGTTTTATCAACCGAGTCCAACATTGACACACTAAAACTTTCCATTGAATCTGAATCGTTGGGCAAACAAGTCGTCACACCCATTGCTGAATCGTATAAAGTTGACAATAAGCATGCGTATCGCTACGACGTTTATCTGAAACCAGAAGAGGTTCTTAGTGTAACACCCCAAAGTGAGACACTGCTGTTTTCTCCCCAATCGAAGGACATCGTTGGATCAAAGGATTGTGTGGACGTTGCGTTTAATTTTGTTGCCACACGAGGTCTTATACTACGAGGAAAAGTTATTCCTGCCATCAAGGATGCCAAAATTACTTTGAAATTCCCCGAAAATCCTGAGCTGATTGAGCAGACCACACTCACTTCCAAAACTGGCGAGTTTAGATTTGGTCCCATTGATGAAAGCTTGAAAATCGACCTGACAGCTGAAAAGGAGTCATACGTTTTCTCCGACTATAATCTCCAATCTGCGTCATTTAACGCACACAAACTGTGTGAGATTGTTGTAGATGTGAAAGACGAAGCCAATCAGCCTTTAAATGGTGTGCTACTTTCACTAAGCGGAGCTGAAAGCTATCGCAAGAATATAATTACTGGTGATGATGGCATCATTAAATTCCATTCATTGTCGCCTTCACAATATTTCTTGCGACCGATGATGAAGGAGTACAAGTTCGAGCCAAACAACAAAATGATTGACATTAAGGATGGCGAAACAGTTAACGTGAAATTGATGTAAGTTTGTTGCTGAATTCGAAATTGGCAGCAACCAAATTATTGTTTATTTTTTTACAGTGGTAAACGTTACGCATATTCAGTGTTTGGCACAGTAAAATCTCTTAATGGCGAACCCTTCGGTCAAGTAAATATTGAAGCGACTGCAGATGAAAAATGTCACCATCAACAGGAGGAAGTCACCAGTGAGGCAAACGGACAATATCGTCTTCGCGGCTTACAACCCGGCTGCACATACACTATCCGCCCGAAGAATGCAGGAACCAATTCCAATGTTGAACGCACAATTCCGTCGTCTCGCAGTATTCTTGTTGGCAACGAGGACGTACACGATATACATTTAATTGCCATAAGTCCACTTAACATTGTCGATGTGACAGCACGTATCACTGCATCCTTGAATGAACATTATAAAACTCTACGCATAGTCATGTATCGCCGTGGCGCTTCCGATTCACCCATTTTCTCGCAACGTGTACAATCACCGTTAAATCTGAAGTCGAACTTCAATCCTGGCATCATGGTCTATTTCCCGCGTATACCACTCGATGGCAAAACTTATGTCGTGGAGCTCCAATCAACACTTTCCGATAGAACGTACTCATACAAACTGCCCGTAGAAACATTTATAGCCAATACCAGCTCAGTGTTTCTGCCTCTGGACTTTAAGCCGGAAGTACGTGCAGCCGAAGCTGACATAAATCAAAATTCAATATCTGCTCTGGTTTTGGTTGCCTTAGTGGCGATTGCGTTCTTTCGCCAAGATTTAGCCACGGACTTTTTGAATTTCATTTGGTCCAAAGTGAACAACATCGCAACAGATATTGCTCAGCGCCAGAAAAACAATGCGAAGGCAAATCCACGAAAAACTGATACTATCAGCCAACGTGAGATCGAACAAATTGCCGAGCAAATAAACGCAATCAAGAAGAAAAAAACAAAAAAGATTTAGTTCAAAGATTTAAATTAGCTAAAAAGAACTAATTGAAGACTATTTTAAAGGTAACAAAAATATAATAATTGATTCGGTATATGGTTTTCTATTTACCTTCCAATGTAGTTTTTAAGCGCGTTCAAGTCATTAGTTTTGTCATTTAATCAAAATAGTTTCTTTTTTATATTTACAAGTGCAACAAAAGACATTTTTGTTGCAAAAATATATTTTCGTTAATTGAATCGATGTTGATACGAACAGTGTGTAAAGTAGTCAAGGCAAGTTTATTGTTTTCATTATTTGACCTAGCCTAGTAAAATAAATAATTTTCCAAGTAAACAATATATACAAAATAAATAAATTATTAAATTATGTGTAAATTAACCGAACGAACGCAGTTCGTCTGTAACGAATCCTTCATTGGATTTGAGTAAGAATATGCTCTGCAATGGTGCTCAATTTTCTGTCACCACGACGTCTTCGCAAGTTATTTGCACTACTCTTTTCAGCCTTAAGATTTTGCACGTTTTCAACTTCTAACTTGGTCTCTTCCGTCGCATCGTTTTGCTGGTTGTTTAAATCACCATCTAACTCGTTTTGCTGATCTTCGGCAACTGATTCCTGATTGGACGGCTCCTCAGTCTGCTCTTCAACTTCGTTTTCCTGATCGGCATTCTGCTCAATGAAAACGCACTCAGAATTCACCTCAGCGCATTCAAGATATTTTGTCGCACGGCCATGAGGATTTAAAGCATTCGTATACTTTTCAAAGAATCCATGACCGACAATGCGAAAGGCCATGCTCGTAATTGGATTGTTCTTTGAACGGAACTCCATTTCACATATAAAGCGGCGACGACATGCCTTTGAATCAAGGCCCAAAAACATGAACATAAAATCAGCAATCCTTCAATAAAGATATTTTGCATTAGAGCCAACTCATTGAGCCAGTTTATTAAGCTTACTGTTCTTCGGTTTTAATTTCACGTGCTGCATCTGTATTTTCATTCATTTCAGCTGCGGACTCGTCTTCTACTGCAGATTCATCTTCTGCTGCAGATTCATCATCAACATTGCGCCGTCCAATGCGATGAATATCCGAAGGTCCAGTTGGATCGGGATCACTTGATATAATGTCCGACGACGATGAGTAACTGCTGTAGCCTGAGTAGGGCTCAAATGAGCTCGGTTCATAACTCGAATGATCATGAATGTGATCGGAATGATCAAGAGAATAGGGAATGTGGTCGTGCGAGTATGATGGCCTGTTAAAAAATATTTAGTTGTTGACAATGTTTTGTGTTGCAGGCAATAAATTCTTACGGATGGTCATAGACAATTTCGGGTGTGCATCTGTGTGGCCAGAAATAGCGTAGACCCAAAAAGAGGGCGCTGCCCAAAAAAAAGGACACTATGACGACTTTTACTTTAATCCAATAAGCAATTGCCAATGCTTGCCAGCCCCAACGATCTGCAAATGAAATAATAGTTCAAAAAATACGTCATACGTATTGCATCACAAATTTCAAAATTATCACAGACTTTCACTGAAATCAAATGATTTAAAACAGAATTTTACGCCTCAGCTTCCGTAAAAGCCTGTTGCCGGTACGTGATCTACGACAATTATTTTTCCACCTTGGATTTATTGAAAGTGAAAAGTGCTAATTTGTTGACATCGTGATACTCCACTTCATAAACGATTGGTCTACACCACACTTGTCGACGTCTGTGATGAGAAACTTTCGAATTGCAAGAAATTTCACTAACGGCTAGAAAGTGCTAATTGCACTTATGGCAAAAATAACACCAATCAATTTAATGTGTATATTGTACTTGGACACAGAATAAACACACGACATCGAAACATCATTGGATTCTCACTTCTCACGGTGTTCGGAACTATTATATCACCATTTAATAAGGTGAGAATTATTGCTTAACCGTGTATCGTTATTACTTACGGAATCCATGGCGCCTTCTAGTGCGTCCCTCAACTTCCAGAAGTTCTCTGGCTTCACTTAACAACGTCTCATTCTCTGGGATCTGCGTTTCATTGCCGTTTTCCGTTTCCGCACAAAAGACCAATGCCAAATAGATGACAAGGACTAACAACACCGACCACAAAGTATTTCTATGCATTGTCCTTATGAAAATATCTTTTTGAAATCCCTTTGAGTGTCTGATACTTCTTCGGGTGAACCACTTATTCAGTTGTAGCGAAACTGATTGATTTCGTCTGCGGCCACAGTTGTGTTTATATACGGGAAATACTCACAACACCAAGTTCAAGGTGATAATTGTCTGTTAAATAAAATCGTCGCAGCGTTTCGTGATTTTATCACAGGCATTGTTGTTGGTGATGGCAGCGTGCTTCTACGCATGCTACTTAGCGAAGCTTTTTTATGTTAGATAGTTTTTAATATTTGAAGCATGCATTTGAGATTTGTGGTGTTAAAAATAAAAAAAAAAAACGGTGCAGTTGAATTTCACTTTTTATTTTCGAATTTCAGAATTGCGGAAATAAAAATGGAAGTAGTTTTCTTTTTAAATTTTGAACTCAAAGATATGCACAAACATAGTGCAAGCTTAAAAAAACTCCTCAATCGTTTTGAAAATAACTGCTGTATATTAAACAAACAGTTTTTTAGTTGTGATTGTTTAAACCACAAAATGTAATGGAAGTATAAAAATGTCCATAAATTTTGCAAATCGCATCATACATAAAATATTTATAATTTTTAGAACAGTGGCCAGTTGATATCGAAATGTAAACTGGATTCGAAAGAATTATTTAAAAAAAATAGGCTCCACTGCGAGAAAAATTAAATTAAAAAAACAAACATACAAGATATATCCCTTAGAGAACAGTAATAGTTTTCCTTAGAGTTTACAACCATGTAAAGTAGACAGTGAACTCTTCGAATATGACGAAACTTTGTGCGAATGGCACATAAGTGGGTAGAAATTTTGTCATTTTTAAATTGACATAAAAACATTTTCATTATAATAGTGTTCGCGCGTAATGGATGTATTAGATTCACAACTTATAGAGGATCAATTAAATAAACGTAAACGCAATCAAATATCAAAAAGAAATAAGTTAATTAGTCTTATTTTATTATTCATTAAAACGAAACCTTAAGGAAAATACTCAAGCCCAAGTTTTAATATTCATGATGCTCATGATTTGTAACTGTTTTTCCATACAATATTAACAAATTTACAAATGCTTATTGACCAGACGCGCTTTGTACGCATATAGTTATCAGTTTATCGGATAATACTTGCTCGTCCTCGCTTAACGGTGTCGGGAATTCAATGATCAAAGAGAAGTCTCCAATGTGCACAGTACCTGCAAATTGTTAAATAATTGAATTAAAAATTAACAGATTTGCTGGCTTATGATGCAATTCGACGGCCTTTTCTTCGGCGGTATTGATCAGTTAGTCTGAAATTTTTGACCAGAGCCCAATAGTTTTCCAATTTAAATGGTTTATCCTTCATATAACGACTTTTTAACGAGACGCAGTTATCATTATTCTTCACACATTTTTCCCCAATCTGACCACAATCAGGTCAGATACTCCAGCAAAAAAGCTGGCAACGTCGCGTATTTGTTTCGTTTGTTTTGTTTTTGTGGCGGCGGCACATTATAAATATCTAAACATTTGGAACTGGCATGCGTTTTACCAGCTAGAGGATTGGAAGAAAATACACCATAGCACTATAGAACTAGCAATTTTCAGCCATTTTAAAAGGTCGCCAAGTGATACTGGAACTATGGATCCTGTAGACGGATCAAATGAAGTTGAAGCAAAGCCGGCAAGCGATCCACAGGCGCCCATAACTCGCAAGGGCTACCTGGTATCCATTAAGACAGGTGATGCGACAGCAATCAATGAACGTGATATGGTATGATGAAATCAATTTAGATCTTTCAAACCTCAGAGAAACTTACTCTAATTTTTGTTATTTTCTCAGTATGGTTGTTGTCGGGCGGTGACCGACTTTGAGAAACTCAACCGCATTGGCGAAGGCACTTATGGTATCGTCTGTAAGTTTATTTGTTTCGCTTAGGTTTGTTTTTTGATCTCAGACATGTTTTCAAATAATTTTTAGATCGAGCACGCGATACACGTACAAATGAGATTGTAGCATTAAAAAAGATGTCGCATGGACCAAGAAAAAGATGGCCTACCAATAAGCGGGTTACGTGAGATTATGTTGTTGAAGACATGCAATCACGAGAACATTGTTAGTTTACGGGATGTTGTCGTTGGGAAGAGTTTAGAAAGGTAAGGAAACAAATTTAAAAATATGATATTTAAGTTTACACATGAATTTTGTTTTCTAGTATTTTTTTGGTAATGGAATATTGCGAACAGGATTTGGCGTCATTACTAGACAATATCTCAGAGCCTTTTACAGAGTCAGAAGTTAAATGCATAATGCTTCAAGTGCTTAAAGGGCTCAAATATATGCACTCACGTTATATAATACATCGAGACTTAAAGGTTTCCAATTTGTTAATGACTGACAACGGTTGTGTGAAAATTGGTATTTTTAAATGATCATAAACTCAACAGAAATATTTCTTAAATCTTAAATTTTTCAGCTGACTTCGGTTTAGCTCGAATGTTTGGGAACCCGCCAATGCCAATGACTCCGCAAGTAGTAACTCTTTGGTATCGCTCGCCCGAACTGCTTTTGGGTGCGAAAACGCAT
Source organism: Phortica magna (assembly GCA_037044515.1). Classification (NCBI taxonomy): domain Eukaryota; kingdom Metazoa; phylum Arthropoda; class Insecta; order Diptera; family Drosophilidae; genus Phortica; species Phortica magna. The sequence continues at coordinate 102,674 of JBAMBP010002545.1, forward strand.
ACAATTGCAGTCGATATGTGGGCCATCGGCTGTATTCTTGGTGAACTCTTGCAGAATAAACCATTGCTTCCGGGCAACTCCGAGATAGCACAACTGGATTTAATAATCGACTTGCTTGGCACACCTACAGACGCTATTTGGCCTGGGATGTCCGATATGCCCGCTTTAGCAGGATTTACGTTAAAACATCAGCCATATAATAATTTAAAAAGCAAATATCCAAAACTGAACCAGAGCGGAATACGCCTGTTGAACAATCTTTTCATGTACGATCCCCTAAAGCGTGCAACAGCGGAGGATTGCGTAAAAAACAGCTATTTCTCAGAGCCACCACTACGTACGACTATCCGAATTCTAATGAACAATAATTTAATAATTCTTTTTTTTTTAGCTTCTGATCCAAAGTTGATGCCCACTTTTCCACAACATCGTAACAAGAAAACCCAACATGATGTACCCATATCAGATTTGCTTGGAGCTTTGGTAAAAAAGAGACGTGTAGATTAGATAAAAAAACAATAACAGAAATTATATTCATGTTTTATTTTATAGTAACATGGCATTATGCTTATGCAATGAGAAGCGAAGAATTTACAAATATGGTCTGTCCATTGGGGTCTTTTTGGCTCTCTTATCACGTGCACGTGGGAACCAACGGTGCTTTGTAGTATGTGTCAACTGCATTAGTTCCTGTCGAGCCACTTCTGGATGTTTTGCCTTAAATGCACGCATTGCTGATTGCAGCGCAGACTCCTTTATGAGTTCAGAGTTTTGTGGTTCCACAGTTTGAGGTATGGGTTTAGAAAACTCGTAGGGAAACGGTGCTTCTGGGTGCCACGCAACAATTGTTTTACCATCATTTGTCACAGCCACTTTCTCTACCAAGCTTTTACCGCCAACCGCATTGTTTTTTATTAAGTTTTTGGTCGCATTTGATGAAAACAAACGCAGTCCCTGCGTCAAACCTACCCGCATTTTTTAACAATTTTTTTTATCTGATCAGCTGTTTAAGTAAAGAATCCGGCGTTGACTGCAGTGTTGCCACCGCTAAGTTTTGGCTAAACATTTTGAACTACAAACATTAGGATTGCCAATCGACTCACGCTAGCAATTGCCACCCTGGTATCAGACAATTTAAGCCTTAAATTTACTTATGCAAAGTAGCAATTCAAGTAAACAAACACCAATCCAGCATTTTCAGCATCGAATTTTGGATAAAGTTATTTATTTCTCTAAAACTAAATTATTGTTCAATTCTGCGAAACGTATCAGCAGTAAATGGGTATTGCAGCTTACAGCCAAAGCGCCTCTAGCTTCTCGTTAAGTCCGCCATTCCGGCAACGATTTGTTGTTGTTTGACTGCTTATTCGTCACATCAAAACAAAGTATGCGACTGCGAGAACTATCTTGTATCTTGGAAGTACATTTAAACGGAATCATTAACACGTTTGAAATATGTGGATAATCTACGCAATTGTAGTGCATGTGCTACTTTTAGGGTCGGTATTTATAATATATTTTCGATCACCAGTCATATCTGGACTAAAGCCGCAAAATTCATTGAAATATGCTGGTCAAGTAGCGCCGGCAAAACGTTTGGTTCTTATCGTAACGGACGGACTTCGCGCTGAATCATTTTTCGAAAAGAATTGCAGCCATGTGCCTCATTTGCGAGAGATATTTATTAAGCAAGGGTTAGTAGGTATCTCGAGGACACGTGTGCCCACCGAGTCACGTCCAGGTCATATTGCATTGATTGCTGGACTCTACGAAGATCCATCAGCGGTGACACGTGGTTGGAAAGCGAATCCTATTGATTTCGATACACTTTTCAACCGCAGTGACCAAACATACGCTTGGGGCAATAGCGAGGTTCTCGGCATATTTTCACGTCTTTCCGATGGACAGCGACCAATGTACTTTGACAGCTACGACGATATCGACTTTACTGGTCAAGAGGGAACCTACAAACAAGACAAATGGGTCTTTGAACGAGTACCATTGTTGTTGGAACGCAAGAAAAGAGAGCTACAAAACCCCGACCATGTGGTTTTCTTTCTACATCTTTTAGGCTTAGACACCGCTGGTCATGTTCACAAGCCTGGTACAAAACTCTTTTTGGAAAATTTGCATTATACGGAACGAGAAATCGCAAATATATACAGACTTTTTGAGAGATACTTCCCAGACGGACGTACGACGTACCTCCTAACTTCAGACCATGGAATGACTGATGGCGGTAAGTCGTAGAATTATTGTAATAGATGTGCTGTAATAGTTGTAATCATTAATTTCTTGTTAGGTTCTCATGGTGCCGGAGCTATTCATGAGACTGATACACCATTTTTCCTTTGGGGTGCTGGTGTAGCCAAAGCAGCAATTAGCACAGGCAAAACATTTCAGGCCAACGCTCATACAAAACTTCCGCTTTACGAATTAGAACAAGCTCAACTCACGCCACTCATGTCTGCACTGTTGGGACTGCCACCGCCTATGAACAATTTTGGCACACTACCGATTGGATACATCAATGCAAGCGCGGAATATGAAGCTCACGCCATACACAGCAACTCTTTGCAATTGTTAGCGCAGTACCAACGTCTACTTGAAGACCACGAGCGCGGTGTTTTCACAGAATATTTGCGTAAATTTCATCTGAGCGTTTCACAAATCCATTCGCACAACGCATATGTTTCGCATCTATTAAAAGTTGGAAAATATAACGAGATGGTAGGAGCGAGCATGCAAATGATGAAGTATGCCCTGGAGGGCATTGACTACTATCAAGGCTACTATCGCAACATGCTTCTGGTAAGCACGACTATTACATTCATTGGCTGGATTTTGTATCTTCTGCAGCAATTGATTCAAGAAGAGAACTATAAGAAACAAAGGAATCAAATATTTACACCGAATATAACTACAACCTTGTTCTGTGGCATTGGAACGCTTTTGCTAGCATTCGCAAATTTGCAAAAGGTGCCCTTTGGTGTTGGCTTCTACTTATTTTTACCTGTGCCTATTTGGTTAGTGACAATGCAAGATCATAAGCTACGCGCTATAAAACACAAATTTGGAATTCCAATAGTCAATATTACTGTATTAATTGCCTGTACAGAGCTCTTGGTATTTGCCTTTTTTGATCGACGTCTGATATCTGCAGGATTTCTGCTCTATGCCGGCACAAATTGTCGGAGCGTATTCCGAAATTGCAGTTCAAAGTTTTATTTATGGCTGCTTTTAGTAATAGTCCTAGCGGTATTTCCAATGCTGCCGCCAGTTGGCTACCAAAGTCCAATACTACTTTCAATTGGCCTGCTCCTGACTATGATACGACCGGAACTGTCAAAAGCAGGTATCGATTGGCGAACAAAGATTTGTAATTTTCTTGGTATAATTAACGCCTCGATTTGTATTTATTTGCACTCTCACCAGATAGGAGTACCACCTTTAATGCGTCTATTTTCGTGGTGTTTTCTTGTGTATGCCATAGTTTTCACTTCATTCCATAAGTCGACCGGACTTAAACAGCGTTTAGAGTTAATACTGTTTAATTTGAGTTCACTGTATGCTTTCTTTTGCACTTCGTATGAAGCGTTATTTCTACAAATGTTGATTACAGAGCTAATGCTTGCGCTCGCTGCCCAACAGCCGCCGCCTCATGTGGTCGGCCAACCCGAAAAAGGCTCACAAGACTTACACAGCTCCTTCCGAATGGCCTTGATCATTCTACTGTACACTTTCTTTTCTTTCTTCGGCACGGGCAACACAGCATCGATCAGTTCGTTTGATCCCAACATAATGCGTTGCTTCCTTACATCGTTTTCACCATTTGTGATCTCCGCGCTAATAATACTAAAACTGGTCATACCAGGCGTGCTCGTCTCAGGCATTATCTTTGGTCTGTCTGAGTTTGCCCGCAGACAAGAGCAAAGGATCTTCATATGCGTTCTGCTCATTTGTAATGTAATGGGCATGAATTTTCTGTTTTTCGTTCGCAACCAAGGCTCTTGGCTTGAGATCGGTGTTTCAATATCACACTTTGTCATCATGGAGGTGACAACGCTGGGCCTACTTGTATTGACTTGTCTGGCAAAGATGCTGTTGCGAATGCCCCAGCAACTGGGCAACTCGGTCAAACTGAAATAAGTATTTATTGCTGAAATTCCAAAATTTTAAGTATTGCCTTCGTCATTTTTGTTAAGTGTGTCTTATTTTTGTTAACAAATTTTACCTAAATTAAATTGTTAAAATTAAATTAAATCTAACGTTTAAAATATGTACAGCGTTAATAACAAAGTTCGATCCTAAGTTAAGATAACTCTATAAACTATTTTGAATTCTTAGTCACAACAGGAATGTACGCTTCCATCGCAGCCTCGCCAATGAGCTGAGCCCCTACTTGGCTTGACCGATTACCGAAAAGTTGCACGCAAATGGCACAAGACAATTTAAGTGTGTACCAACAATGATCCTTAAATTAATCTTTTAGGTATTGTTCCAGTGGATTTGATCCAACACGTTTGGATATTTTCGTTGTGACGGTTTCGTCTGAAAGCAGATAAAGATTTATGCAAATGTTGCATGCATTATTACGCTTGACAACTTACTCGTCTGTGCGGGTCTTGGCGTCACAGCATCAGCTTCGATTGCCTGCTGCGTCTGCAGACAGTTAAGCCATTCGGATAGAGTTATCTTCTTGTCACTGTTCGCATCACAATAGCGTGGCATCTTCTTACCACATTTACGTAGGTTTCTACAAGAAACAAATTTGTCATATGATTACCAAATAATTACATTTTTCATGGATAGACTTACTTGGAACTTGTTACCATCTCTCGAAATACCTTCCACTCCTTGCGCTCCCAGGATTTGTTTTTGTTCTTGTCCAAATAAACAAAACTCAAGGTGCCAACGCGCTCGTCTTCGGAGTTCCACTTGGTCGTGTTCAATCTGTGATATATGTATATATACAAACGATTATATGGTACAATTCGTGTTTCGTGTTTGACCAACTTACCCAGTGTTTGTGGTTGAAAGTATCTGCGTTTTGAGAAACTCTTTCAGTTCTTTGAGAAATACCGTTTTACGTGGTTCCGCGCAACCCTTCATTGGACGCACTGCTGGTGCAATGGCATCGCACTGTGGACGTTGATCCTTAACCCATGTACCTGGTATATTTTTGCCAGTGTCTTCATTCACACACCAACAGTACGGAGTTGAACGATAGCATTGCACACGCTGATACCGACCATCCGGTGTGCACTCCGGCACATAAAGTCTCATGCCGCCATGCTGAAAATATACACACACATAAGTTGGTTGCAACTAATAGGAAAAGCAGGTTCATTGTGGTTGCTGCGTACATTTTGCTCTTCTAACGCTGCCGCCTGATCGGCCCAACAATCGGATTCACCTTCCGACTCTTTAGTAGATGATTCTGGCTTCGCATTGAGAACTGTAAGAATGTTTGCATTTAAGTGGTGGTCAGTGGTATAAAGAAGAAGGAACAAGAAAAGCTGGCATCTAATTATTAGCTTGGATGCACTCATGCAACATGGTTCGTATTAAACTTCTTTTGTACGTACAATATATGGATGGATAATTCGTTGATGAGCGTGGATTAAGCATGCTTAGACTGATGGCGCTGTCATCATCATCGTCGGCGGAATCTTCGTTCTCGTAGTCCTCATCATATTCATTTTGTTGCTGGCTGCTTTCTTCGGTTTCCTCGTTGCCGCTTTCAAGTTCGTCTTGTCTGTTGTTGTGTTTGTGTACATTAAGATTGTTGTTCTTGTGACTGATGATGTTATGATGATTATTAAGATTTGTATGAGAGTTTGAGATTTGGTTGTTGTTTGTGGTGGTGGTTGTGGTGGAAGCAGAGTCGATGCTCCGTTGATTTGTCGCCGCCGACGCTGCGTTGTAATCAACTGTCGCATGACCTGTACGTGAATACATTTAAATATGAGCAAACAAACATAAATCAGGACGATTCAAATGAAATTAGTTAAGCATGCGATCAAATAAAAATTAAACTACGGCTAAACCAATATTTTTCATGCTCTAAGGATGCCCAAAAAATACTTACGATTATTGCCATCCTTTGATATACAACTATTCCATTCCGTATGTGACAAGCGATCGTCTGCATTGACATCACAAAATTTACCAAATGCACGTCCACAACGTCTGGGCTTCACAGCCTGTGCAGAGAATACAAAATGAAATTCAATTATCGCAGACACCAACCATCAACAGGCAGAATGCCTAACTGACAAACTGACTGACAGACAGACAAGCAAAAGACAGACAGTCAGACAGGGTTGCGACTTACCCTCTTGACAAGTTTCTTCAGTTCGCGAAATTCGTTTTTGTCCAGCATTTGATTGCGATTCACATCCAACTGGTTGAACTTCCAATCGAGCACCGCTTCGGGCGCAAGTTGTGTCTGTTGTTGCTGGGTGGCGCGCATGCACTCGCTTTCGAAGACCGTGAGCAGATTCCCGTTAAAATTGGCACGATCATCGTGCGTGCAGCTTCGCCGATTAAGCATTCGCGGTGGTGAGCGTCGCCTATTGCCGCGTATGTAGTCGTGACACTTGGGCTTGCCCATGCGCAACGTAGTATTCTTGATGGGCTTGCCCGTGATGTCACTGCACCAGCAGCCGGTATTGGCCAGACACTGCATCGCTGCATACGTGCCATCCTCCTTGCAGTTGGGCACGAAATTCGGTGTATTCTTTGACTTGTGACGCAATGCGTACTCGCGTGCCTCCTTGCAGGCTGCAATTTGAAATACGATTAGTTCTGACTATGTAATGAAGTGGACCTGTCATACCTTTGCAAGGACCGCGATACTTTAGGCTGACCTGATGGCCGCTGCACTGTACTCGCAGCAAATGGCAACGCGTCGGATAAGTTCGATCATCGGTGCCGCACACAGGGCGTCCCTTCTTCTCATCGCACTCGCCCATCTTGACCGCACACTCCGATATCTATGTAAATGTTAAACGGATCAGTTATAATAATGTTATAATAATTCAATTCGCTTGGTTCTTGAAAGCAAAATATCAGTACAGTTCAAATGGACTATGTACGCTTTTCTTCAGGTCTTAAAAATACACACAGTTAGATCTTAAAATAGCTGAGTTGCGCCAAAAGTGTGAAATACTCTCGCACAACGCATAAAAGGAGCGGCCATAAATTATCAAACACGCGTAAAATGATTTATTATTTATGGTCATGAGCGCATGCGCACCGCCGAGCGGTCTGCCACCTCACCGTCACGTTACACGGTTGTCGGTTGGTGCGGAGCGGTGCAGGGCTCGAAGCAACTCCAAGAAACGCAGCGTTGAATACGAATTAATGGACTCAACTCAGCGCGCCTCGACTCGACGTGCCTTAGTTCGCATCGAAGTGGCATTTACAGTACACATTCGCGTTTGTATCTCAAATAAAATCAAAGCTGTCAAGCCATAACTCGCCTGCCATCGCAATTGAAATCGCAAATGCGAATAATGTATCTATTCAAATGTGTTAAAAATGGGCGTTCGCCTTCGCAGTTCGACGTCTTGTATGTCTTGTCTGGTAAAAAGGGGGACTATCAAAGTTCCCTTCTCGAAGTGCTGAACTTGCGAAATTCTTGTTTTGATAATCATTTGTTGTTTTTTTTTCGTAGCTGCGAAATTCATTTTTGAAACTTCATACATATTACTGTGCGTGCGTTTGTGTGTGTGTAGTCTAATTAATTTTTATTGAATTGTTTAAATTCTCAAATTTCAATTGCATTAAATGGTAAATAATAAATATACAAGCAAAAATCAACAACATGAAATTTTAACTTTATAATATTTTTAAATAATGGAATGAAATGACATTTTTATTACCAAATTAGAAAATCATATTTAAATTGTATTGAAAATATTAGAACAGAACTTCGTTGGTAAGGTTTCAAATAACTTATAAAGATAACCTTGACAAAGTTAAATTATTTAAAATTTTTTTTTTAAATCCTTGAAAACACAGGTTGTATCCATCAGTTTAATCAGCTTACATTGTAAAACGTTAAATAAATACAAATAAAATCAAATAGGGAAAATTTCTACGAAAAACAAAATTGTACACACGATCAAATTCGGTAGCAGTCAATAAAAAACATTAGAGAATGTACATACATGTTATTAGTGAGCTACAAAGCTGATAATAGATACCTACTTATGCCGGCGTGGTGTCGATACAAACTGCATTAGTCATCAGTCATTGAATGTTCGACATCAGAATCGGAGTGATTGTATTTGTGTGTCGTCTTCGTTTTCGTTTTCAATTGAGACGTTTTTGCGCAAAGCGACGACAGGTGAGTATTGTTCTATTAACAAAACGTTTTTGTTGTGTTTAAATAAACAAGCCTGCGACTTGTTATCGTGTAATCAGAGCCAGGAGAGAAACTAGCAGACTAATACAGTAGACCATAACAAGATTGTCCGACGACGTCTGGACTCGTTGCCGGCGTCATTGGCAACATGTATGTTTGCACATTTAGGTGTACACAAGTCTGACTTTGAAACTGCATTGTTCAAGTAAACCAAGGTTATGGTGAACGAGGGCGGCGGCAGCAACGACTTGTGCGAAAGACAGGCGGCCAGCAAAATAGACAAATTATTTAAAAAAATCGGTCTATTTGTGTGTAAACGAAAATTATTGAAGGAGTGAAAAGAAAGCTTTTGTGCAGATTAAAACGATGAAGTTTAATTAAGAAATTGAGACCGTTTACTGTGACGTGGTTGCGTTGATGTGTGACTGGCAAGCATTATTGTCGCACTCACATTCCTGCATACAGATGCAACACTGGTCGTACTGCACCTCACCCGCACCTAAGCTAACGATATTCAGAAGAAGGCGGCGCCTCTGTGATCATTGATCAATGCGATAAAGTTTGCATGTCACACACACTCGTTAAATATTCGGAAAGGGCGTTTTCATCTATTTCAATCAATTGTATCGATCATTGGACCATTTGTCGTGCCTGCAATACAATAAATTACGATTAAATAGTTTATTGTACTGCATTGCCATTAAACATTCCAATTGAAAAGTGATCAAGATCAGTTATGGAAACGTCAAAATTATTAACTGACATTCTGCACGCTCAACGAAGGGCACTGTCACTACACGCTCCTCAGTCATTGGTTTTATACAGACTTTGGGTCTGCAATGATGCCTTGACATTCGGTGTCGTGTATCTCAATGAGTGGAAAAAAGAATAAAACAAATGTTAAATCTTTTGTTGTAATTGCTTTCCTTCTCACGTCACAGCCCAATAACAGTTGGAACCTATGCTCCTTCTGAGCTCTTTAAAAGCAACTCACGTTGACGTCTGCCCATTCTGCGATTTGACTTAGTGAGCTCCTTTAAAACGTGTTCTCGAGCATCTTCACATAACACTGTGTGTTTGTGTGTGTGTGTGTGTGTGTGTGTTGTGAGCGTATGTAAAGTCGGCAGATGAAACAAAAGGTGACTTGCCGGCCGTCACATAAGATGTGTTGAGCGGGCAGACAGCGTGGCAGCAGACAGCCCGGCGGCGCGCCTTAAAATCGCCTTTCTTTCAACTCCTGCACATATGGACATGACAAAGGCAAAAAAAAGAAACAAAACCAGATCCAAAAAAAGCATCAAAATTACAAAAAAAAAAAAACAAAAAAGACCAAACCAAACACGAATCACCAAGCAACTTACTCAGGTGTTCAATTCTTCGTTCACACACTCAAACACACACACTTACAAACACACACGCACGCACTCACTCTATGCCGGTTTAGGTACTGGACAAATGGACAGATGGACATCTTTTCACGGGCCGGCATGTCCACCAGGCCAGACAATTTGTAGCTGTGCGCACGACCACTTTTAATACCTGGAATATTCAAGTGTTTTCTTGGGATTTACACCTTTTTGTCTTTTAATGTTGTGGCTGTTGCTGTTGTTGTTGTTTTATGTTCTACTCAATTTAGTTATTCCTCTTCACTGCTCCTGCAGATGATCATGCATTCACATAAGAAGTAAAATTTGTAATTTATGCTGAGAGCAAAGTCACTAAAATTACAACGTTTATGCGAAAAAGAATGAACAAAAAAAAAATCGAATCAAATCAACTTTGGTCCAAAAGTATGTTAGGACTATTTAAAATGTTTATAAATCTGAGAAATAATTCTTATAAGACTCAATTTTTTCTATTTTTTATATTGAATATTATTTATTTATCAAAAATAAGTTTCAACCCAAAAGTTTTGATTTGGTCTTGATTATTGTCAATAAGTGTTTCGACAGATCCAGGGAATTTGGTCCCGGACATGCCCGTATCCAGAAGTTTCGGGTTTCAACTATAATGTGTTATTAATTAAAACAGACTACCGAAGGGATAAGATTTATTATTTCCTCATATTCGTAGCGAACTTCATGACAAAAGTTATTAAAATACTTTTTTTTCCAAAGATAAAAAAGATTAAATTTCAAGATACCTATTGTTCCTATAAAGGAACACAAAGTAAACAAATAAAGTAAATTCCAACTCACCGAAAGTTCATGTCGCTGTCGGCTTTGTGTGTTTGCGGTTGTACCAAGTTGTAGATAAACTGCCAGGATAATTGCCGTTCTCAAAATCATGACGTACCAGAGATGTTTCAAAAGTTGTTATTTATGGTACTCAATCACTTTTTGCCAATGAATTTCACTTTTTAACTGCAAAGTTCTTATATACTTGACAAAACTTTAGTTCATTTTACAAGAGCACAAAACTGATTTATTGGGATTGTAAAAAATGTTGAAAAAGAAAGTATATGAACTCCCACACATATGTAGGTATGTATGTGAATGCCGAGTGTTGAATTGAATGTGTGACACTTTTTGAATGTAAGTCAGACAATTGAACCTTGAAGCAAGACAAATATTTGACACCTTAAGCGATATTTGAAATTGTTTGTCGTTCTCTAATATGATAGCAAATAAAAATATTGTATATTCGGTACACGATAAAAGCGCAGCACAATAAGAGGTCAAAACAGAAACTAAACCAAACGTCGCAAGGTTTGAAATACGACTGAACAGGAGGGATTGACGCGATTTCCAAACAAAGACCACGGCGACGACGACATCGACAACGACGTGAGAGTGAGAATGGGTCGAATCGAATCGCAACGAACCGAACCGAACTGATCAACAGCCAAATGGAGAGATTTACTTTGGCTTTGGCTGTGACTTAAGCCACTCATCACGCTCACGGTTTATCTCTATTAGATATACAATTCACAGATACAAAGATATCGTACATACGTTTAATCAGCTCAGTGCTGTGAGGGAGAGCCAGTCGCTTGAGTGCTTTAACAAGAGCTAGAGAGAGAGAGAGAGAGAGAGAGAGCAGAAGAAGGAGTGAGAGCGAATGCACGCCCAACACTCAACTGTTGGTCAAAACAACCAGATAAACGATCGACCGAACGACCGAAAGACAGACGCAGCGTCAGGCCATGTCGCCACAGTGTCTGGCCCGTCTTCGTCTGGGCATATCTTATCTGCAAGAAAGACTACAACACGTCCGAACGTAAAGCACTGTGTTACGACCGGCAGCAGAGACAACAATCCCAACAACCACAATAATAGCAACAACAGCAACAACAACAATAAGAGAACGAAACTGACAATGACTGCAACATAAAACATATTGAAGACCGAAAAAAATGAAATCAAACGCATTTCGATGTATGTGTGTGTGTGTGCGTGTGTTTGTAAAGTGAATTGAAGTGGACTGAAATCAACTGAATTGAACTGGACAGAAGACAGACGGACAGTCGAACAGACGGTCGATTGAACAGACAATATCATGCCCTCTTCTTTAGCAAGACAGCGCTATTATGTCAGTGTGTGTGTGTGTGTGAGTGTGTGCATACATAAGTGTGATTGCACTTGTATAAGTTTTTGTTTGCACGCTTCAACGTTTATCTTCCTTTGTATATCTCAAGTGGTTGCATTCAGATACAGATACAAACAATCGAAGGAACATAATAAAAAAAAAGACTCAATTTTGACTTTTTTCAGCAAACAAAAGTACACACATATACATGCACACGCACTGGCGTATAGCCAAACTGCAAGCAGCTTCTTCACTATTTCAATTTTTTTTATATTTGGTTGTATGAAAAACATCCAGGGACAAAGGTTCATCTGTCATGTTGTGCTTTTGCTTGGTGGGAATGCATGGGTTTAGCTCATACAAACACACACACACACATGTATATACATACATGTGAGCAACACTGGCCGGTATCTGTGATTTATAAAGCCGGTGTAGCGATCAAGACACTAGACACATTGACGACGGTCGGTGGGCGTATAATGAAAATAACTCGAATTCGAAATGGTTTGAAGCAAATATTGTTTCGGCTACCACTCCCGCTACCTTTTCTGATATCGTCAACATTTGGTTAACCTCTTTACTGAGTGCCCCAAACGTCTTTGCTGTCCCGCAGTAAAATAAAGTGGTTTTGGTTATCTCACACAATTCTTTTTGTGCTTTGTTTACCTGTGTGTTTACCTACATGAAAACGAGCCATGTATCTATCTGACTTCGCATCCGTGTTTGTATTGAGCAAAGGCCACGAGTGCCCTAACACAAACTCAAATAAGTCTGTCCGAGTGTGCAGCCAGACGGTCCCAGACAGTATGACGCCAAATTGAACGCGTCGCGTCTCTTATTCATTCCCATCGAAAAGAGACTTCAAGTAGTTTTATTTTCTTTGTAAAAGACACAAAATTTGAAGCTTTCTTAAGCAATAATTTTGTGATTGGGAAACAAAAGGGACTGAGGAATATAAAAAACGATCATTGGTTACAAATTTGGTTTAATCAACGTACTTAACTAATCGGACAAGTGATTCTAAATACTCTTACTAATTTCTCATTGATATTCCTTTGACTCTATGAAAGGTTATAGTTTACGTTCATATACATATATATTGGATGTATATACAGCTACTCACAGCTTAAATTAAACACATCTTAATACAAAATATCCGAAAGTGGCCCATATGTACATATGCATAATTTTTTCGCCAGGTGTGCAAGGGCAGGTTCGGGTAGCGCCCCCTATATCACAACGTTGGTACTTCCAATACTTAAATTAGGTCTGATTTATGCAAAAAGTGATCGGATTTAAGCAAAAAGGCTCTTGGCCCCTCTATGTTGGCTAAGCTATGCTGGCTACGCCCTTGGCAATATAACCAAATATTTTAACATGGCCTCTTAACGAATTTCAGGCCGAAATTGGTTAAAAACAAATTGTTTGTTGATTGCAACCAAAATGAAGATTTAGGTACGTACCCCAGTCGAAGAGAGTATGGATGGTTGGTGTGGAATCGTAACACAAGGATTTAATTCGAGAAACAAGCAACAATATTTTTATGTGACTGTTCCATGATTTTGTTTTTAGACATTTTTAATTTTCATATTATAACTCGAGCAAAAACATTTCTCAGAAATATGACCGAAAGATAAATCTGCAAATATGCGTCTTCCTTTCTATATTTTTCTGTCAGTTCAGAAGTTGCATTTGCTTAAAGACCAAAACTCAAAGCATTTTTGCTGTAAGTACCGTTAACTCGTGATCGCAAAGACAATTTTTTTGTTACAAAAAGTAGTAACAATATTAGATGTTTTATTAATTAAGATTTGTAAACAATCATTTTTTTTGTTTAAATGTGGATTAATTGTATTCTTCCATCGCACGTCGAATCAAGACAATGTTCAGTACTATCTACAAGTTCAAGTTTAAATATTAACTTTAATCGTGAGTCTGAGCAAAGATAATGAATATAAAACCGATTTCTAAGAAGAAAAAAAAATCCCCGTAGGCAGGAACATTTATGCGTCAAAATATTGAAACAAAAATACAATAGCTTAGTGGGAGTACCCCGGTCGTATTATCAGCGGTCTACAAAAAAATCACCTTGCAAACCACGTACAAATTCGCATCGTCTTGTCAACATATAAAAAGCCACGCGTTGTCATAATAATTCAGTCTCAAGCAATCACTCGCTTCAAGTTATTACTTTTTCATCGCTCGGAAAATCAAAACAACAATTCATAATGAAGACTTTCGCAATTCTCGTTGTCGCAGCTACCTTGGCTGTCATCTGTATGGCGAACAGTGCCTCAGCTCTCCCACTGGAGGAAGAAGTTCAGGATGTCGCTGTAAACGCTGTTGCCGCCGACGACACCGTGCCCAAGGAGGAAGGTCTGCCGGCAGTGGAAGAGCACAGTCGTCATAAGCGCGCCACATGCGATTTGCTGAGCAAATTCAATGTCAACCATAGTGCTTGTGCAGCCCACTGTCTGATCAAGAAGTACAGGGGCGGCTACTGCAACAGCAAACAAGTTTGTGTTTGCCGCCGCTAAGCTTAATTGCTTAAAGCGATCCCTCTAACAACCTTAATATTGAAATCAAGTATCCTTAAATATTTATTATGTTTTTCTTAATTTTTATGTTTTTAAATTATATCAATAAAAGCTTAACCAATGAACAATACCCAAATGTCTTGTATCTAAGTAATGGGAACACATTTTGCTAGGACTTAAAGGGAATCAATTCACAGCTTATTTTGATATACACGGCTTAAATATTAAATGTATATTGTAAAAAGTTGAGACTTCACTGAATCATTTGAAACCACTTTTTATTTTATTTATGTATATGCTAAAACAATAAAACGAATACACAATATACACATATGTACATATGTATGTATTATAACGAATAACTAAAATAATCAGTTTGCTGATTTTATGAATGTAAAACAGAAGGCGCCTCATGCGATTTTAAAGCCGCAAAAGCAAATTAAACAAAGTCATGTTGTTATTTAAAAAAGTCTTAAAATTTTTTTCTGATTATATGAATGAAATAAAGGTAGAAAAATAGTTTCATTGCGCTATTTTTGTCTGAGTATTAAGGCAGAGTTCACCTGATTATTAAAAAAATTAAAAGAAAGCCAATTGATTGCTGAGCAGTAAAATTAGCATGTGTGATTGAGAAGAGTGGCTTGAAATGCGTAAAAATGAATGTAAGCAGGAAAAAAGAGAGAGTAATTTAGAGAGAAACACTCTTCTTATCAACTGAATATAAACCAGTAAGAACGGTATAGTCGAGTGAGTATACTCGACAATAAAATACCCTGTACACTTCAAATCTAAAAAAAAAGGTTGTTCATGTGACGTTGCTTATTCATCCATTGTTCAAAATTGTTGGTACAGAGGGGCTTACACAATTTATGAAGCATTGGAGCAGTGCTAACTTACTGAAGGAAGAAGGATATATTGTATTATGCAGTTTTAAAGAGGTACATATATTTACTGAGTCTGCATACAAAATTCCGTTCGACCCTCTTATAGTTTGGGATGTATTGCAATTTTAAGAAAACTACATTTTTTCATTAGTCTCAAACAAACTTAATATACCCTGATACACTGTGAGTACAGGGTATAGAAACAAAAACAAAAGCCAAACCACAACCAGCAAGTAAAACGAAAAAAGCAAATCTAAGAAGAGACACACACACTCAATTAACGCCAATTATTCGTGATCTTAAATGACCGCAATTGTTAATAATAAATTATGAATTGTAATATTAAACAATTGCTGTGTTTAATTTTATGTGAGTTTGTTTTCGGTGCTTAATCTGAAAATGATTTGCGTCGCACTGCTTCCGACGCTCTGATCTCAGTTTTAATTTAAGCAATAACAAAATGTATATTTATGTGTCTAGAACCCAACTGACTTAACCTGAAATGAACCTGAACTAAACATAGATGCGATATTTTTTGATTCTAGTTGTACTTTAGCGGTTTAACGTTTCGGAATTGCTTGAAACGTTGTGTACGCGAGCGCGATTTCGAAAAGACTGGCAAAATGAGCAGAAATGCGCGTGATGATGATTATCTCTTTCATTAGGTCGGCTGATCATTTCCGACCGGTACCCAAACCATTTCCAATAGAAACATATCATTTTTAATGTTATTATTGTCTGCCCGAGATGGTAAAATATAAGCAAGGTTAATATATTTATTTATTTAAAAAATATATGTTTAATTGTTTTATTTAAATGACTTGGTTTAATAAAGTAACTGAAAACATATATTTTTTAATTTATGAAAAAATGCACTCTGATGTTTGGTCTTTTAAAAAACCGTTAACTGATTCTAATAAAATAATTTTTAACACACTGCCTGTCTTAAGTGTTGCCAGACTGTAAAAATAACAACTAGTGATGCACTTTCTCGATACGAACTTATCGAATTTAAAAAAAAACGGGGAGTTGGCTGACTGCAGAAAACTCCTGGAATTCGGAACAGCGCGTGCCTTCTGATACATACGTACGATATTTCAATCCGTAATTTGACTCTATTTATTTTGGTTATAACTCATTGGCATCTATTGCCTGAAGAACGTGAAATAAATAAAGGCTAATTCATAAATGTAGTTTTCACGCGAAGTATGCAGAAGCTTACTCAAATTTTGCACGTTTTGTGACGCAAACTGTTTGAGAATGGATCACTGTGTATATCCATTTATAAACGATTTTACGCGCGGATGTCGTTTCTAATGACAAATATACTGTCTACTCATAAAAACTAAACTAAAAAATAGCAAATTTCATATTAGGTACGCCTATATTGCCCTGCGGTTGAAAAATCGGGAAAGTGCTAGCTGCGCTTATGTTCGCTTCAACAGTAGCACCGTTGCGCGATTCCAGCATTCATTTGTCGAAATTGAGGGGCTTTGTGAGTCTGGAAAAGAAAAAGCAAATACACAAAATACTGGGTAGCCCAATGTGCCGTGCAGTTGTACAGGCAGTTGAGCTATGTCAATATGGGAGCTGGCTCCAAGTTTGCCCGTTTGCACTGCATCTTGCCGTTTTTTGGTGTATTTCTTCATTTCTTTCTTGTTTTTTTCTTAATGGCCCTTATATCCTCATTCGCCGGCGTTTTTTCTTGGATAGGAACACATTTAAACATTTAAATGTCATTTTCTGACACCATTGATTGTCAGGATTTGCTGGAAAAGTTCTTTGAGAAGAAATTTCGGTATAAGAAACCTCTACTCTCCGATGAAAACTGTCAGCAATGGAAATTGCCACCAATTGGTGAACTCTACAAGGAGTTTTACCAGTTTGAGGAGTTGCAAAAGCTTAAGGAGCGTCTCAATGGTGTAAAAAGTAAACTGAATTATTACACTGCTGAAGAATGGAGTGCCCACACGAAGCGCACAAACCCAGCGGGGGAGGTAACATGGCGATTAAAAAACGAAACCAAGGCAGAATTCGTCACAGTAGCATGGTGTAAATTCTATGAATGCTTAAAACGGTATCCGCTGGTATCAAGCCCGGTATTAAATTCTCTGCATCTATGTGAGGCGCCTGGAGCGTTCATAGCAGCGCTGAATCATTATTTGTATAGCACATTCAATAAAGACCAGGTAAAAAACAGTACTAATAAAACGTTAAAATAAACAATTCGTAACTTACAGAATATAATAATTTTAGGTGTCTTGGTCATGGCGAGCAACAACAATGAATCCCTATTATGAGGGTAATCCTCTAAACAAAATGATTATTGATGATCGTTTTATGCTAGACACTCTCGACAATTGGGTTTTTCACGAAGATCTCACAGGAAATATTATCAGTATCAAGAATATTGAACAGATGGAAAGGAATTGTTTGCAAACTTTTTCTAACAATGTACAACTTATTACCGCAGACGGGTCAATCGATTGTGCCGAAGTGCCAGATTGTCAGGAGGACTATGTGTCCAAATTGCATTTTGCTGAAATTATTACAGCGCTGAGCATACTTAGCGAAGGTGGTAACTTTGTCGTAAAGATGTTTACCATGTTTGAGGCATGCAGCGTTTGTGTAATGTATCTACTTAACTGTGCCTTTGATGTTGTGCACATATTTAAGCCAGCCTCTTCGAAACATGGGAATTCTGAGGTTTACGTCATTTGTTTAGGCTATAACAAAAACACTCCCTTTCTTGCGGAAACTATAAACATAATGAAATCCCGTTTATCGGTTTATAATCCAAACGATATACAAATGTTCGCTAAAGCAAATTTACCTCGTGATTTTCTTGTGCAACATGAAATCTGCTGTCGTCTCTTCATGAATCTGCAAATACAAGCGATCGAAAGAAACATTTACGCCTTCAATACAAAAAGTCGCTCTCACACCAAATTTACGCATGAACTACGCCGTCTTGTGTCAAATGAATACTATCAAAGATATGCAGTGCAACCGTTACCGGTAGAGCTTTGTATTCTGTCAGAACGGAACAATATTGCAGCACGTAATAAGACTGACATTCGCAAAGGATCCTATGCCGAACGTGAGACCATGAAGCAATTAGACTTAAATGAACATATTTTTCGTTTACGTGGCGATCTCAATCTTTTGGAAAAAGCATCATCAAACTTTAACGGTACTATACTATTTCAGAACGAACCTGTCAAAGATATCTGCGTTCAAATTTGCACAGGTGGCGCAATTACTGAGCTGCGTAGCAGCATGTTTGCGTCCCCGTCCGTTCTACTGTTACGTTCACATCTACAAACGCTGTTTAAATCGGATCCGATTTGGTGCCTTGATCCCAAATGTGTGATCAATGAAGAAGAAACTGTAATTTACGATAATATGCCGACGACTGAATTTAACAAAGCGCAAAAAACTTTCCTTGTGAATTTGATTGAAGTGCTGTTAAGGGATAAGATTCCACGTCACAAGGTAATGTTTTCGGGATTTCCTTTTTTAACGCATCTGTCCGTGTCGATTCTTAGATTTTTGTCAACGAATATTTATGAACGAATGGAAGTTTGCATGTCACCGAATTTCACAATTACGCTGACGAATTCACGGTCCGATGAATCATACCGGCAGTTAAATCGACTGCTCGATATCGTGCGTTCCGATGCGGAAATTCACTCTGTTTTAAAGATAACGGAGGTGCATCGTAACCGATTCGCCAAAGTTCTAATTAAATACAACGACAGTCTATTGACCGAGGGATTTAAGCGGGTTTTAGACGAATAAAACAGTGAGCATGTTAATACTATTTATAGAACTTTTATTCTCTTTATAACCGAATCCTACTAAAATGTGTGGAAACTCATAATCCTTAAATGGAGAATCCATATGATTATGGTACGTTTGGTTTTGCCTAGTATTATGCAAAGAAGATCGATATTAATTAAGTTGGCTAATTAGTCAGCTGGCCTTTTCTCGCTATGTTTGCGCGTGTATTCCTCTGCATTTTTTACAAACTTTTTGCGATCCTTAAGAAACTCTTCAGCTAGATCGGCACGTAGTGGATGCTCTGGTTCCGGATCATTAATCAAAGCTATTAGCGCCTGAATCACTTGGTCTGTTCGAGTTGCGGGTTTCCAATTCTCCGTGCTAATAATCGGCAGGCACACCTGGCCTTTCTCATCAATATTGGGATGATAAATCTTTGTTTTAAAATTTATCTTAGGAGGCTTGAAAGGATACTCGGCCGGGAAGTTGATCTCTATGCGAAATGCGCCCTTGTTGTAGGGAGGATTATCTGGAAGACAGAGACCTGTCCAACGTAGCAAGTTATCATCATCTGCCTTTATGTCACGAAATGACTTCGAACAACTCTCCTGCAAATCAGTTAATTCTTTACGAAGTCGCCTAGGCGCGGTCATTTTTTAATAATTGTTAAATACAGTATTTCTGATTAATTCCTCTTCTTTTGTTTTTGCTCGTCTTGCGGATGATTGGCCCAATATTATTGGCTGTAGTTAACACAGTGTTGCCAAATTACGCATTTTTCTCTGGCTCTAGCCAGAATTCCCGTTATCCGTTTTAGCACCTTTTTCGCCACAATTGAGTGGCGAAAACAGCTAGAAATGGAGGGAAAAATGTTTATTTATTTAATATAATTTCAGTCATTTTTATTTTAAATATCAATATAAGCATTCCACACCCAAAGTCGCCTCATGCTGAAACAGCCACTTATCAATTAATTTATCATTCTTTACCAAAATAATCGTCTGAACCGAAATACTAAGTAAAATAAAATAATAATAATAGCTTAAAAATTCTGAGAGACATAGAATTATATGAATGACCTGTTGCAGGTGCGCTGACTCATGGAATTTAAAATTTTAGCATACGTCAGTGTACATCTGAATTCTGGAATATCTCTTAGTGATATTTTTTGCAGCTATTTTGCATATTTAAAAACAGCCGGCTGACTGTAGCTATTTTTGCTGCTAGAAAACTGTTAACTCTGAATTTGAGACGGCATTGCCAGCTACTTTGAAAACAAATGTCAGTTATTTTACTTTCCATGTGAATGTCAAACGGCAAAGAAGAAGTTGTATGTTGATGCTCGTTCAACACGTGCGCGTGCCGACAATATTACTGACAAAAAATGGTGAAGAAATCTAATAAAAGGAAGTCGGGGAATAATAAAGAATCGACTGGCGATAATTCGCACTTGTCCAAAAACCAAGAACATGAGGTGAGTACAAATGAAAGCCTTTGGCTTGTGGATTTCTGTAGATAACGCTTTACTAAATAACAGGAGGATATGCTGAAAACAGTAGGCGATCACGAAGATAGTACCGATGATGAGGGTATCGATCAGGAATTTCAATCTGATAGTAGTGATGACCTTGAATTTGAAAGCGACAATGAAGGAAACTTTGTTTCGAAAGAACGTAGCGCATCGGAATCTGAGTCTCAATCAACAGAAAGTGAAATCGACTCCGGTGAAGACGATAATACTGAATCAAACAAATTGCCACAACAATCAACGAGTACCCTGCTTGGTGAAATCAAACCTCGTTCAAGTGGAAAGGCAGAATATGAAGAATCGGACACATCAGATGAGGAAGATATTCGTAATACAGTAGGCAACATACCAATGCATTGGTATGATGAGTACAAGCACATCGGCTATGATTGGGATGCTAAGAAGATAGTTAAGCCACCACAAGGCGATCAAATAGACGATTTTCTACGCAAAATTGAGGATCCCAACTTTTGGCGAACAGTCAAAGATCCTCAGACTGGTCAAGAAGTGCTGCTTACTGATGCCGATATTGCATTGATTAAGCGAATTAATTCGGCACGTATACCAAACGGAGAGCATAATGAATATGAGCCATGGATCGATTGGTTTACCTCAGAGGTCGAAAAGATGCCCATACGAAATGTTCCAGATCACAAACGATCGTTTTTACCATCTGTTTCTGAAAAGAAAATAGTTTCACAAATGGTGCACGCTTTGAAAATGGGATGGATGAAGACCACCGAAGAGGTGGAGAAAGAGAAACAAATGAAGCGAGGTCCTAAATTTTATATGCTATGGGAGACCGATACCGGTCGGGAACATATGCGTCGTATACACGACCCTGTTTCTGCCCCTAAAAGAGATCTGCCTGGCCATGCTGAGTCTTACAATCCGCCACCGGAATACCTCTTTGATGAAAAGGAAACAAAAGAATGGCTTAAACTCAAAGATGAGCCGCATAAGCGTAAATTGCATTTTATGCCACAAAAGTATAAGTCATTGCGAGAAGTTCCAGCGTATTCTCGTTATTTACGTGAAAGATTCCTACGGTGCCTTGACTTATACTTGTGTCCACGTGCCAAGCGTATGAAACTCAATATTGACGCAGAATACCTTATACCCAAGCTGCCATCACCACGCGACTTGCAACCGTTCCCAACCGTTGAAAGTCTGGTCTATCGTGGCCACGAAGATTTGGTACGCTCGATTAGCGTTGAGCCTAAGGGCGAATATATCGTTTCTGGTTCTGATGACAAAACTGTGAAGAGTAAGTGAATGCCAAGTTAAGTGTTTGTTCATTTCATAACATCTCCCATTTTCCTTAATGCGTTTAGTTTGGGAAATATCGACTGGTCGCTGCATACGTACAATACCCACTGATGATGTTGTCCGCTGCGTGTCTTGGTGCCCGAATGCCAAACTTTCAATCATTGCTGTAGCTACTGGAAACCGTCTTTTGCTTGTCAATCCTAAAGTTGGCGATAAAATGATTATCAAAAAAACCGATGACCTTTTGGCCGAAGCGCCAGAAACGGACCTCATTGAAAATGAACGCATCAAGACGGCTGTGCAATGGTCAACGGCTGAGGCCGATGAGCAGGAGAAGGGCGTCCGGGTAGTAATAACACATTTCAAGCCTGTCAAACAAGTCAGTTGGCATGGGCGGGGCGATTATCTAGCCACTGTGATGCCAGAGGGTGCGAATCGATCAGCCTTAATTCATCAGCTGTCCAAGCGTCGCTCACAGATACCGTTCTCAAAGAGCAAAGGACTTGTACAATGTGTGCTGTTCCATCCAGTTAAACCCTGTTTGTTTGTTGCCGTAAGAACACCATATAGTTAAAATTTTTTGACATTTTTATAAATTTTTCATTTTCCGCAGACCCAACATAATATACGCATTTACGATTTAGTGAAACAAGAGCTTATTAAAAAACTTTTGACTAACTCGAAATGGATTTCGGGAATGTCGATTCATCCTAAAGGTGACAACTTGCTAGTATCCACTTATGACAAGAAAATGCTTTGGTTCGATTTGGATCTGTCAACGAAGCCCTATCAAACGATGCGGCTACACAAGAATGCAGTTCGGAGCGTAGCCTTCCACTTGCGCTACCCACTGTTTGCATCTGGCAGTGATGATCAAGCTGTCATTGTCTCACATGGCATGGTTTATAAGTAAGTAGCTGGTCTGAATTTTCTTATCTCAAAAGCTTACACATTACTTGTTTTACAGTGATCTACTTCAAAATCCGTTAATTGTGCCTTTGAAGAAGTTACAAACACATGAGAAACGCGAGGAGTTTGGCGTGCTTGACGTGACTTGGCATCCGGTGCAGCCTTGGGTCTTCTCAACGGGCGCCGATGCAACAATTAGACTATACACGTAAATTTAAATACTGTTCGTTAGTAGCATTGATTATGATGATATTTCTAAGAATACAAAAGCATAATTATACCATAACTGAAAATGAGAAAATATACAACTCTGCGCAAAAGCTCAGCAGGCGTGCGAAAGCTCTTAATGCTCTTCCAGGCGCTTGGAGCTTTGTGCTGCGCGCACATGTCATGTGGAACTACATGAATATGTATGTATGGTTATTTGGGCTTTTCGCATTTCTTTTGGGAGCACAGCAATTTCAGCGAATCAGTCTGTTTTTTCCCTTCCAAAGAGATACGTTCGATTACCACCCCATTTGGGATTTAAAAAATCGTGCGCTTTGATTTGCTGAAAAAAAAATTCTTTAACAAAGATATATCTTTGCCAATTGTGAAAAATCATTTGTGGTAATTACGGCGCGTACGGATAATCAAAATAACAACAATAATAATTAAAAAAAAAAACGGTTAAGAAAATCATGCGAAACATTTAAATATTCTGAATTCCACTGTAAGTTTGGTGGGAGTGTGTTAGGTTGTGTATATGAGCGTGTGTGTGTTTGTTTGCCAGTTCGTGTGTATGTGTGAAAAATCCCGTTCATTGAGATTTTCGTGAAAAGTTGAGGTTTTCCTTCTTCCGTTTACACTTTCTTTTTGTGTATTGTATTGCAGCTGAAAATTCGCTGCGCGGAACATGTGTGTACATACACCAACACGGTGGAAATGTCTCATTGCCAGCATGTACATACATACATAAGCTGTATACAAATACAACAACAACAGGGAAATCAACAATAACAACTTCGATAACAGCACCCTGCGAAAACGCCCGACCGACTGAACGAGCGAGCAACGACCGCCCGTCCCGTTGTCGACAAACTACAAAACAGCCGCCACACCACCACCAACAACAACAACAGCAACAACAAATACAGCAACAGCAGCAGTAGACAGAATCAAAGCGCCAAAGAGAAAAAGAGTCCGTTCAACGAAATGGTTGCCATTTCATGCTCGTGCTGCTATATCGCCTCCTTCACATCGTCCTCATACTTTTCGGTTAATAGTTACCATTAGCAAAAAAAAAAAAAGATTGAAATTTTTACCACAAAGAGCAATTTGTAGTGCTATAGAGTGTATCGGGACAAATACATTGCCAGTCGGACGTTGAGATTATCTATCTAACAATCTAGCTGGTGATATCTAACAAGTTCGGGTCCGGGTGCCAAGTTTTGTATGTTTCAACATTATCTTCGCCCCAATGTAATTGTCAAATGTAATCCAATGACATGAGAAAGCGAAATGCCGTGAAAGCAATATTTATATTTTAGTGCAGTGCTTAATCAAAGTTCTCAAGTACAAAAACACACGAAAACAAAAAAACAAAAAACTAAAAAATAATCTAAAAAGTTGAGAGAAAATTACACAAGCGCCAACAAACAAATACACGCACACACTCACACGCACGCATTAGCGCAAATAGTAGAGCATAATAAAAATAAACTTGGAATAGCACGGAACGGACTCGGACTCTCCGCACCAGTGCTCTGCTCACGGGAACTTATTCGTTTTTACATACTTGCCGTCCCGCTGCGCTGCTCTGCTCTGCTCTATCAGTAGAAGGTGAGTGAGCGAGTTTACGGCTCGTTGTTTTCATTTCAATTTTTTTTCTTTTTTCATTATTATTATTATTATTATCATTATTACATTTTTATTAACAAGAGAATTTTAAGCCGCGAAATTGCAACTGATAAAGAGCAAGGAAACGAAGAAATTAATATTTCACTTCTCCTTGTTTATTTCCTTGGTGTGTGTGTGCGTGTGTGTGTTTGCTGTTGCTACTGCTGTTGTCTTTAGACTTTTACACGGTACGCAGCATGTCGTGTACAGTATCTGAGCTACCGACTGGCTGTCGCTTGCGTGGCATGGCGACGACATCTCAAAGCACAACAAACAGCGGCGGTGGCAGTGGCGTTGGCAGTGTAGGCGTGGGTGGTGCTGGCAGTGGTGCAATCAGCACAAGTGGCCTGCATGTGGGTGGCATGCTAACGAAGACAAATTCATTGGGTGCTAGTAGTGGTGGAGGTGGTGGCGGAGGCGGCGGCGGTGGCGGAGGAGGCGTTGTTACCAGCTCAAATGTTCTGCAGGAGTCGAATGCACCAATACAACGTCAAGCCTCGCAGAAGCCGTGCTGCTTTTGTTGGTGTTGCTGCTGCTCCTGCTCATGGTAAGTAGAAAATTTGTTTTTCTTTTCGTTTTTCTTCTTCTGTTTTACAAAATAATCAACTTACAAATTGCGCCCACTCGTTTGTGTATCTCTTTTGCATGCGCGCCATTTCACGCATTTTGCAAACAGGGCTAAATGGTAAGTTACCAGTTGCCTAAGTGTTAATCTGCCATCGAAAGTGCGCAGCTTATTAATGCCGCGCCCTGCTCTTCTACCATTTCAGCCTGGCCATTAAGAACGCGGACGAGAATGCGCCAACAAAACGTGACATTGCAGGCTCCGAGTTTCACGACGTCGAACAGTGAGTGTCGCCGCGGCGCCGGCCAATGATGCCAAGTGCAACTAATAATAATATTTTACTTGCAGACCAACTTTGGAGGAGATCAGAAGCTGGGGCAAAAGTTTCGACAAGCTTATGAAAAGTGCCAGTAAGAAATGTTTTTTTTGTGTTTGGTTTTAAGACACGTTGGTCTCTAATCCGTGTCACGTTTGCTTGCAGGCGGACGTAAGGTGTTTGGTGACTTTCTGCGCAGTGAATTTAGCGAAGAGAATATTTTATTCTGGCTCGCCTGTGAGGATTTGAAGAACGAGAAAAGTCCCGATGTGGTCGAAGAAAAGGCGCGTCTCATCTACGAGGATTATATATCAATATTATCACCCCGTGAGGTGTCGCTTGACTCACGGGTGCGTGAGATCGTCAATCGCAATATGATCGAACCAACGACGCACACTTTCGACGAAGCTCAAATACAAATCTATACACTAATGCACAGAGACTCCTATCCGAGGCAAGTACTAATGGCACTTGCACCAAATGACTTAATTGAATTGAAATTGTTTGCTTCTAGATTCCTGAATTCACAAAAGTTTAAGACACTGGCCGAACTGCAGGATACCTCATCGGCAACTGGTTCCAAAGCAAGTAGCCCGACCTAAGCAACAGAATCTTAATATATATAATCGGTCTCAAATCGTTGTGGCACAAACAGATTTCATAAAAGAAAAAAAAAAAAACAAAACAAAACAAAAAGTTTCAAACATACCATTACACTTACATATATGTATTTCAATAAATGTACTAGTCAAAATATCGGGTCTTGTAGGTTAAATGAAAAAAAAAAACAAAAGAGAAAAAACATATAACAAAATTATACTAAGAACAATGAAATATAATCGATCAAGTGCAATAGATTCGAATTAACTCAATCTATGCAACAATGATTAAGCAATAATACTTTTTAATCTGACGTTGCGCTCTGTTTACGAACGCAAATCCTCTTTTGTTAAACTTATTACAAACCACGCGTCAAAAATAAAAAACAGATAAGTAATTAAAAGGAACAAAATACGAACAATCCATACTATAAACAAACAAACTCAAGATGAAACTAAAGGAAGAATAATCTTATAGTATTTTTTAAACGAAAATCATAATTCAAAAACAACAAAAAAAAAACAAAATAGCGTTTGTATATTAATACTAAATTAGTTTTATAATCTGTATGGCTGTGTGTGTATGTCTGTGCGGTTGTGTGTATGTGTGCGTGCTGAGATCTGTCAACGTTCCGTGGACTCAATGGAATTTTGAAAAATATTGTATTGTATCTCATAAGTCGTTCGAACGTTAGATACATTTTATGTGTTACCATGAAACTTCAAAAGAATCTATTACATTTATTGTATAACTAAGCTTAAGCGAAATGAAATCAAATATTGTATAATCAATAAATAATTTTGCATTTACGCACCGAACACACACTGAACTAATTTGAGCTCTAAATGTTTCAATGTTTGCGTAAAGATAGTTTAGTGTGGTCATAGGGCGAAGGAGCACGAGCATTTTAACATCGAATTATTTTGTAAATACAACAATATTAAGGAAGAAGGCAACAAAAAAAAAAAAAAAACCAAAACCAAAAAGTGAACTAGGACAATTATAATATAAAACTGATAAAAGCAAAAAAAAAAAATAATAATAATAATAATCATGTAATTTTTGACATTTTCAAATGCGTTTACGAATATGAAGTTAATGCAAAACCTAAGAATTTGATAAAGAACAAGACAGACGAGCATTCTTCGCTATGTGGTTTTTAACATTCTTACACATAATAAAATAATTAAAATTAAACAAAATAAAAAAGTATAAGCAAAACAAAAAATAATTAAAGTGTACAAATATGTAAACTTTAAAGAAACAAAAAAAAAATCGTAGATACAATTTATGCAAACGTCATGTATATAGAAATAGACGCGTTTCTCATATTAGTTACTAATATTTACAATACATACATAAATGTACTTTAACTATGTTTGACATTATTTATAACGGTTTGCAAAATCACTGCCAGTTCCATAAACTACAACAACAACAGCACAACTGTTATTGTATTATGATGTATACTTTTATTATGTTCTCTATTCAGCATAAACTTTATGTATAACAAAAAATATATATAAAAAAGAAGCATAAATGAAAAAAGGAATGACAAAAAAACCATTTCTATCTCTTCAGTATTACGAGTAAATAAAAATAAAAAATAAAAAAACAATGGCTTCACTTTTAAAGACGAAGAACAGCTCAGTAAAAAATAAAAATCGTTTAGAAATTAAGAAGGACTCTATAAAAAAAAAATATATATAAAAAAATCAAATTGGTTAAAAAAAAAAAATTGAGATAAAACGAAATTTGAATGAATTACGAGGTGAGCTATTTAGAAATCTGGCTTAAGTCACTTATAAGGATCGAATTGGCATTTATTTTACACAGTTTGGTATTTTCAGCGTTGAGGCTTCTTATAACTTTTTGCTGTACGGTCACACTGTTTATTGTTTACATTGATTTGCGAAATTCATGTCGGCAGAGATTCGTGAGCATTTCGTCGCATCGCACAGTCTAAAGTCACCTTAACCAGAAATATAAATAGCTACCCTCGCAATAAATTAAAACAGTTTTGTAGAACGAAATATTCGAAAGCATTTTCCAGCAATTTATTTTGCAACTGCGTTCCGAAATGCTTTCAAAAACTACTAAAAGGTTTTGTTATTACAAGAAGAAGAAAACAAAGAAAAAGCAGCAGATTAACGTCATACTGAAAATTCAAATGACAGAACGTTTCAAAAGCACCCTGTATTATCTTTAATTGATGACAACTACGTTCGAATTTCAAACAATCAAATAAACACGTGAAAATTTTCAAAAAATGTAAAAAATAAAAATTAAAAAAAGAAAAAGAAAATAATTTAACGTCCTAATCCTAATTTAGGGTAATTTAATCTCGCAATAATCTGAGTTACCTTCTTTTGTAAATAATATAAATTGTAAATCTCAAGTTAGAAAAATTAAAAAAAAAAAAAAAACTACAAAAAAAGTTTCGACCAGCTAATGTTTTATTGAATAACGCAACGTACACTGTAATATTTTATATCTTAATTATTTATGAAATTATAATAAAACTTAATATAATTTAAACTGACTTTCCTTCAAATAAATTTTTCATTGAAATTTTTCGAACGTTCTCGGATATAAGTTTGTATAATGACCTATAGTTATTACTTGACTTTAGATACTCACACAAATGATGTATGATTTGTTACTTTTAGTTTTGCTGATATACTCGTAACACAATTAGTTTCTCTGATTGCTTTGAAAATTGTAATCCCTCTTGGGCACTCCCACGCCGCCAGTGCACATGTCGCATATGCTCTGAAGCGCGCTTTGGATGCAGGGTATTGAGTGCTCTGATCAGATCAGACCCTCTTGCTTGCACTCATTATTCAATAATGTTGAAATCATCGTACAATGCGAGTCGCAAACGCGAGAGTATCTACCTGTGAAGTTGGCTGCGCTAACACACACACACACACACACACACTCGCGCACATAAACATAGCCAGAGCCACAGACACAGACACACACAGGTGTAAACACATATGATCACACAATTGTAGCTTTGGTTATGTGAGTCGTTTGTGTGTGTGTGTGTGTGTGCGTTTGTTCGAAAATGAACGTTGGACAAACTCATTGAAATACATATAAATTCACACAGGTGCGGACTTCATTAACGGCCGTGCGGGAGAATCTTAATGTGTAGACGCGCCTCAGAGGGCGAGACCGAAACGAAACGGAACGAAACGAGGTAGAGCGAGAATGTCAAACAATTAACAAGAAACCGATTTAATATTTACATTTATGACTGCGAGTTCACAATGTGAGTGTGTCTGTGTGTGTGTGTGTGTGTGTGTGTGCTGTTGTTATTCGAAATGACTAAATGAATTGAGAGTTTGTTGCCTAAGTCTTTCGTTTCTTGATACAGACAAAACTCTATGCTGGCTATCATGTGTGTATCTTTGTGTACATGTATTGGTGCGCAGACATAGTATCGATGATTTTTTGTATTTTACAATAGGCTCTCAATATCAGTTACGAAAGAGATGAAACCATAAAAAGCAACAGCAGCAATCGTGCGTCTTTGCTCTTGTCTACGCTCTCGACACACAAACACTTGCGCACACGAGCGTATACACACAAGTGCGCGCGCGCAGACAGTCACCGACACAGACAGGTAACAATCTCAGATATACACACATATATGCGAGGGACACACAGATACGCAGCAGCACCTTAACTAACACAAAACTACATTCAACAGTTGAACAATCTCCAATTGACTCTTTGGAATACAGCTACGTTCATCCGCGACAAGTTTTTCGTGTCTTTCGTGCAACGCTTCGCGTTCTCTGACGATCAAAAAATTATTATTAAGAAAAATATTTGTAAAAACAACGCTATATATATATATCTATATACATTCATATATATATATATAGATTATAAACAAAAATATTGTGTATCTCAATGCAAATGTGCAATAAGTGTTAATATTGAAAATAAAAAGCAAAAAAAAAACAAAAAAAAGCAAGAACAACGCAAGCAGCAAAGCGAACCCAGTGAAGTGCCTTACACCTGAGCTAAAAAGCGTTTTTCCCAAATTGAGACGCCATCACTGAGCAAGAAAATTCGGAGCCAAACCGAACACAGACGATGAACTCAGGAATAACAAAACAACAACTACGATATACAACGCTGCTGGCTGCTGTCTGCTGTCTGCTGGCTAACGAAAACCAAACGCGCGTAACTTGGCTATAATAATAAAATAATTAAATAAATAAAGAAATACAAAAATTTACAAAAAAAAAACAACGTGAAAATAAAAGAAATATCGTTGACTCGCGATTGACTTGAGTTTTGTGCATTTGCGAGTGAGTGAGTGAGCTAGCAAGTGAGTGAGCAAGTGAGTGAGTGAGTGAGCGAGCGAGCGAGTGAGTTGTACGTCGATTAAACGCTAAACGAATTCAGTGCTGACGTGCAAAGGACTTGACCAGTGCGAGTCGCTTCGGTGCAGTGAAAGCATCCACGCCGCTGTCGTTGCCATTGCATTTGGCGAAAGGTGCAAGACGCCTCCAACTTCGCCTTCACTGCTGCGCATTCGGATTGCATGCGATATGTGATTTTGTCTTGGAACTTTTTTGTAACGCGTGTGCCTTTGAAAAACCAAAACACCGTCCACCCGCGCCCTTTTGCGCCCACGCTCTTCGTTCGTTCGTTCGTTGTGTCGCTACATTATACATACATATACATACGTATATATATATGCAAGTGCATGTCTGCATCTTTCGACCCCGCGCGTGCGTGTCTGTGTGTGTGTGTGCGTGCGTGCCTCCGTCTCAGCTACTGTGCCCGCAACTGCAAGTGTGTGTCGTGTAAAAAGGCTTAAGAAAGGATCACATCTAAGCCGAGTTGAGTTGAGCTGAGCTGTGCTGAACTTAGTCAAAGGCCATCGACGACAATGCTCAACGATTCGATTTTCAAATGCCATAATTCAAATTCAGATGCATCGAAATTTCAATTCAAAACGAAACGTGCCAAATTGTTAAATGCAACAATGCTGGATTACTAGACTTGACTTGACTTCCACATGCAACAGCACACAACCACAACCACAAACAACAACTACAACTGCAACAGCAACAACAACAACAGCAACAATTACGGCCACAGCAACAACAACACCATCATAATAACAACAACACCAGCGTAGAAATTATTCTTAAATGGCAAATAAACAAAATGTGAGTAATTCAATTGACATGAATTAAGTTAAGTTTTCAGTTGCACAAAGGTTGGTCATTACTAACTTTTCTCTCCTTAACAAATATATGCGTATATATGTATGTATATGTATGTATATTCCATCCAGCTAACAGCAATCAACAGTCGTTCCATAGTTGTGTCCACAAGACGAAGCCAAGACTTTTGAAGTCGTGCACAGGTGCGGTTGAGGGCGCATTTGAGTGAGGGGCATTTCTTGTTTGGCGTACGCAAAGGAACTTTCCCTAAATTAACAATAGTTCCTAGTAAAATATAAAATATATACATAAATAATTAAGGGCTAAATCTCATATGAGTGGGAAGAAGAGGCTCGAATGTGGTCCAACTACGTCTTAAAAGAAAAGTAGAGAACCTCTTAATTGTTAGTTCACTTAATCCCTCAAAATGTTACTTTCATAGGCATTAAATAAATTTAAGCCTTAAAAAAATTGACTAAGCGAAGTTAAACAGTCAAGTCTTACAAATGAGCGGCCCTTTGTAAGTTTCTGTCGTCCGGCCCTGGCATTGTTACTCCGACAACTCACCCTGTGACGACGGTCTTTTTCAGTTAGTCAGTCAGTCAGTTAGCTATTTAAGTCTTTTACCATCTTGCATCTGTGTACGTTTGTATCTGCGCAAGCGTGCATGTGTGTGTCTGTCTCTGCGTTTGTGTGTGTGTGTGTGCATGTGCATGTATGAGTGTTAACTTCGAAATTCACTACATTCCTCTTTGTTTGGTTCATTCGAAGTTACTTGTTGCGTCGCGGCTGCGGCAGGTAGAGGCCAAGAAAAAATGCTGGCCTTACTTAAGAGCCAAATGATCTGCTATTTCTGCTGCCGTTCTGCCGTTCTGCCGCTCTGCCGCGCGCTGCCAACGAAAGGCAACGAAAGGTGCTGGCTAGTGCTGGTGGTGTGCCGATTACAATCGTTAGTCGTTAGTTGGTCTGCTTTTGTTTTTCTGTTGCTGTTTTTGTTGTTGTTGTTGTTGCTGCTGTTCTTTTGCCATTCAATTTCGAGCAATGAATTTTAACGACGTCGCCGTCGATGAAAAATGAACAGCTTATGAAGGTGTGCGTGAGTTACACACACATGCCTACTAATACTTGCTTACACATTGTCACTAATACAAGCGCAGACGTACGCGGATCTGTGGGAATTTTATCTGAGAGAGTTTTTGTTTTGGCCTTTTCGTTTTGTGTCCATTGATTTGTTTTTTTTTTACTTTTATTTATCTCCTCTCTTTCTTTCTGCCTTACGCTCTCTCTTGGTGCTTAGACGATTTGTGTTGCCCGGTTTTGTGCGGTAAAAAGTTGAAAGTCGGCAAAAGGTTAAGACTTCTTTGCACAGCACAAATATTATGACGACTGTTTGTGTGATTTTTGTTGATCTTTACTTTTCAACGATACGCAGTCACTTCTGTTAGTTGCTAACGACGGTATTAATTGTTGACGGCGCTGCACATGTGCCATACTCGTACATGTTTGTAATAATAATAACCAAAATGATAATTGTGTCAAAAGTTGATGGCTCCGAGCGTATCCCAAATTACCGGTTCCAAATGTGGCGTCAAAACTAGTCTACATGACACTGACCTCACCTACTAACGGAAGCGCGCGCCAACTAAACAAGAAACAAGTTTATCCACTCCACTCTACTCAACTTGACTCGACTCGACTCGACGCGACTTGACTCAACTCCACACACTCTATCCAATCTCCAGACACGATGCTGTGAACTTTGCTGTTGTATTTTCAGCAGCGTAATCACAAACAAATGCAACATCACCAGCACAGCGCCAAGAGACAGGGGCGGACAGAGGTGCAGCGCCTGGACTGAGCTGAGCTGAGTTGAGTTCAGCTGAGCTGAGCTGAGCAGAGCAGCGCACACTCCCATCTGGATTAGGTCAAGGATTGACTACCGGTACCAGTTTTGTTTTCGGTTTTGGCATATTTTTTTATTGTTTGAATTTTTGTTTTTTTTTTTCGCATACAAGTTCTTGGTCTTAAACGGGTAAGAAAATTTGGAAATCATTCTTGAACATGTTTTGGTTTGTTTTTATTTTTTTTTTTTTTGTGTGTGCGGCGGCTTTAAACTAAAGCAATGCGTTTCTGCGCATTCTTACAGGTTTTGATTATGAGTAACCGGCTGTAAAGCCGTCTCCGGTCGACGGCCGCTGGTCGTTGGTATTTCGGTGAAGTGGCCGACAACGCTCCGACCAAGCGAAACAGCAGCTGTTCTGCAGTCGCAGTCGCAGTCGCAGACGCCGCCCATACAGAAAGCAATAAAGAAAGAAAGACCTGAGAAGAGCACTTCTTGATGATGAGTGTTGTGTGTCTTCATCATGATGATCACGATAATGAGAATGATAATGAGAATGATAATGATGATCATGATGGTGATGATGATGAGTTATGCAGTTACACGTTTGACATTTGCGAAGGAGTCAAACTAGTTCGACGGGCACGTGTGTGCATGTCAAGTTGTTTGTTCGCTCGCTCGTTCGCTCGCTTAATAATCATACGGCATCGCTTGCTTGTTTTGCTCGCTTGTTTGTTTGTTTGTTTGTATGTTTGTATGTTTGTTTATTTGCAAATTTCTCATCTGAGGTTTGTTTTGAACCTGCTCATTCACTCACTCATTCACTCACTCACTCACTCAGTCCGTCAGTCAGCCACTCACTTGTCTCGCGCCAAACTATCGCGCCTTGTCATTGTATCTGCCTCATTATGTATGCTATAATTAATGTGTGAACTTATACGCTTCTCTTTCTCTCTCCCTTTCTTTCTCTCTTTAGATCGGCGCGTGCACCTGTCAAGCTTTTAAAGAAGTGAACAATAACAATAAAATATATTACAAACGAATTTCGTAATTGCGGAAAACGGAATACATAAAGTTCCTTAGTGCCATAATATGCAACGCTGAGCGAAATCGAAAAATAAAAAAGGAAAGACAACAACAACAACAACAACAACAACACAACGAACTTTGTCCAATAACACTAACAACAAAAGCAACAACATTAATAGCATCATCAACAATTACAACGAAAGTAACAAAAATAAAAATAAAAATATAAACAACTGCAACAAAAACAACAACAACAGCAACAACAACAACGACGACGTCATTATTTGAAGTGCCTTGTAACAAATTCGTTAAGTGATATTATATAATACATTAATCTATATACTCGTTACATCGAAAGCTTGCCACATCAGCCATAATCCTTTCTTCGCAAATTAGTGTCGTAAGCGTAATCGTATTTGTAATCGTAATCGTACTCGTAATCGTAATCGTAATCGAAGGCCATAGTGCTAACCGCTAAAGTGCAATCTGAAATTAAGTTCAAATTAGTCTCTTAAGTACGTTGTAAACAACCCACACACACACACACACACTCACACACACATACACGCATACACTACCATACACATACGAAAGTCTTGGTACTCACACAAGCGCACACAAGTACACGAGACGCTTCCAAGGCAGCCGGGCAACGCGAAATGTCGACATCAACCGCCGCCACCAGCGTCATCACGTCCAACGAACTCTCGCTGGCCTCACACGCCGCCGCCTCCATGCATCAGCGCATCGGCCACATCAGCGACGCTTCGCTGTCACCGATCCAGCAGGCGACCGCCGCGCACATCGTCGCCACATCGTCCGGCGGCGCGCCACTCGCGCCCAACGGCGTGCCACTGCTCACCTCGAACGCCATCCACCGCTCGCCCGACAGTCCGCAGCCGGAGCTGGCGACCATGACCAACGTGAATGTGCTCGATCTGCACACAGACTCGTCCAAGCTGTACGACAAGGAAGCGGTCTTCATATACGAAACGCCCAAGGTGGTCATGCCCTCCGTCGTGGACGGCTCGGTTGTGCAGCAGAACGATCATGTCATCGACGCACGCATTGCCGGGCAGCTCAACCAGCAGCAACAGCAGCAGCAGCAGCAGCAGCACAACTCGATCGGCGCGCCCGAGAACCAGCCGCTGGCCAAGATCGAGTTCGATGAGAATCAGATCATACGCGTGGTCGGCCCGAACGGCGAGCAGCAGCAGATCATCTCGCGGGAGATCATCAACGGCGAGCATCATATATTGTCGCGCAATGAGGCCGGCGAGCACATACTGACGCGCATCGTCAGCGATCCGACCAAGCTGATGCCGAACGACAATGCCGTCGCCACGGCCATGTACAACCAAGCGCAGAAGCTCTCCAACGAGCACGCTGTCTACCAGACCTCGCCGCTGGACGCAACCGGCCTGCACTACAGCGCGGACAATGCCATCAAGACGGAGGCGGACATCTACGATGAGCACAAGAAGCAGCACAGCGGCGGTTCGATCATCTACACCACGGCCGACGCGGAGGCCGCCAAGCAGCTGTCGCACCTGACCGTGCCCTCCAAGATGGAGCCGGACATCTACCATGCGGACAAGCACATCGATCTGATCTACAACGACGGCAACAAGACAGTCATCTACTCGACCAGCGACCAGAAGGGTCTCGAGATCTACTCCGGCGGCGACATCAGCGGCCTGGTGGCCGATGGCCAGGTCGTCGTGCAGGCGGGTCTGCCATACGCGGGCGCCAACGCTGGCGGTCAGCCGGTGTACATTGTCTCCGATGGCGGCTTGCCTGCCAGCGTCGAGGAGCAGCTCCAGCAGAGGTAAGTGAGACAGCCCCCTTGTTAGTGGCCCTCAATCTATTATGCATGCATTTTGTCGGTAATGCGTTCTTCGTCTAATTAAGAATGCACACACATTTATTTTTGCACAATTTACTGTTAATTACGTCTATACTTTCTAAGAATGACAGCTTCCGTTGTAACTGTTTTCAACTGCGCAAAATAAGAAGAAAACAAAAACAAAAACAAAAACAGAAACAACAAAATGAAAAATGAAAAAAATCTCTTTCGAAAAACATTCACCATTTGGCGTGCATCGAATCTTGAAGTAGGCGAGCTAATAATACACCAACACAAGTGCGCACAGCTACATAGATACATAGAGTAATAGATACAGAGACATGCACACATGCACGCGAATGTGACCGTGGCTGTGTTGCAATTTGCGTTTGTCGCGCGCCGCCCGCTCCTCTCCCGGCGCCTGCGCCCCTTCGCAAAGCGATTCAACTCGATTAAATGTCCGCTCGCCTCGTCTCGTCTCGCCTCATCTCATCACACCGAGACTTGAACTCGACACGAGTTGCTTGCAATTCATTCGAGAGCAACATTTGCGCCTGCGCCAGCGTCTGCGTCTGCGCCGCGCTTGCGTTGGTATGCGCAAGTAATAAAAATTTGAATATAAATTAATCTAATAGAAAACCGTTACTACGAAGTGAGATACACAGGCAAGCTGACGGCCGTGCCAGGCTAGGCCAGGCAGGTGGTCGAGCGGTCGGTCGGTTGTACGGCTGGTCGGGCTAGCATTTCACCTAGAGCAAGGTGGTGCGCAACTAAGTCATCTGCATCTGCATGTGCATCTCGTAGTGCGACCACTGTGTTGTTGTTGTTGCTGGATGCTGCTATTGCCGTTGCCGTTGCATGGCCGTTTCATCTTCGTCGTTGAGGATTGTAGCATCATCTGCATGCATCGTGTATACACAAACTCGGCTCGAATTGGCTACATCCATAAATAACGACAAAATTGCATTTCCGCATATGGCCAAACGATTCTACATACTTGCCAACACATCCACACACACACACACACGCATTCACATTCACACATGCATACACACATGACTCTGCAAGATGCTAAGATTGAGTCGAAAATGTTTTACCCGCTGGCAACAAGCTTCGCAGGCAGGCAGGCAGGAAGGCTGTAATACTCACCAATCACACGAATTCCTACAAGTAAGCGTAGCTTGGCCAATTCATACATATGTATGGATTACCCGATGCGCAAACTTTGGAAGATCTCTGAGCCAAAGATACTCTACAAACCAACCATCAATCGAACAATTTATTACCGCATCGGCGATCAGAATATCTCCAAACTCAATACCCTTTGAATATTCCTCTATACTTTAGTCCAGTCGACAGTATAACATCCTGCACACATGCCTTAAAACTGGTATATTAGGTGTACTAAAAAATAATAAGTCGCCTTCACAAAGAAGCCGTATGAGGTATTCGCTTTTTTCTAGATCTTCTAGATTTTCCAATCGATGCTCAAAATTCCAAGAAATAAATCAAATCTCCAGCAAATCTTTGGTTGGGTATTACTGAAGGTAACCTTGTTGGAGTTTTAGTTTTATAGAGATACATACATCTGCAAGCCGTTCCATACATCACTTGTTTACATAACTTGTCTTGAGTCAGTATCTGGTCTTCCAGAACTATTGGAGCGTCTGTACAAATTGACAGAAATGGCTAACTCCATCATTCTTGGCGTACTGATCTCCTTAAGAGTTAGTTGAAAAACGGGATAGTTGATAAAAATAAAATATAAATCGTCAGATCGACTTTAGCGATAATACATGTTTTATTGATTATTATTTATTAATTAACAAATTGACAGAAATAGAGGAGCATAGCAATATATTTTACGGTATCTATAAAAACACAGACAAGACCCAAGCTGGGAGTCCCCGCGAGATGATCAAATTATTCGATTTGAAATGGGAACAACAAATTTCCATTTACAAGTTGAATTTGGCTTCTGTGATGAAATTAATAAATATCAACTACAAGACTTGCCGATTGATACTTTAACTCAATTGGGGTGATTTCATTCAGTGAAATCTTATTGGCGACTTTATCAAAGGCTTTCCGACGCTGATTGAAGCGACACAAGTAAGTGAGCCGTGTCCTTTCATATTTTGCTGAAGCAAAAACAAAAATTAAAGCATGTAATGTTTGTCATAAGACATGAAAAAAATAAAAACACATATATGTATATATATACATATGTATATAAGAAGAAATATTAAACAAGATCGATGAAGCCTTCTTCTTGTTGAGAGGTGCTACAACTTTTTGGATTTTTTGATATTTTGATACAATATCAAACCTGTTCACCTGCACCGACGTTGTTTGTCTGTCGTTGTGTCTTTGATTAAAACAACATCAGCAGCGACAATAACAACAACATTAATGCCAGCAACAACAGCAACAACAGCAACAAGCGTGTTCAATACAATTCGCCGCTCTCGTCCGACAGCAGCAGCAGCAGCAGCAGCAGCAGCCGCGGCAGCGACAGCAAAACAAAGCTGAAAAACAACAACAACCACAAAGACACGGCGACTCGACTGTCACTGTGCGGCGAATTGACGCTACAGGTTTAACGAACGAGCGAAGCGGTTTTCAGTTGATATCGAAAAGCCACAAGGTCGACTACAGCATCAAGTTGAAGTTTTTTTTCTTCTCTCAATTCTGTCTTCTTTCTATATCAAAAATTCGAAATCAAAAAGTTAACATTATTAAAATAATAGCAAAATACAAATTTAGTTTTTAAGCGTGAAGTG
Organism: Phortica magna; assembly: GCA_037044515.1. NCBI lineage: Eukaryota > Metazoa > Arthropoda > Insecta > Diptera > Drosophilidae > Phortica > Phortica magna. The sequence continues at coordinate 141,541 of JBAMBP010002545.1, forward strand.
GCAAAACGTTTCATACATTCGATCCAATCAGACATACGCGATTTAAACGAGGCGGGAAAAAATAATGTGCAATGTCAAAAGTCGTTGTCAATTGTGAAGTTGTGCAGTGTGAAAAGATTCGCGAACGTGTCAAGGCGCCGGAAAGCGTGCCCACAGCGTAGGACCCGCAACAATGATGCACCTGCAGTCGGATTGGCTGCCCGGAGGATGGTATTGAACGTATAATGAATGCAAGCGCGCTACGACGCTTCTGTGTGCCGCACTCAAAGCTTATTTATCTTGAAGTGCAATTGAGTCACTCACTCAATTGAGTCACTCATTCACGCATTCACGCAAGTCACTCAGACACATTATGCACGCATGTACGCACGTATGCACGCACGCAAGCACGCACGCGCGTTCGATTGACGCAGTTTTACACAAAAGTCGCCGAAAAGTGTTAAGGCCCAAAAGTCTGTGTTAGCTTATTCCGTTGTCTTTGTGGTTATTGTATCTTTTTTGATTTTGTTTTATTTTTATTGATTTTCTCTGCGTTTTTCTACCTTGTTCCCTTGTTTCGCTGATAATGGTAATTAATGCAATATGAGCGAGAAATTTATTGACTACGCCCAAAACATTTTAAGGCAGTTTTATCCAATCAGTGACACAACAACAAAGCAAAAGCAACAACCACTCTCTGCTGGTCACCGATATGTATCGTCCAAATGTGCCGCCGCTTAGTCTTATTTCGATTTTGCATACATTTAGCTTTTGTTAAAGAAAAGATACAATTTACATAATAGTTTTTGAGGAAACGAATATTTAATTTCAACATGAAAAATATAAATAAAAATAAGTTTCACTCAAAAACATCAAACTTACAAAGTTTGTTGCTTAAAACTGAAAATAAGACTATCAAATATGCTGAGGTCGAAAGAATCTAAATATTCTGCACGTCTCCACAACTGCTACAGATCGAGTTCCATTCTATCCCAATACCAAACCACCAACTTCCATTTGACTGTTTTCTGTTCGTTCAGAGAGACAAGCGGTCTAAATTTGTCTTTCATACATATTTGATCTGAAGATCACACTTAGAGATCGACTTTTATAACTTTATCTCGTTTGGTTACAAGCTAAGGAGAAAATCAAACATGAACTACACTTGATTGACTGTTTAAGAGTATCATTATTATATTTTTTCATTTAGACAAACAGACAAACGGACATTGCATCATCTACTCTGTTAGTTCTGATCAAGCATACGAACAGTTCGCAGGATCTATCAAGCCAAAACATACAACAAGTGGGAACTTCATTTCGGTTTCGTATGAGATTTGATGTTTTACATTATATTTCTTATATAAAGTTTCTGAAAATGTCACCTCTTACTACTTATCAAACACTTTGTTGCTTCTTGTGAACGGTGTCACGCCCATTTTTCGGCTAGGAGCTTCTTGGTCTTTGAATCGTACCATTAAAATTATTTTCCTTTGAGCCTCATTATGATTGAAGCAGACAAATTGTCAGACAGACGGACAATGTGATCAAACAGAAAAATAATTATTTATTCTTCTAAATTTTCATATTTTTTTGTGTGAGAGAAAACCCGAATTATTTTGCATGTTTTTGATAAATGATTATTAAATGACAATCAAATCAAGGACGTTTTTTTCGGCTTTGCTGAAACTTATATATTCTTGCAAGCTTTGTTCAAGGCTTAACATGGAAGACGGATTTTCCATTAAGAAATACAGGTTTTTAGAGAAAAGGGCGCGCAGTCATGCCTTTAGACCAATTCTCATAGAACTTAAAAACAAAGTTTTTCATCAGTAATAACACATTACACATTTAAAAACATTTTCTTCACGAAACAAAAAGATTTTCTAACAAAAACCTCATTTTTGACCGATTGTTTGAATGACAGTTTTGAGTTTTAGTTGTCCGATCTCAATTTATCTCGCACACATCTGCAAGTGTGCCGAAGAGATCCTCTAATAATATCTACGTTTTCCTAGAATCTTTACTATATCAGCTCTATGCCAAAGTGAACCGATCACACAAATCTAAGATATATTTTTTTATATGGTCGAGGATATCGCCTTCTGCATAACAAAGTGAATAAATTCTTGCAACAAAACAGGACTTGGTGAACAACAAAAAGAAAACAAATGCAAATTAATAATTTAGTCATTTTGCGCGTAGTGAATAAGAGCGTTGATATTGAATGCCGTGCCACAGTTGCAATTACCTTCTACACTTTTAAGATTGTGATGCAAATTTAAATACTCACAGGCACAAGTACACACACAAACAAACACACAGACACACACAGAAGGGTACGCACATACACGCACAACTTGAATGACGTTGGTCAGCCTGGTAAAAGAGCTTAGCACATAACCAGCTACATACAGATAGCGATACATGAGTGTATCTAGATACTCAGGTGTGCTGTGGACATTTTAATGGACGTTACTTTAAAGAAGCAATAAAAAGAAGAAATCATATGAAATGCCAACAGAATCTCATAACAACAACAACAACAACAGCAACAACAACGACAGCAGCACCCAAAGGGCTTACATTAATTTCAAGATAGTTTCGTATAGCAGCAGCAGAAGAAGAAGAACAACGACAACGCGTTTATTAATAGCATCTTCACTGCATGTATCACATCACACACATGTGTGTGTGTTTGTGTGTGTGTGTGTGTAATTGTCAAAATAGAGGGGTTGAAATTTTATCTTGGGCCACATGCAACTGTCCTTCGAGGCGCCGATGGCCAGTCCAACACGCTCGCCGCGCTACCTGGAATCTCTATCTGGCGATCGTTGGCAGTCAACAGGGCAGTCCAGCCGCCTCTAGATAAAGGGTTGCCTTGGGTTGGCTTGGGCTGTGCAGCCTTACCTTGTAGTAGTTTAAAGCGCACCCGAAGAAAACGGAAAGGAAACTTTTATGTTGTTTGTGGTGGTGGTTGTTGTTGTTGTTGTTGTTGTTGCTGTTGTTGTCTATTATTATTATTGTCTTGGGTTTTTGTTATTTCGCGGCGGCTTTGTGTTGGACAAGGACGAGGTGAGATGTCCAACCATGAGAAAACAATGACACAAACGGTCCAAAGGGAAATCACTCGGCCGTGTTAAATTCCATAGACGCAATCCTTAAATGCGTCCATCATTGGAAGAAGACAGTTGTGTGCATATATTAAACAATAAATCCAGCGAAAAGCGTAAAGGATTCAAACTCCTTTGATGCACTCGCGGCCGCTGCTGGCTGACAACATTATGCAAATTAGCCGCGGGCTGAGAATGAAGCTACAATGCGAGCTTCTTAAAAGGTCGCGATCGGTCGAGCGGTCCACAATGGGTGCGTTTGTTATTGGCATTGTTCCTCTGCCTCTGCCTCTGCCTCTGCCTGTGTGCGTGTGTGTGTGTGTCCTTGTCCTTGTTTCGTGGACGTTGTCCGAAGGCAATTATCTTAGGTTTTCCATTTTCAATTTTGATTTAGATTCGTTGCGCCAGACGAGAACTTTCAATCAAAAGTAACGGTCGCCTTGGGCAACACATCTCTTAGGCACGATCAGCATCGTCGTCATCATCATCCTGTGATGTATCTGCAATCTCTGATCAGTTCTTCGGTCGTTTCTGCTGCTTGTAAATCCTTTTGGGTTATTTTTAGGCACAATGACAAAACATTTTCAATGAATCTTTATTAATTCAACGTAATGAAATGATTTTGGCATTTCTATGCTAATTGAACGGTTTTCATTTTGCCAGAGCTTTCAATGCTCGTGGTCAAAAAGAGGGTTGACTTCGGTTCGGTTCGGTTATACTTATATACTTATATGTAATTGCTGCGCTTAGGCATTTTGCATGCGTTGGAACGCTCGCTGGGAGGGTTGGGTTGCTAGCATTTGCGAGGTGTTAAATAATCACAGGCTCAGAAACCAAAAAGTAAATGCAAAGGCAACGCCTAAGCCAACTTAGCAGCTAACACACATTTTAGGGCAATGGAGGGGCAAAAGTTGACAGAAAAAAGTAGAAAAAAACCGAAATCTCACAGCGCAGCTTTTTTCTTTGCCACTGCTACTGTTATTGTTATTGTTGTTGTTGTTGTTGTTTTGTTACTTCACTTTTTGCACGCTCATGGGAAATTAACAATTAGTGATTTCATGTGAGTAGGACCACTTGCAGTGCGTCACACTGAGTGTCGGTGATGATGAAGAGGCAGGCGGGGAAAAATAATATGTTGGCAATTTGTATCTGAGCTTCGTGTACGAATTTCTTTTCTTCTTCATTTGCTGCTTCTTCTTGTACTTTGTTGTTGCTAAACTGTTTCTTTTCAAAGCTGTAAAGCTTAATTTTTTTTATTTATTTGTTTATTTTTTTATAAACAGTTGTGGTCACAAAAATAGCATGATGTGTGTTCTACATGTTTTCTCAATCTTATTAATACATTATATGACTGCCCAGTCAAAATTCTGTTGGAAAACAACATTGCACATTTCTGTAATCACGGCTTGGGCGACTTCTCTTATCCGTATCTTTATCTGTTTTTTTAACTTTGGTTGTTTTATCTGCTATCTGAATCTGTGGGCCAAAGTCATGTTGTCGTATTCCAGTAAGCGTTTTGATCTGCTAATATGATGAAGCTAAGCAAACGCTCAGGTGCCGAAATATCTTTTTCCAGTCGTTAGTTTAAGTCTATTGAAATAGAGCACTCAAAACTTAGCATTCCGTGTGACATTATGAAAAGAGCTTGGACAACTATTTTGGTATTATTTCAAACATGTCACATTTCGTTCGAACGCTGCTATTTTTTTTACCACAGCTGTACATATATAGTATACAGTTTTGTATGTGTCAAACTTGCGTCTTTCATTAAACACACTTTTTTATTTTTGTTTGAAAAAATAAGAGAAAAAAACCACCTTTTATCGCTAATAGAGCTAAATGAATAACTTAGACAGTGTCGTATAATAATAAAAGCAAACACTTCCGAAAAAGTTATCACTTCGATATTTATTGAAAGCTTTGCGGCATGCGGCACACAGAAGCGATTCGAATTCGCTTGCAATTATTATAGAAATTACACAAAAACAAACAAAGCAAACACAGAAACAAAAACAAAAACAAAACAAATGAATATCACCATTAGGCGCGGCCCAGAAGCACTGACGACAACAGCAACAACACCAACAGCAACGCCAGCAACAGCAACGCCAACAACAACGCCGCCAATGTCAGCAGTGACGTTGACCAATGTCGGCAGCGCCGTGCCCGCCTTGAGCTTCGAGCATGAGTCCTATGCACATCGAAGCTCACCAGCGAATTTGAGCTACTACGAGCAAGCGGAAATGCCGCGACCGGTGACGCTGGCGCACTTAATCGACGAGGCACATGACGACAGTGTACGTGGCGGTGTGGCAAAAGGAAATCTCAGCAATTCACAGCTTAACCAGCAACAACAACAACAACAACACCAGCAGCAGCAACATGTGTTGCAATCAACTGGCCAAAGCGAACACTTGCTGCACTCCGCCAGCATCGGATATGAGCTGCATCCGATGCATGCCACTAACAACAACAACAACAACAGCCACAGCAACAACAACAACCTTAATCACAACAATCATAACCATAACGGTGCAAACGCCTTTGTCTATAACTACTATAAGGCAGCCGAGCGCTTGCCACATGAGTCCGAGCTATACTGGAGGTAAGTAAGGTTCTCGCCTGGGGCCGGGCCTTTGCATGGGAACCTGCTGCAAGTGGCAACCTGTGCCGCAATAGGCGAGTCTTGTATTATTTCGTTAGTCGTAATTTAGCTGTCGCAATGCGCAGTTATGTTGAGCGACCGTGATCTCTAGCAAACATGGCTTACATGGCTCAACTTTGTCGGCGACATTAAAAAACCCAAAAAGTGACATTTAATTTTCGTTTCTTCGTTTTTTGATGTTTCGTAGAATTTGTTTAACAACCATTTAGAACAACACGTTCTTCAAATGTCATTTCCACAAACCAAACGACAAAACCAAAAACAACACACGAAAATTATGAAACACGCTTAAGTCCAAGCAGTTGTTGTTGTTGTTGCCGCTCAGATTGCTCTTGAGCACAGAGCGTTGTTTTTGGTAGAACAAGTTGACGAAACCGTAACGAGAGGGCATGGAAAAGGTCGTCAAAAAGCGAACAGATCTAATGGTGAATTAAGGCTTTCATTTCCTACGTGTCGGCCAGTAATATTATGACCCTAAAAAGAACACAAAAAAAAAAAAATAGCTAACAAAAAATTGTATAATAAAAAAAGAGTTAACAAAACCAAATTGAAACAACAAAGCGTTTGCTCGAATTATGAATCGCACGGAAATAAAACATTTCGCTTGAAATCTTTGTTGTTTGTCCGTCCGTCTGTCCGTCCGTCTGTCCCTCTGTATCGCTGACTAACTGCCGGTCTGTCGTTTATAGCAAAATTTGTCGTTTTCCAGTTGAGACTTGTTCTCATTTGGCAACATTTGAATATATTTAGGCCTAAACTAACATAAATCGTTAACTGTGTCAATGCGATGAAGCAACCTGATCGAAGCAGTTGTCCGGTCTTTTTGCATATATTCAACAAATTTTGGAACTATAAGGCAAATTATGAACTATCTATTCTGATATATACCGATATAATGCCGTTCAACCCATTGGGAGTCATCTCTGTAAATTCATTCAATTGTCTAATCATGCGAATTACCTTAATTAAGTTCTCAAGAAATTAATTGTGAAAACACACAAATTGGCGTATGTGCTGTGTTGCGCCTTGCAACATGGAAGTATATAACAGCGACATTAAATATTCCTTCGTTAGCTCTAGAGTCTTGAATAGACCAGTAGGCATTCTAGGCTGCCATGTAACAACCTCTAAAAAATCATATATAATCATAATACATAAAAGGTCAGCTATCTCAAATCGCTGAAAGGAGGTCGTTTGACTGGAAATCTTTTACTATCTTTCAGCTGATTAGAGTTTTTATTTTATTTCCATGACATTTAACCAGTAAAGTAGTAATATATGTAAAAGATACTTTTTGAAGAACTCGACTAGGGATTTTCTTGAATTAACAAGTAAGCTTATCAAAATGAGGAAAGCCAATCCGAAATCTTAAAAATTATTTTCAATTTGTTTGTTTTTCATATATTGCTTGCTAATTATTATCAAGCTTCCAAAGTACTTCGGTTCTAGCAATCAGAATGGGATAAATATTGTGCTAGTGTGATAATTGTACTAAGCAGACTCAAGACAAGGATGAAATAAGAATTAGGAGCGGTATTACGAAAACTCACGGCGCACTTCGTAAAATTTTATAGAGTATTTCAGGTATTATTGCCTATAAAAAAAGAAAATGTCGGGAGAAATAAATAAAATGACTAATTAGAAATCTTTGATCCAAACGATGGTATTATTAAATACCTTATAAGCAATGCCTCTTTTAGCCATGACTTGCAAAATAAAATCCTATGTAAAAGAGGGTTTCCAACGAAATGTTTTATAAACTATGGAATTTGAAATTATCTTTTGATTTACTGTCAATTTCCAAGAAGTTTTGTAAAGAAGTCCTTATTGAGATACCTCTTTCTCATTTTTCAAAAGTATAGCATGACATAGATGGTGAATAAATAAGAAAGCAATAAATAATGAAACTTTGTAATTGTTTTGAGTAGCTTTAAAGTTTCCAAAGACATCCCTACTAACTTTAAGACAAATGTTCAGAAATTTCAAATACTATCGTATTGAGTAAAGAATTTGAGGTACAGCAAATGGGAACTTTTCGGAAATTCGAAACCCCCTTGAACCGTGTTTTGAGTGATGACTGATTATACAATGCGTACTGAGTGTACCGGATACGTGAAATGGGTTCCAATGGTGTGTTTTATTGTTGGAGGCGTAAATAATGAAGCCTCTAATAACATAATAAACAATCAATCAAAGATTTATTGAACAATTAATTGAAATAAGTTATTAAGTATCTTTTTTATGATATATTTGATTTAAGTGGCAAAACCACAGCGGCAGCGACGGAGACAGCGGCAGCACTTTTGTGTGTGCGTGCGGCGGCAGAGCGAAATAAACAAGTGCGTTCGCCGATTATGAACATTTCAATGCCTCAAGATCAAAAGCTATCATAACACACGAATTTTACAGTTGACTTAAAGTTCAACGCGATCGCTGAGGCGAATTTTATTGAGAAATTATTCGATTCTGGACACAATACGCACAATGCAGACACACAGCAACGGCAACGGCAATAACAACAACAACACACATTTAATATAACAACAAAAATATCAAATATATATAAGTATGTGTGTGTGTGTGTCTGAAATTGCCAAGATTTCGATATGAACGAGAGCCTGTACGAGTACCGTTGATATGATGTTTTGATTTTTTTCATTTTTCATTTTGCTTTTTTTTTTTTTTTGATTTTGTTGTTTGTGTTTTTGTTTTTGTTTGTGCTTTTTGCTGCTTTGGATTTTGTTTTTATTGTGGAAATTTGTTGCCAACTGTTTGCAGCAGACTTGTTTTGCACTTGGAATCTGGTTTTCTGATCATGTTGCTCTGCTCTTAGCTTGTGCTCCTATTTATATTTATATACACATGTACATGTATCTGCAGGCACACACACACACACACACACACACACACACACACATGTGTGCAGATTTGATTGCTGCTTGTGTGCTTGTAAGTGTTTCTTGTCTTGCAAGTTTCTGCGTTAATAGCAGCGATACGACACACAGGTGTTGCCGCCCGACGACTCGTTGCCGCCTCCTGCGCCGCGCCGTGCGGCAACATGCCTCTGGATAATTGTGCAGCGCAGCTAACAAGCCCAAAGGAGACAAAATCAACAAGCAAGAAAGCAACAAAGCAACACACACGCACACACACACACACACAGACACACAGAGAACTATAGAATTAACAGTTATGAATGATTCCGACGCTCGCAAGTTGCAACAATGCTGCGGCAGCCAATTGATGCATGTTGTTTATATTAAAGAGCGCTTAGATATTAAGGACATAGCATGTATCTATGTATCTATGTATCGCTGCTTCGGCTTGTCGTTGCTTTCATTAGCACCTGTGACAGATTTTTATATTTATTTATGCATTTTTTTTCTCTCTTTTCTTCTCGTTTTTTCTTATCTTCTCTTTTGTTTTGTTTTGTTTTCTTTTGTTTTTTTCTTTGTTTATCTTTGTTTGCGTTGCTGTTTTTTACGCGCGCGCGCGCTCCGTTTTGCGCTTTTCTTTGTAGCGCTGCGAACGCGAGCAGCAAGCTGAACGGGCAGACCACACCTATCGACGTGTCTGGCCTATCGCAAAATGAAATTCAAGGCTTTCTACTTGGTTCACACCCATCGTCCACGGCAACGGCGGCCGTCTCAACGACAACGACAATCTCGCAGCAGACCAGCATTGTGCCAACGGCGGGCGTCAGTGGGGTGTCGAATGCCACAGTGGTGGTGACCGCCGATCACCAACAGCACCACCAGCAGCAGCAGCAGCAACACCAACAGCAGCAACAACAACAACAACAACAGCACACACAGCAACAACAACAACAGCAGCAACAGCAGCAGCATGCACATCAGCTTATTAGCATCAAACGAGAGCCAGAAGACTTACGTAAGGACCCGAAGAGCGGCGCCGGCGCTGGCAACAACAACAACAACAACAATGTCGTTGCACATGTACAAAAGGTAAGTGCACATTGAAGCCCAAAACAACAAACTTATAATCCGAAAAAAACCAAAAACTAAAAACTATCAATTACAATAATTATGTACTCTAAATATCATACATGTTTTCAATGGACACACGCATTTTTTTTTTCGTTGCTTACTTTTTTTTGTTTTTTTTTTATAATACTTCTTTATGTTTTATAATAATTATTATTTTTTGTTTTGTTTATTTTTGTAAAAAAAATATGTAAAATGCCAAAAGACACAAAAATTAGCAACTAATAAGACACTTTAGGCCTTTATTTGTTTGCCAGGCAGCGTGAGGTGGCACTGCCGTGAGACGCGCGTGTGTCGTGAGTTGTCACGCTTAGGCGCCAAGTGCTGCAATTGGTCTGTCAACGACGCAATGAGTGTTTGCGCTGCAGCCAATACGATTGAGTGTTCGTTCTATTGACTCACAGTCGCAGGCCACAAAAACAAAAACAAAAACACAAACAAAAGCAACAAAAAGCAAAAGAAAAAGTAAAAAGATAAAAAGCAACAACAACGAACAACGAACAGCGCCACTTACACACGTACCGCACTGAACGTTGAAACTGTTATACACACACGCGTGACAAAATCAAATCGGCTCAAATCGGCCGCGCGCCGCAATGTGAGTATGAGCAGAGCAGAACAGTCGTGATCGACGCAGCCGCACTGTTATACCGCACGAAGAGCAAACTCACACTCACAGTCGCTGTCGCTGTTGTTGCCATTGTTGTTGTTGTTTGACTTGTCTTTCTTTCTTGCTGCCTTCTTTTGTCGTGTGTGCGCGCGCGCCTGCAGCGAAACAGTTGTATATATTGGTCTCGCTCTTGCGCATGTACGCATGGCCTGACACTCAAGATCTTCGAGATCGTCGAGATTTTCTATGAGTGCTTCTTGTTTTTATTTTTATCGATATTAACTATGCTGAGCTGAGCTGTGCTGCTTTGACAATTACATTGACAAGTGTTTTTTGCGACAGAAAAATATGAAAAATTGCACTTAATTGCAATTGTTGACGAAAATTGTTTGCTGAATTTCGCAATTCAAAAAAAGTGTGTGAAATTTGCGCTTTTGAGCGCGCACTTCCGGTCTTGCGTGCACTTCCTTTACGACCAGGCAGCTCGTTAGGTTCTATTGCAGCCATTTGGCAACACACAACACAACACAACACACAACGCCCCAGACAACAATTCAGCAGCTCAGTGTGAATTGCGAAAGATACAAGACCGACCATTTTGCGGCATTCATGCGACGTGCTCATTATTTGTACTCTCTTTCTTTTGCCGCCAATCAAGTAACTTGCCCAGCATTGCTTGAGTGAAAACGCGTATCGCACTCGAGTGAAATTGCTCGCTGGTAGGCAAGCAGGCAAGCAAGCAGGCAGGGAGGCGGGCAGTCGGACGGGCAGCAAGCAAAGCAACAACTGCGTAGCAAGATACATATAAGAGTATATTGTATCTGTGCGAAGAGTCTTGCGTATCAGCTCTTCGTTCCTTCGCTTCGTTCCTTCGCTTCGTTCGTTCGTTCGTTCGCTTGTTCGTTGGCTTCGTGCCGAAGCGTAGCATAGCGAAGTGAAGTGAAGCAGCCAGCGCGCAGTCGTAACGAGCTGATCTACAGTCAGTCGCAGCCATTCAGCCACACCACGTTGTCGAAGTAAGGTCGTATCCGAAACGTAACGTAAACGAATCGTATCGCATCGCATCGAATCGCAGCGAGTTGTAGTCGAGGCGCGAGTTCTTCCGTCGAATTGTCTGGTTTGCATTTGGATTGGATTAACATACTATTGAACAATATTCGTTCGTGTCTTTTCACTCTTCATGTGTATGTGTGTGTGTGTGCGTAAAACAAATGTGTTAATTTTTTATGCTTGAAAATTAATTTAGTGTTTATTTAGAAAAGCGAAAAAGTTCATAAAATTCATTCGTGCATTTAAAAGTTTTAATTAAATTGAAATTGTTTTACATAAAACAAAATATGAAGTTGTAAACGTAAGTTGTTTCCCAACCAATGCTGCAGAAAGTGCGCCAAGCCACAAACAAAAACATGTTTAAATAAAAATAAACATTTAATTAATTGAAGAAAAAGAGACAACAAAATTCATAAATCTTCAAATTCTAAGCTTGAAGTAATCAAGTAACGAAAAAAAGAACAAAGTAAATAACAGAAATAGCAATAAAACACCTGCAAGAAAGACACACGGCGTATGCTTAATATTTTTATCAATAGCAGCACCACACATAACAACAACAACAACAACAGCAATAACGTAAAACACGAAATTACAACAAGAAGAGCAAGAGCAACACAGCGCAGCACAAAAACCGACAATCATAACAACAGCAACACCAACAACAACAACAACAACACGCGCAAGCAGCACTGTTGTTGGCTGCGTGTGGGCGTTCGTTCAGCCTTGCTCGCTTGCCCGTTCGTTTGCTTCGACACCCACACGGCGAACAAGTTTGTACTTTAAGTCTTTTGCCTCAGCCGAGCGACATTCGCAATAAGACATAAGACAGCGACAGCAATAAGAATACGAAAAGCAAGAAAACAAAACCAAAAACAAAAACAAAACTTAACAACAGATCTAAATAACTTATCGAACGTATCGATGCAAATGATATGTAATATGAGTAGGTTTTGCATGGAACGCTTCTATGATTATATACACCAATACATACATAGATATCAGCGTATCTGCATATCTGTTTATCTGTTTGTCTCACATGACGGCGTCAAAGTCAACTGCCTGCGGCATGGCATTAGATTCATTTATGAATTTATCAAATCCCACATTTGACAAAAACAAATAATTACTTTTTGTTTTTGTTGTTGTTGTTTTTTTTTTATTTAAACACTTCGTTTCCGAGTTTTAACTATATTCATAAATAAGACACAAGACGAATAAAAAGAAAAAAACAAAGTTTCACTTTTTATCCACAAACACATTAAAATAGTTAATTGGCTTTATTTAAATTTTTCTTATTTTATTTCTTCCTCATACATAAATATGCGTATTGTATATGATATGATATGTCGCTGTGCTGTTTTGCATAATTCTAAGAGGCATCGGTACGGTTTGGCACAGCGCCGATACATGTATCCAACTAGCTAGAAACTAACTTCGCTTGACCGTCCAACTGTCTGTCGCTATGTCGCTTTGTCAAACTATTTGTCCGGCCGTCTGTCTGTACGGCAATCCCCCCGCTTCATTGCGCGTCTCTGTCGTGCATGAAGTTTTTCTTTCAAGTCGCTCTTTTGTGGATTCCTAAAACAAAATCTTTGTTTCGTTTTGTCTCTTCTCATTTAGTCAAGGCCTTTTCTGACGTCGAACGTTTAAATGCAAATTGATTTCGAAGAACAAATTTAATTAGCTCGGAGCTAGAATCTTCAAAATAAAACCGAACAAAAATACTAATAATAATATAAAATAAAACAGTTGCTAAATTATTCAACGAATCTTTAAATTGTATTAAAAACCTGACATTTTCAAATAACGAAAACAACACAAATGTGTTTTCGTGTCACAAAAACCAAAACCAAAAAATCAAAAATGAATAAATAAAAAACGCGCGCGACACAAAAAAAATAATAATAAAATAAAAAATTCCCTGATCAGCTTCAAATGTATTAAATAATAATAACATTTGTCGTCATCACTGTGCTCATCATCATCCTCATCATCATCATCTTCGTCAGCATCGACCAACAACGAAATACATAAATCGAAATGAAGCAAGAAACTAATGTCTTGGACAATAACACCAGCGTCAGCCTCAGCCTCAGCCAGCATCGTCAGCTACTTCATCACCAACATTGTCGTCATTGTCGTCGTGTTAGTTAGGCGGTCGACAGCGACTCTGAAGACTTCTAAATCGCAGAATTGCTTTGAAATCGAAAAGTTTTCACTTTCGTTTAGCAAAATCTCCGTTTTTTGTGTGTTTATTTTTTGAAGACTTTTGTTTTGGCATCTATTTTGGCTCTAAAGTGTTGCGCTTAATGCACGTTGGGGGTAATGGCGATAAAAAATTAATGACAAAAATACAAATAACGCATACTTATATATGATGATTTATATTAAAAAAGAAATATGGAAATTTGATAGAAAATACACATTAAATACACGCGCTTGCAGCTATCGATGCTTGTGTGTGTCTGTGTGTGTCTGTGTGTATATTATTACCTCATACCGCACAGTCACACACAGCGCTAAAACCAAACTTTGACATTTTAGGCGATCAATAAAAATCAGTAGTAATTAACATATTCAGATGAATAAAAAATAAGAAAAAAAGTATCTATATACAATGTATATTGCTCAGAAACTGTACCTGCACACATCAGATTTGTTAAGAGTCTCTTTTTTTTATTTATTAACTTGTTGTTGCTGCGCTGCCATTACTGCTGCTGTTGATGTTGTTGTTGTTGTTGTTATTGGCGCTGTTGCGGTTTTCGATTTTTATAAACTGTGTGTTTCATGGATTGACATTCAAACAGAAAAATCCATCTTGAGGCAAATGAACTTGTGTACTCTGAATGACTTCGCTCTCCATTCGTCCAAGGCGGACGTTTCTTTATTTAAATCATATATCGTAGACTAGCTTTGATTCTTAATTTCTATTGGTTGTTTTTTATCTCAGCTCTAACCTGTCCCAACACTGCGATTGCAATTCTATTGGTCGCTGGATGTGTTCAATGCAAGAGACTATCTACGATCGTTGCACTGGTCGCTATCACACGTTTCCCCACGACCCTTTCAAGTGACAATCGAAACGATCATGTCTTATCTTCGGTCACAAACCGTTATTTTGTATTACATATTTCCATACTAAATATTTTACAATATATTGATTGTGTAAATTTCCATGTTCAAGAATTTTTGCACACTCATTGACATTTTACTACGCTCAAGCGAACAGAAATTAAATACATATATATATTTTTTAAAATTTTTTATTATCTTAACTTTTATGCATGTTAAATATCACAAATTGAAGTTGTGTGTTGAAAAACATATAAATTACAGATTTCTAAGTAATTTCATTTTGAATAAATGAAAAAGATGTCGGACAACAAAAATGACACTTAGAAAATCGACATGAGACTTATTATAAAGCCTAAGTGACCTCTTTGATCTTAGCGCTCAAATGTCGAATCTGTGTTCTGATTGGCAAACCAATTTAATACAATTTCAATAAGTATTTGTGGTAAAATTTCTATAAGGATTATTAGTCATTTCGCAGTAAATCTATAAATATATCATCCAAAAATTCAAAGATCGCACAAGGAAGATTGTCGAACTGCTTCCGAATCGACGGTCCAAGCGATCTGATGTTTGCTGCTGAGCAAATCTCTCCCATGTTAGCTTTTGTTTGATGGCTACTCAGTGCAACTTAGTGTTACATCTCAAGCTCTGACGCCATATGGATGAGTCGACAACAGGCGTGGATTTCTAATTCTGTTCTTTCTCTGTCCAACTTTGCAGACGGTTACTTTATGCTAATCATTTGATATCTTCTGTATAATATGAATGAAACTGAAATTCTTTTAATCATTCACGCGATTTGAATTTGAATAAATTGAATTTGTTGACAATAACTGAAAAGAAACAAAACCCAAAACTGAATTTCACAGGTCGTAGTCGTGGACTCATCACCAACATTAGAAACTGAAACTAAAAATTCTACTAGTCCAGAAAGTGCATCCAGAGAAAACATGTATGCTACTACCGGCGGCACACAAATTTATCTCCAGGTGAGTCCACATGCTCCTCCGCCAATGTCAAGTAGTAGTTGGAGTTGCCAAGTTGCAAAACAATACCACACACACAAACAAACAAACAAACACACACTTATAATGGTTTGTCTACCCACTCTCTCACACACTCTTCCACTTTTTCTCTCTCTCTTTTACACACACGTCGCGCTTTAATCACCGAACTGTTGACGCAACACGAATACGAACTAATACGAACGCTTAACGTGCCGTAACCGTAACCGTACCCGTATTCACGCCCGTACTTGTACTTGTACCGTACTATTCCGTACTATATTGCATCGTACTTTATCGTATCGTATCGTATCGTATCAGACTACACATACCTCGAATGCTAACGTTACGGGACAATCGAATATCAGTGCACAATCACCAAGCCCGGGACCTTATATCAATCCGGATAGCTATGGCATGTACACGAACCGCTTGCCGCCGGGTCCGCCATCCGCATTCATTGCCGAACCCTACTACAGAGAGTACTTCACGCCCGACGGCCAAGGCGGCTATGTCTCAACCAGATCTATGTACGGCGACAATGAGCCGCCCCAGGCGACCGCCTCGTACGAGGCACGTTTCACGACGACCACCACAAATGCACCGTTGCCGCCGCCGCCGCAGACCGCTAAGAACAGCACGCCCATCTACGCCAAGGCGATAACTGCGGCCGGTCTGACAGTCGATCTACCCAGTCCGGACTCAGGAATCGGCACAGACGCGATAACCCCGCGGGATCAAAACAGCATACAACAGGTGCGTGCAGACCAATAATTAACTAAATAAATACCACTAACTCACCGATCTAATTGGATCGCTTGCCAGTGCGTTTGACTGTGCCTAGGCCCATTAGACCCATGGCCAGGCCATCGCAGTCTTCCAAACTCAACTCAATTCAAATGCGTACAGTGTCCATTGAAATTTTTTTTTTTTTTTTATTAATTATTTAATGATACATTTAAGAACTTTATGCGTTATACCCGCCTAACTGTACTTTTCCATAGCCGTTGACTTATATTACTTGATTCTCTTACACTTTTCGTTTAGTCCTTCGATTACACCGAACTGTGCCAACCGGGGCCCGGCTCGCTCATCGATAACAACGGCACAATACCCATACCGGTGAATAACATACAACGTGTCAGCATCCATGGCGATCAGAACAGTCCGACAACCTCATTGGTCGACACAAGTACGAACGGCTCGACGCGATCAAGACCCTGGCACGACTTCGGCCGCCAAAACGATGCCGACAAAATTCAAATACCAAAAATGTAAGTAAACCAGCATTGATATTGTTGAAGCTAAGTATACCTGGTTAATCCATGGACTGGGCTGCTGTAGAGCAACTCAAAGAAGTGTCGAGAGTAGTTCAAGTAGTTTTGATTGCTTCAAATAGAAGAGAACCGTTTATTGTGCCAATATGAGGAGAGCACCACCAGAAAAAGGACCATTGCTGGTCCAAAAGGTCCAATGGTTATACAACACGGAATTCCTGTGGCTTTTTGACCCAGCATAGATGAACTTGTGTAGCTTCTAAGCACAACCGATTGTTTATGTGACTTGACAATTTCTTTTTTTGTATCTTTTCCGCATTGCAGCTTCACAAATGTTGGTTTTAGATATCATCTGGAAAGTCCAATAAGCTCATCGCAGCGACGTGAGGACGACCGAATCACATATATCAATAAAGGGCAGTTCTACGGCATCACATTGGAGTATGTGCCCGACGCGGATAAGCCAATCAAGAATACAACCGTAAAGGTAAGTGGACTCCGTACCAACCGGCCAAAACAGCCCATCAGCCAGCTAATATGCTGCGCTGTACGACACCGGTTCAAAGCCAAGATTTGCATTAATTCAAGAGACAAAATAAAATAGGAAAAACATACAAAGTGATAAGTGGATTGTTGTCAATCAATGGCATGGCAGTTTTTCCGACAGCCAAAGCAAATGAATTACTTAAGACTTTCTTACATTTTGCTGTTATTTCATCGACACCAGCCGACAGAACAAAAAACGAAGAAAAAACCCTCTGCCAGCAACGCTGTTGTTAATATTGATGATGATGATGATGTTGGTGTTGTGCTTGGGCTTGTTGTTTTAGGGCAGTCATACACACACGGTAGATTCAAACGTCCTCGTGTACTTATAACCCTATTTGTCAACTGTGGCGTTCTTCTTTCAGTCGTTCTTGTTGTTGTCATGTATGTGTGCGTGTGTGTGAGTTGATCCCCTGAAGGCATTTCGCGTATGCATCTATAATAATGTTTGGCATTTTGGTGCTACCGAAAGCGTGATGCAAGTTGAGTGAGTGAGTGAGTGAGTGAATGAATGACAGAGTTGATGATTTACCCCTTCCTTGCTCAATTACACAGGATGTGCCTTGGCGGTCCAAGACGAGCTGAGCCGAGCCGAGCGACGCGCCGTTGCAGCGCTGACAGGATCGCGCTGATGATAAATGATACATGTACGCTTTATTAGAATTAGAATTTGAATACGCATTTCAATGCGAATTGTGCGAGACGTCGTCAGCTACATCGTCATCATGATCTTTCAACAGCAGATCGTTTCAACAATCCGTGGACATGTGTTTGTTCAGGACTTTTTCCGCCGTCTTCACATATCATCAATCAGATAAGCTCAAAGCAATGAACACAATTCCTGAATATGTTTAAAAATGAAATGCAAATTGTAAACTGAGCTACTTTTCATTCAGTGAATTTGACGCTTTCGCTTGCTCAAAAAGAAAAAAAAACGCTTCAAGTATTTGCTGCACAATTGAATTCGATTTAAAAGTAAAACAGCAAACAAGATTTTCTACAATTTTTTTTTTTATTTCGTTTTAATTTTCAAGAAAATGAAAAACGTTCTTGAAAATGCACAAACGAAACTCGTAACCGTTATAAGTCTGCTCTGACACTACCCTGCTGGTCCTGCCATCCTTGCGCTTGCATTAGTTAGTTTGTTAGTTTGAAGCAAATTCGGCACACTAATTGCACTTTATCGGCCCAAGAAGAAAACTGCCATGCCCAACAACAAAAACAAAAACAAAAGCAACAATAAAAAAGGCGCCCAGAGAAAATATTACCATAAAAATGAATTGGTGTATTTCGCAAGAGCCGAAAAGTGTCAAGATTAATTTACGATGTTATTTGTTTTGTCGCAGCGCCTTCGTGAAATAAAAGACATTTGCATATGCCCAACGATGAAGCAAGCATGAGCACCAAAAAAATGTATATTGAAGAGCAGAAAAAATGGTTGAAATCGTAGCAAATTATGAAGATAATTTATGACCTTATCAGCCCATGAATATTTAAGTAAAAAACAACAAGAATTCAAGAAAACGTTTATTCTAAACTTTTAAATTACGGCAATCGAGGATCCGACGACGCGACGACCGTGTGCATAGATACAGATACAGTATCTGCATAAATATCCTGTGCGCTGTAATTGTGTTTTATGTTGTTTTTACGCACCGAAGATGTTCCCAAAATAATAAAAAAAGCAACAATTTTCAAAGGGTTGTTGCAGTTTTCGTGTAACTGAGCCAAGTCGCCGTGCCTATGATGATAAATATTCAAATTGTAGAATGCAAATGCTGGGAAAATAATCCTTCCTATGCAAAATCGTCGCATGCAACTTGGCGGCCTTGTGTGTTCTGTGCGCTCTAATCCTTTTGACTTTTGAGAAGGGCGTTGAATCATAGATAACGAAATGTCACAACGTATCTTCTTTTCACCACTGACGACCGAAGGCGCCTCGATTTTGGTTTAGTTTTCTTGTCTTTCGTCCGAAGAATTTTTAACCCGTTTTGTTGTTTTTTTTTTGTGTGTTTTTGGACAAAACAATCAATCTTGAAGTATGCTAATGCAAATGGTTCGGTTCGGCTCGGTTCATTAAGACGCTTGATTTGCTTCCTGTTTTTACAGAGTGTGATCATGTTGATGTTCCGCGAGGAGAAGAGCCCCGAGGACGAAATCAAAGCCTGGCAATTTTGGCACAGTCGTCAACATTCCGTCAAACAACGGATTTTGGATGCAGGTGAGTGAATAAACTTTTTTATCTATTACCAAAAACATTTCAAGCAAAGTTTGCGAATGTAGGAAAAAATGCAGAATACCTGTTTTGTTTTTTTGTTTCTAATTAACATATTGTTGATTCATGCCAACGTTGACTCATTAATTACTTGGAAGTACGATATTATTATGAAGATCATAAATTTGGCATTTTATTGTTTCAAGTGTTCATCTTAAAAAATAAATGTGACATAAAATGTTTAAATGAAAACGAAAACGAAAACAAAAATGAAAACGAAACAAACAAAAGAATAAAAGAACTCAGTTTTGAACGAATCTCAAACGTCCTACAAACTCATCGAAGCTTTCAATATAAAACAATGAGTTATAACTCGTATTTTTGTTAATGCGTTACTTTTTCATTTGGTTTAATTCGAAAAACATAAAAATTATTTCTTTTTCAGACACAAAAAATTCTGTTGGCATTGTTGGCTGCATTGAGGAAGTATCGCATAACGCTATCGCTGTCTATTGGAATCCTTTAGAGAGTTCTGCAAAGGTAAGTCACACTTTCGTATTGAAAAAAACAACCCGACATTTTGAAGAACAGTTCGAACAAGACTCTTCAGGCACTAGCCAAGTACAGTAGAAGTTAAAAGTACAGTAGAACTTAAAAAATCCGAACAAATAAAGACCGCCAGTGCCCGATTTAGAAGATCTTACATGTATGACTCAAGTTATATAAAGACTATTTAAAGTATTTGTAAGCAAATTTGGGTAAAAGTGAGACAAAGTAAACTCCACGTTATCGAAACAAGTGTTTTAACCTCTGATATTAGTATCCAAATCTCTGGACGTTCGGATAAACAAGTATCCCAATTATTAAGTAACAGAGGTATTTATATTTACGATGATTTTTATATTGAATGTGCAACTATCTTCAATTCGTGGGATTTCCTTTATAAGCATAAACATTCTTACATTACAAACACGCAAGTTGGAATTCTCCGACAAGTCTAGTTGGAAAACATCGACACACATATTGTTGATTTTGTTTTTAACACATTATTGTATTTAATCTCTTTATTTTTTTTCTAATTTTTTCTTAATAAAATTGTTTCAATTAAAATTAACATACGTACTAAGCATGTCTGCCTGTGTCTGTCTGTCTGTATCTATGTCTGTGTGTTTGTAAATACTTGTATGTACAAATCTAAATGTGCTTTACGTATTTAAAACGCGTCAGAAATATTTATAAACACATTAAAAAAAAAAAAAAAGAAAAAATAAAAAAACATAAAAATATTATAAAAAAAAAGAAAAAAATCCAAACGAAATGTTACAAGTAAAACGCAAATTCTGAAAAAATGACCCGCCTCGACTTATCACAGCACCGTATGTTCGTCTCTCTCTTGCGCACGCGTTCACGCTTTCCTCCTGCCTCTCTGTTTCACTCCAACTTTGAGCATTTAACTAAGCGCACTTTGTGCATTTATTTATTGCACTTAGTTTAAAACATTTCTACATATAAAAAGATCTATCAGTGTGTGTGTGTGTGTGTGTGTTTCTATGCAAGTGTGTGTGTGTGTGTGCGTCGTTAGTATGGCGACGCTTGGTGGATACGGCGACGACCACTTCGACTTGTCCACTAGAGCAAATCTTGAAATCACCGTCAATTAATAAAATAATTGCTGTTGTTTCTACTGTGGCTTGACGTTGTTGTTGTTGCTGTTGTTATCGGTTTGTTTTTTTATTTTTTGTTTTTGCTTTATCAATTATTGAATGACTGAGAATGTGCAAAAGTAGCAAAAGGATCAATAATGCATTTCAAAATAGACATGATTTTACAGTTCAATGACACACGCGCAGATGCCCAATTGGCAAATGCAACAACGCTTATTAACGTTAGTCCGTCATGATTGCATAGTGTGTGTGTGCGTGCGTGAGTAGCAAAAG
This sequence comes from Phortica magna, assembly GCA_037044515.1. NCBI lineage: Eukaryota > Metazoa > Arthropoda > Insecta > Diptera > Drosophilidae > Phortica > Phortica magna. The sequence goes on from JBAMBP010002545.1 coordinate 163,019, forward strand.
CGCGTGAGTGAGGAGAGGGGCAGAGTGCGCAAGGCGGCATGCAGATACGTGAGTGGTTATAGACGATGCGATAGATGGAAGTTGTTTCTTTCAGTTTTTTTATTATATTTACAAATTGTTTACGCCTTGAGATGTTAATCCCACAACGAGACGACAACGGCGACGAAGACGAAAATGACAACAAAAGCGACAAAGACGAAGACGAAGACGAAGACGTAGAAGACGTAGAAGACGTCGACAACGACAACGACAACGATGAAGTTGGCCAACTAAAATGTCGTTTTGTGATTTGTGCCGTTAGCAGCGGGCAGCGCGGGCCATGCGCATCTTGCAGATGTCGACATACGCACACACACACACATGCACATACGCTCGTACGCATCGCCACGCAGTTGCAGGTGCTCCATAGTCTTATATGGTACGCGCCCGCTAATTATTCACATTAAATACTGCATCAAAACGGCGCGCAGTGCCCGTCTTCGCATCTCCGCAGCAGCAGCAGCAGCAGAGGCAGCAGCAGCAGCAACTGCGAACGTGCAACAAGGCAGCCGCGTCGCAGCTTTTGCACTTTTACCATTAAGATTGTTTCCTTTGGTATTTCTGCGTTGATGGATTTTCTTTTTTTTTTCCACCATTTTTTGTCGGCCGCTGCGCGCGCTCGCGGCCGTCTTATATGGCATGCTTAAAATTCCTTTGAACACACACTGAATCAAACTAAAAATGAATTGGCTGCAAACAGTTGCGTGGTCCTCTGTGTATTAGTTTAAGTTTTTCATGCATTGCATCGGAATGTTTTAAACTGTCTTAGGTATAAGGCGGACATCGACACGACGAGCGCGACGCTATGCGACGCAACGCAATGCGACTCGCCCCGCCACGCCTCGCCTCGATCGTTCGAATCGTTTCGTTTCGCTTCAACTTGACTCGACTTGACTTGATGTCCAGCAACCAACCAATATCCAACATCGAACGACCAACGTGCAACGACCAACGACGACATTAGAGAAAACTCTTACATATATACAACATGTCACTCCAAATAAACCAAACTGTATTGAACTCGATTTTCTCTTTTCAGATCAACATCGCCGTACAATGTCTCAGCACAGACTTCAGCAGTCAAAAGGGTGTCAAGGTGAGTTTCATTTTGAGAGTTCATTGCCAAGACATAAGCGAAATGTGCTTTACATAAGTAAAGTGTCATTTGATAATTCATTCTAAGCCTCATGCAGGACTTTGAGCTTTAGCCAAAGAGTTTTCGCTTGTAATAAACGATGACTTTATTATTATAGAACAAGTGTATCGTTCAGCCACAGAAAGATCTAATAGTAATACTGCCGCCATTCACAAGGCATATTTCTAGAACACAAGTTAGTCTTAATACTGCTATGAAATTTGTCGGGAACATGCAACGTTGCATGGGATCACCTCTTTGACATAGGCAGTTGAATTCAACATTTCATAAGTGCTAAGAACGGCCGTACAGATCGCTAAACTCAATATTCGTTGGAGGATCTGCTAAAATACTAAAAGTCTACTTCATAATGGCATGTAGCGAACATAAAGTTTATTAAAAAGTCTTGAAAAATATGATATTTTCACTATATTTTATACTATATTATATTTTATTATATCATATTATATTATATTATATAATATTATATTATAAGCTTTATGTGAGCGGCTGAAACGAAGATCCTGACTTCTAAAAGTGAATTTATCGTAATTATGATAAAATATTGAACGTACTTGAGATAAATAGAAAAGATACGTGAAAAGTGCCCATTTGAAAAGTTCTTCGACGGCTTCACTCGAGGCCAACCTATGATTATTTAGTAACAAAGTAACGTATTAAGACAAATTAGAAATCACAAAAAAAAAAGCACATTCGCTCTGATTTTATGCGTCCTGATGCAACTCGTTGTGGTTTGTTATTTTTACCTAAGAAAATTACCGTTGGCAACTCAATGAGAAATTACATGTGCATGTGCGGATGTTGCCATTAAAACACCGAGCATGTCCAACAGGAATTTCTGAATGTGAATGAATCAATTGAAACCTGTTCAAATCTAAAAGGCTTGTCTAACAACTTCAACTCTTTTGTTGCTGCTCTTGTGTTTATTTTCAGGGGTTGCCGCTGCACATTCAGATCGACACACTGGAGGAGCCCAGAGACACGACAGTCTTCCATCGTGGCTACTGCCAGATAAAAGTCTTCTGCGATAAGGTAAGCAAACTGCAAAATGCAAAACGATCATGCCAACAAACAGTGGGGGACACTCGGCTAGGACTGTTGCCACTTGTGGTAGCTGTGGCAAAAACGAAGTATAAATGAAATAAGTTGAGTAGAGACAAAAGGAAGAGACAACTTAGACTACATGCATAAGTTGATGAAGGGCATGAGAGATAAAAGCAAAAAAAATGTTTAATAATAATGAAAAGGTGTACGCAATATCACTTTGTGTGTCTGTATGTAAGTGTTAGTGTGTGTGTGAGTGTGTGATTGGCGTTGCACAAAACCTGTATGAGCCTGCTACGATTTGGTTTGTTAATACACTTGTCGCAACGTCAGTGCCACAGCATCAGCATCAGCGTCAACGACAGCGTCAGCGTCAGCTCTCTCCTGTTCATCTGCTTTGTCGAATCGGGGGCACTGCCTTCAGCGGCCGCTCAGCTGGCAAGGCGGGCAAGCAGTGGCAGAAGGGGCAGAGGCTGCTGAAGGAGGACAACTACAACGACGACGACGACGACGAGGAAAGCGCTGCGATTGCTCGCTCGTTTCAAAGTAATGCGTCTCCGTGTGCGTGTGTGTGTGTGTGTGTGTGCGTGTGTGTGTGCGTGTGTGTGTGTGGCTTTGTGGGAACATGCAATGCATTATTTACGGGCGTCAGTCGACGTCGACGTTCTTCTCAGTTCAGCCCCCCCTGGCCTTCAATGCCAACACTCGAGTACATCTGTCCGCCAGCACGCCTGTCCATCAGTCCAACCAACCATTCGGCTGTCCGTTCGTCCGATAGCTGTCGCTCTGTCCGACCGTCTTTTTGAACGTTCAGTTTCATGTGCATTTGTATGCGATCCTTTCGGTGATGGTCATGCCCTTGTTTCGGTTACTGTTTCAGTCAACTTCTTCTTCGCCATTTACTTACTTACTTACTTACTCACTTACATATATATGAACCCTTCACTTTTTCAATGATGGGGTTTATTAATAAATCATTTCGTGGATTTTCTTATTTCATTATGGTTAATGCTTTGGGTAACTACGGTTTTTTCTTTGCATTTTTTTTTACTTCTGCCTTCGTGGCTTCCTTTGCAATATGCCATTTTGGCGGTGCAAGCGCTCATTTCAGTTGGTTTCACTTCGAGCAGACTCACGTAGTAATGCTTACTTATCAATATATGTATCAATTAAGCTTTCGTTGTGTTGTTGTTGTTGTTGTTGTTATTTGTTTGTCTCTTTGGAAACATGTTTTTAATTTCGCTGAAACTGAAATCAAGAATTTGTGCACTGTGAACCCATAATTATATGCCAGGGCATCGAAACGCTTCGAGTCACATTGAAGCCAACTTGTGAAAGGCTCTGACGGCATCAACAACAACAACAACAACAACGGCCAAGTGCGACACATATGCAATTGCAGTGTTGGTTGTTGTTGTTGTTGCTTGAAATTTGCATTGCATTTTGTGCAACATTAAAGAAATATCTCGCTATATTTTGTAGGGCGCCGAGCGTAAGACGCGCGACGAGGAACGACGCGCCGCCAAGCGCAAGATGACGGCCACAGGACGCAAGAAGCTCGATGAACTCTACCATCCTGTGACAGATCGATCCGAATTCTATATAATGCAAGATCTTGCCAAGCCACCGGTGCTTTTTTCGCCTGCCGATGATATTGAGAAGGTAAGCCAATTGCGCCACTTTACCCCACTTAGCCCCACGTAATGACTCACCTGTTGTGTCGCCTTATCAAGCAGAGTTTCTATGGACACGAGACTGATTCACCGGACCTCAAGGGTGCATCGCCGTTCTTATTACAAGGCCAAAAAGTTGCAACGCCAACTCTCAAATTTCACAATCACTTTCCGCCCGATCTGCAGACGTGAGTAAAAATCGTAGCCATACGAATACAAACACCAGCAATTCTTTTCAAATTTTATTAAAACAAAAACAAATTTACACATTTTCCACCCTCTCCCCAAACCATTGTGCCCATCACCATCGTGCTGCCACTTTAGTGACAAAAAGGAGCATCTGCTGGAACAAAGCATCATGTCCTCGACCATGGGCGACTTTGGACCGCCCATAAAGCGGGGCCGCGTCACGCCGCCCACCAGCGAGCGTGTCATGCTCTACGTGCGACAGGAGAACGAGGAGGTCTACACGCCCCTGCACGTTGTGCCGCCCACCACAATTGGCCTCTTGAATGCGGTAAGTCGACGCACTGTATTCACTCATACGAACTAGTTTTCTCTATGTGCACTTTAGTTGGTTCTAAACATTTGTTGAAAGCATCTAATTCTCTAATAATGTTACTTATCCAAACTACTCGTATGTAATTTTGTTCATTTTGGTCTGATTGGTTTGCAAATGAAACAAAAAAAATACAAAAAACAAAAAAAATAAAAAACAAACAAAAAATGGAAATACAAAAAAAGCAAAAAATATTAAACATGTATTTAAGAAAATTGCTCTGCGTCGTGTTCGAAAGCCCAAAATGTTCAAAAGGCGACAAATTCTAAAAAAAAAATAAAGAATACAACAAAAAATTAATTCAAATAAATTATTTATTAATAATAATTGTGCAAGAGTCTGTCATCTTTAACAAAATATTCATTAATAACTGTATTAATACAAAACCTAATCAATTCACGACTTACAAATCAGCAGCAGCAACAACAACAAAAACAAAAACAACAACTACTATAGCGAGAACAAGTTTGCACTTCCAAAACATTTCTCATAATTACAAATAATACAAAATTATACAAGTTATTATATACAGCAGCATGTGCAGACGCCACGCCTACAAATGTGGGCAAAACAACCCCTAATAAATGAGACCGCAAAGTATTTTCACATTTTGTCAAAATCAAAACCCAAAATTTTCAACAACATTTCCAATTCAAATCAGTTCCGATTGTCTTATATATTTCGCCAAGACTGTTTACGCATGGAATTTTTTTATGCCATTAAACATGCATATATGTACATATATATATATATATATATATGTATTTGTGTATATTTTATACAAAAGTTCTTTGTTCTGATTAAAAAAATAAATAAATAAATGAGAATTTAATTAAAACACAGCTTGCAAAACCGGTTTTGAATGAAACCGAAACGGCTTTGCGTTTATTCGAACGAAATTTATAAAATATATACTTATTAATTCAACTTCCTTTCAAGATGATATATTGAACGTATAAGAAAACAGCATAATAATGTTTCCTAGCAGCAGAAATAGTCACGGCAGTTGCAAATGTGCCGAAAGTGTTTCCAGAAGGCACAACTCTTGTATAGAAGTAAAAGATTTCGCTTTCGAGCAATATGGCAAACTTCGGTACAAAAATGCGACCAATTAGATTAGTTCTTGAAAGCAATTCCAGATTGGAATCATATCAATTGACATATGCAAATGAAATTTTGTGAAGCATCTTGTTTTATTTTTATTTATTTGTTGCACACATGCCATTTTTTGTTTTTGTAAATATTACAAATGAAGGATATTCATGGCAATTAAAGTTTCCAAGCATTTTGACAAGCGAAAAGTAATTAAATGTTCATGAATATCCTCACACCATTTATTAGAGACAGGAAACTGAGAAAAATGATGCAAAACGATAAGAAATCGATCGAAGTTTTGATTGCCAACCGATTAAAATGAACAAAATTCCATAAAAAACAAACCGAAAATTTTTAATTATTAAAGAAATATTAAAGAAAATAAAACTAAAAATCAGAAATCAGAAATAAAACCAAAATTCGAGCAAACGCCGCAAATGTGCAAATAATACATACAAATATACTTGACACGAATACATAACGACAAAAACATCATATTTCTCTCGTTTCTCAATTGCAGATTGAAAATAAATACAAAATCTCAACAACGAGCATAAATAACATTTATCGCACAAATAAGAAGGGGTAAGTAAGCCAAGCCAAGTCAAGCCAAGCCAAGCCAAGTCAAAGCAAGACAAGTTCAAAGCAAGACAAGTTCAAAGCAAAGCAAATCAAGTCTAATTGAAAAAACCAAAAAAAAAAAAAAAAAAACAAAGGCTCAGTCAGTATAGCAAGAAGGATAACTGTGGGCGTGTCGTGGGCGCAAGCGCGAAAGTTTATACACGCACACACACACGCATTCACGCACACACGCACACACGCACGCACGCACACACACACTCAAGCATACTCACTCATACACAAACAGTCATCATCATTTGAATAATTTTAATTGCATTAATTATAATTTTATTATTACTTTTTGTTTTTACAATTATTAAGTTTAAATTGCTCACAAGGTGACCAGCATGTGTTATGAAAGGCTTACTTTTTTTGTTGTTGTGTTTTTTTTTTTTTTTTTTTGTTATTTTGTTATTTTGTTTGCCTGTTAAGTGTTAAGTTTAAAAAAAATATTATATTAAACGTTTAACTTTTTTTTATATTTAACCAAAAAATTAATATTTTTTATGTTTTTGTATATTTTGATTAACAACAATTACAACAACAGTCACTAATAGCACACACACACAAACACACACACACACACACACACACACACGCTGACACATTTACTCACACATACATACGTACATATGACATTGCTTGGAAATAAGATGAAAACTCATTTGTGCATAACACATTTTTTTATCCTTTTAGGATTACTGCGAAAATTGATGACGATATGATTTCGTACTATTGCAATGAGGATATATTCCTGCTTGAGGTGCAACAGATCGAAGATGATTTGTACGACATTACGTTAACCGAGTTACCCAATCAATGATGCTACGTGTACTACGACGACGCCGAGGTCGATGCCGCCGGCGACGCCAGTGGTCCCGCCGTTTACGATGGCATCGATGCACAACAACACCAGCAGCAGCAACAGCAACACCAACACCCACAACAGCAACAACAACAACAACAAGAATCGGAGTCCGTCAATTTACCCGCAACCGTAAACGTAATGCTTCCTGTGAGTGGCAGCGGCGCTCAGTGGCCGTCAATGGTGTGGGACGACGACATGCCATCGTAGAAGCAAGCCAACAATCAACCAATCAGCCAATCAGCCAACCAACCAACCAACCAACCAATCGATCAATCTATCAATCAGTCGATCAATCAACGCAATGCACAACAAGTGGACACAACAATAAATAAATCTATTGATTCAATAAGCCATTTTATATAAATAAGTTATAAGTTTAACTAAATTTTATACAAACAAAACAAAAACAAAATGCACACTTACATATACATGCATATGTGTGTATGTGTGCTAATGTATAGGTTAAGCACAATGAGATTACTTAATAATACTTATAAAGCGCTCATAATTACGACAATTATGATAATGATAATGTTGATGATGATGACGATGATGATTATTATGTTTATGATAACAATGATAAAGTTATGTATTTCCATGTTATATGTTAAAAAAAAAACTGAAAACTTTTACAAAAAAAAAAAATTGTTTTGACTTTTCTTCCTCTTCTCCATTACTAATATTTTCCTAGTTCTGCTTCTTCTTGTTCATAATTTTCTTTTATTTTTAATGTTTTTTTGTAATATCTATGCTATTAGCCAAGTTAAGAACTCTCAAGCGACCCTAGGTCGATGTTAAGCATAACAGAAGTGATTATAAAATGTGAGAGTTAATATGTATTTTTTTTAAGATTTTTTGGGAAAAAAAATATAAAAAATTAAAAAAAAAGTTTACATAGTTTTTCTCGGAGATTATTAGTTAAATGTTGCTATAATAATATTGAAAAAAATAAAATAAAAAAAAATTAATCTCATATGTCAGTCGATATAAAGAACAAAAACAAAAACAAAAACAAAAAAAATATACTTATATATATTTTTTAAATACTCGAACAAAATGTTAAAAACTTTAAAAATAATAAAGAGCAAAGAAAGAAAATGGAAAGGCACATTAGGATCTCTTTTAAGTGAAACACAAATGTCACATGTGACAACGTCATATGACATCTGACATAAGTACATATACATATAAATCCGTAAGGTTCAAGAATTAGGAAAAAAAAAATGTTTCAAATATTTTTAAGCAAATATTATTGAAAATAAAAAATAACAAGTCTATTTGTCATATGACATTGTCACAGTGGCTCTGTCACACTGCTGAAGCTAAAACGAACAAAACACTTTTTTTCGAAACTCATGTTTTCTGCTCTTGTACTCAATGTGGTTTTTCATAATACTCCAATCAGAGCTGCAATAATAAATAATAAATTAAAAATTAAAAATGAGAAATGAAAAACAAAAACAAACAAAATTTGTTAAAAATGTAATTGATAAAAATTGTGCATTTATTGTATAACAAAACAAATATTGAAATCTTAAAAACAAAACAAAAAAAATACAAAACAAAAATCAATCAACAAAAGTTGATGAAAAACACTAATATTAAACTTAAAACTATGTAAATACAGACGTACACACATGCATACACTTACTTACACATAAACAAACACATGTATAAGCGATATTATTGCCCATTATTATTATTATTATTATTATTTTTTTTTGGAGCGTTTCCATTGTCGAACACGCACAGAAACAGCAAAACTTAATTAATTAATGATAATAGTAATGAACTTCTTATTGTTTGCCATATTTTATTGTATGATAATTTGAATACATTTCTTCTTAACAATTATTACGCAAAACAAGAGCACAGACACGGACAGACACACACACACACATACAACAGACAACCCAGCAAACATTTGGGTGAAGTAATGCCCATGCCTTGCAAAGACGATACTTTTTTTGCGTGTTGCATCTTCGGAACGATAGAATGTTAGAACGTTGACGTTCTACTGCGCGCTTCAAGTGATTCTCAAGAAAAGTCTCAGTATATGAAGATGGTTTCAGCTGCGTCAAACTTAACGTGGGCTATCGTCTCCGATCCGATATCGCTTAAATGTTTGCAGGGCAGCATACTCGAACATTTCGCTCTATCGTTATTTCCCTTTTGTAACTTTCAAAATTCTGCACTTAACCATGAAAAATATACCGTGGAATTTCCTACTGTAATGTACTTTCCTTATGTTGTCTCTCTATTAAATTTGCTTTCTTGCCTATGATTTTATACCGCACTGTACTGCAGCATTTCGCATTATTGCTTTGCGTTCTGTAACGTTTTCTCTAGAATTCTCTATGACTTTCTGCTGTTTTATGTTACTCGTATGTAAGCCAATCTAATTAGCAAAGTACCTTAGAGCTACGAAACGCAAGTCGGCAATGCACAACTTGAAACGTTCTTAATGTCATTCCAAATTCGAAACTCTCAGAAGTCAAGTATTTAATAAAATACATATGTATATGTAATGTATCTAAAGAACAAAGATTCGCTCCCCTCACGGCTCTGTCTCTCCCTTGCTCTTTAGTTTTTGTTGTCAGTGCGACAAGTGCAATTTTATCCGTTGACGTTGTGCCTTGTTGACAAGCGCTAAATCTTTTTTTTAGTTTTAATATCAACAAAACAAAAAGAAAAAACAAAAAAAAAACAAATATAATTGAATAAATAAATAATGAAAACAATCGTAATCTTGCCGACATGTTATAAACCTTATTATGTGTAATTTATGTAATAATAATTTAGTTTTCCACCATTCTATTATTATTTAAAATAATTTATTTTTTGTTACTGTTGGAATCACTTCTGTAAAAGTGAAAATACAATTTATAAGTTATAATGCAATCAGTTTCGTATAAAAATCCGGATAATAAAATCTAATTGCAAAATAAAATCGAAAGTCTTTTTTTATTGGCATAAAAATGAAAATAAACATTTCCGTCTTTCAAACAAAGCATATGATGTGTGGAAATTCGAACAACTATGGGATCGCCTACAAAAGAAAACATCTCCATTGCAGTGCACTTAGAGCACTACAATAATCAGCTTATGCTCACGTCAGTCACAAAAAGTCACAAGCGCGTTGTTATCATTGTGACCGACTGTGAGTAACAGTGATTTTTAGATAGCTGATCACATTGTGTGTGAGAATCTCTAGCAGCAACAGCTTGCCACAAAAAGACGTTTCTGCCTCTGTAAGTCTTGTGACTCACTGTGCCTGAGTTAAGAATAGCTCTTAAATGTAACTTTTCAGTTGGGAGGAAGTTTTACCTTTTCAATCTTTTATTCTGATTGAAACATTATTTCCCTTCGTTTGAAATTAAAATTACTCTATGTACGTTCCGGAAATTCGGACACTTATGTTTATGTTAGAAGTTATAACACTTCTTTCGATATAAAGTCAAAATAGAAGAAATTAGAAATTTCATAAAAATGTTTACTGTTTCCAATAACTGAATTACTTAGTTAGATCGTTTTCGGTTTTAAACTTCATTTCTTGAAAAGTACTGTAGACAAATTTAGTATCATTATATACTTTAAGGGTAATCTGTTAATCCGAACGATTCGGAGCTTCGGAAAGTGGTGTTTTATTGGAAGCATTTTCGAAGTGCTGTTTCATTACTCTTCAGTCACAAGTCTTGTGGAAAGTTTTACTGACATTACGACTTCACTTTGAATAGATGAGGGGCCAATACAAGCCACGACAGAAGTGTCAGTCTAGATACTTTTCTTGCAATGAACACTTTGATGTCGCCGAATATGTTAGGGCAGTGGAAAATCACATAAAAGATGCAAGCAAATAGTTTTATCAACGCATATCGTCCATTTCCATTTACATGGCAAACCACTGTGCATTTTACTGTAAAATTATAACAAAAGCAGCTGCGGGCTGTGCTCGGGCCTTTAGTGGCGCGCTATGAATGACAGGTGGCTTCGACGATTTCGAAACCATTTTCAATCATTTCAAAACGAGCTTCCGACTCGAACGTTACAAGATCGTTTGAACGCTTTAAGTTCATTTTAAGCCCTCAAATCGTTTCTGTGAAGTATTTATAATGGTTTGTTTGTTGTCTCAACGGTAAATATCGTCAAATAGCAAATATTTGTTAGTAAATCAGATAAAAGTGATATGATGTGCCGTGTTGCTTTAGCTAGATAAAACAATTCATTATAACATTGTCGACAACAACAATGACAACAACAACAATAACAACAACAACAATGCAAAAGAAGCTGATGATAATGATAATGATGTTGTGATGATCCTCATCACTAATGATCACGTTGACTATCTTAATTGGCTGAGCAGATAAAACGCTTCTTGTATCTTCATGAAAAGCTCAGCTAAAGTTTGCTCACAGTTTGAATAAAATCAGTAATAAATATCACTTTCAACTACCTTAATATAGTAAAGTTAGTGGCGTCGGTCGTGCATCAAGTCTGGAATTTTACGGAAAAGCAATTCCGGTTCCTAATACGTTTGCTCGCGCGTATACGTAACGTGTTGAAGTGTTTGAAGGCAGAATATCAACATTGCTCGTGTGAAGGTAAGATTTGTCGACTTTTGCTTTTTAATCGATCGAAATCGAAATGAGCCAAGAAAGGCGTAAATTCTTTTGAGGCGGGGCATGGTGAACTATGGTTTTTTAATAAGAAATAATTATATTTAATGAAGGCACGGTTGAGTTTAATAACTGCAAATTATTTGTGAACAATGTACATATGTATAGACTTTGAAAAGACAGCTCATCTGCCCCCAAATTGCATTGCATTCATGTCGGTCTCGTTGCAGACAATGGCACAGAAAGCTCTGCTGCGTGATTTGTATCGGCGTAACGCACGCGACCTGCAACAAATCATCGCAGCGCGAAATGTCAATCATTATTATTAATTATTTTCGTTGACTTTTTTCTTTCTTTTTCTTTTGTTATTATTATTGTTATTTTTTTGTTTACTATTATGTTTTTGTTGCATTCCTAGGCTGTTTGCAACTCGCACTCATGGCAAATGACTTGGCATGACTTTCTCAAATTGAAATTTTAAATGGTAAAATTTTATTACAATGATGCATTTTATTTGTTTTTTATTGTTGTGTAAATGAGCTTTTTAAATGTACAAAAATGCATGTACAACAACAATCAATGCCCTTCACCTGACTCAGTGCTGTCAGTGTGTGTGTGTGTGCGTTTGTGTGTGTGTTTATCAACTGCTTCAGATAGATTGCAAAGTCTATCCTAATTGGTTGCCTTAAAACCATAAACGAGACGCCGACCCCAGGATATAAATGCTCTACTGGGCAAATGCCTTCGGAATGCAGTCGAATGAATGTCAATTAGTTTTGTTTTTACTGATGACAACAACAAAAAAGGCAAAAATTAATCTTTAAAATCATTAAAAAAAATCATTACAAACGAAATAAAAGCGCCTGAGCAGTCAACGTGCAAGCAATGTAAATGAGGCATTAGCTTGCACACTTGTCGCGGCACTCGAAGTAATCAAACCCCCCACGCCGACACACACACATTCACACAGGAAAGCTTTTCGCGTTAAAGCTTTCAATAAACCAAAACAGAGAGCAACAACTTCTTCAAATGGGAGAGAGAGAGAGTGTTATATGGCGAAGTGCCGATCGTGAAACGAGTTTAATTAACCGTTAACAGTGGCGTATGAGAAGAGGTTTTTTTTTGTAACCAACCCCCCATTCGGCTCACTTAATATAAAACTTCTATTAATGGCAGAACAGCTGTTTTTTTGAGCATGTTTCACTGAGCTTTAACTTACCACAAGGAATTACCGATGGAACTTGGAATGAAAAATGGGAGTAGTGACTTCAATATGAAATCTATTAATTTTTCTAATAATTAATAGAGTTGCCCATATTCTTGCTAGGCCTTTCCAATTTTTCGTCAATAATACAACTGTAAGAATATTTTATGCTAATAAGAAAGTTTCTTTAAGTTAAGCATTCATTAAAAGTATGTAAAAGACTTTTTATAAAAAAAAAAAAACAAACATAACAATTGGTGGCTGAAATTTATTAAAGCGATCGTTCCGTGTGTACCCATTCGGTGCGCACGCCGCTGCTTTGGGGAGAGTTGCGCCCAGTCGTTCGACATACCTATCTAAACCGAAACTGAGCAGCTCAGCGGTTAAAGTCGACTCAGCTTTATTTTCATTTTACGAGATTACTCCAAGCAGTGCGCAACGGCTGAAAACGTGTTCAAAAAATATACAATAAAATACAAGAATTTCCTTACTTATTCGCGCGGTTATACTTAATTCAAGCAGCACAAACAAACACCAGCAACACAATCAATCAATGTGCAATCGATGTACTTACATACATACATACATACATACGAATAATATAAATAAGTGTGCATAATTCCGTGTAAAAACAGACAAAGTTTAACAAATATTCAATAAAGCAAAATCAAGCCGCAGAGACACGAAGCAAAGTCATGTGAAGAGACAGAGACGTGAAGAGTTGGCAAAAGCGAAAAGAAAACAACAAAGCAAAATAAAAAAAAAGGTTCAGAACTGTCCAAGTGATTCACATACGGCTTTGCGCTTGTTTTCTGTTTGTGTCGGAATCGAAATCGGAATCGAAATCAAATCAGACAATAACAAAAAGCACATAACAGAAACGTCCGCGAACCGAGGTCAAGTACACTTGATCGGTCGCGATTTGTGATATTATATAATGAACGCTTGTGGAAAAACACACGGATTCGTTAATAGAGTTTGTTTTGTTTTTTCTAATAAAACTCAAAATTCGACAAAATAATAAAGTTAACAAACGCAAACAAGTCGAGCAACAACAACCAAAAACTAAAAACAAAAAAACAAAAAACAATAAAAAAAGCTGTTTCATATTTGCTTTGCTGTGAGTTGTTGTTGATTTTATTATTGTTTGTTGATTGTTATTCGCTATAAAGCAACGAAGCCGTGATCGTTTCCAGTATTGCACTTAAACAATAGCAACAACAACAACAGCAACAACCAAGACATAAGAATAACGTAGAATACGATCGCTTGTAGCCAAATATGTACAATTGAATCAAAGGCCGGGCGAAGACGCAAATGGTGGCGGCAGCAGAACGACGAAGGCATTCATTTCAATGAGAATCGACGTAACGCGAGAATAGCCGTGACCGAGACACATAACAAGCTGTCTTAGTTCGGGCAGAAGCTCGTCAGATTTTATTTCGAAGCGGAACTTGTTCACAAGCGCAGTCAACCGCGGCGTATGCGAGTTATACAAGACTTGCCATACAAATATTAAGTATACGTGCACATTTCGGAACATCCCATTTCACAAAATTAACACTAACATTATGGAGCGTCGAACCCAGAGCTGTAATAATTTTAGGCTCATGGCTAATAACCGCACGGAAAAACCAACGCTTGCCAATGCGTTCGCTCGACCGCAGACGCTGAGCACTGACAATTTACCGCTGGCGTTGAATGCGTGCCACACAAGCGGTGGCGTCGGTGACGTTGCAAGTCTACAACAACCAAGCCCTTTTGCATTGCAAAGGCCGTTGCGTCGAAAAAAGCTCCAACGGCAGCAATCGGCCATCGATCAGGATGAGTATGCGGCGGACGTCGAGGAGGACGCCGACGGCGAAGCCATTGCCCACGGTCTGGTGATGAGACTGCAGAAGCAACAATCGGGCAGTGCAACAATGCAGCGTCACTTGAGCAGCATCAGTACCAGCACCAGCATCAGCTCCAGCGATACGTATTCGACAACATCAACGCCAACGCCGACAGCCAACTTGCCGACACGTCTACGCCGCTTCAAGCATGAGGAGTCCTTTGATTCGAGCTGTTCAATGAACGCCGAATTGAGCCCTCTAGCACAACGGCATCACTTTAGCCTGCTGATGCGCGACAGCTCCGTCCAATCCGATTCGAGTCGTTACTCCAGCGTTGATAGTCTGCTGGAAGCACGTAAGCCCGACCCGGAAGCGATATTGATTAACCTCGGCTTTGGCCCCGCCGGCTCTGAGGATATATTGTCCCGCATACCGAAACGCTTCCTGAAGCCATCGCAAGTGCGCGGCATTGACACGGAAGCGTTCGTTAAACGTATCCAGCTGGCCAGTTCGCTGGCCGAGTCGAGTGTAATGGGCTTCCGTGGCCTGCACGGTAATCCGGATGTGCCACCGTCGTCGATTGTTGCCAAAATTATGCAACGTTTCGAAGTGAACCAAAGAAAGAAATCCATGGATTCGGTGGAGCACACAATACGCTGATAAATCAAGGCGAAAGTGTCGACGTCGAGCAGCTTCCAACACATTTTGAATACATTCCAACCCAAAACGTGGTCTTAACCGCAATGTTAATTGTACTTAGTTACCTAATGTTACTTAATAGCTTATAAATATAAATGACAAACGTCTTTCATTAGCAACCTTAAGTCTCAGAAGCTTGATGAAAATGGAAAGGGTGGAGCAGAGAAAGATTGTGTAACTATCTCTGTAATATAAAAAATTTCACTTTTTTATTGATTTAAATTGCTTTTAATTATTGTTCACCACACAACAAACAATCAATTAATTGCTAAATAGCTCGCAGGCAGCGGCTAACAGTGAGGCAAGTTCAAGGTATAGAAATAGAAAAGAAGTCTTCATGCAAATCATTGTCTGAAAATTATCACCTGCCTCTGAAAAGGAAGTCAACAACAAAATAGAATGCACAAGTATATTTAAAATAAATTGTGCCTCGCCATCTACATAGTACATATGTACCTATGTATATAAGAAATAAATCTTCTGCAAAAATTAGATTTGCAAATATGGTTTTGCATTTTGTAAGTGAAATTTTATGCAGACACTAAGAACATTTAAAAGCTGTTCTTCTTTTACATTTTTTATCGGGTTTTTTGCAAAGGGAGAAGCTAAAAATAGTAGAATTTAATTTGAAAGATAAGAAGTTTGTATGTATGTATGAGTATGCATGTGTCATCCGCAACGGAATTAAATTAGCGTGAAAGCAAATGCCGATGTCAAGCCAACAGTGCCGATTTTATCAATGAGCTAATGTAAACATATATTTAATTTTACTTTATACTATTGGAATACAGATAAGCTCGCATGTCACATGACTGGGCCGAATGTCAGTAAATAAAAAAAATTTAAATTTTAACTGACATTTTTCGCGGGAAATTCATGACTGCCAACTTTTCTTTCAAAAGTCTATTGCACCCATTCACTCTCGCAAACGCAAGCGAATGTGAGCGAAACAACATATTCAGTGCTGTAAGGCGTCGTGTTTTGACAACAATTAGTCGTCTGTGGCAAATTTATTGAATTCAGCGAATTAATTCATGCGGAAATACAACTTTTTGAGCCCGTGAATTGCGCCTTTTGTTCGGTCTCGACATAAACCAGTTTAATCCCAATATAAAAACAAAGCCCAAGCAAAAATCGTGTCTGTGTTGTTAGTAAATATGGCCAATTTCCGGAACCATTTTGCTTTATGTGCCTGTATGTGTCATGCAAACTTGCGGCAAAATGACATGGTCGAGGTAATTTGGGGGACGAGTCTAGCAATCCGGATCAAAACGTCACTCGACTTTGAGCGTATCCACGCATGTCTTTTCCAAAAATCTGTTTCAATAAAAAAGTACATCAGCTGTGGCAACGTCGGTTACTGTCAGCCTTAACAGCTCTGTTAGTCCCATGTTGGGCCCCGTTTAGAGGCCGGTTTTCCTATAGTTCTTTCTCGCTTTTCTAGTCCCGTCACTTTCTCGCCTCTGTTAAATGTATGTCAGCTGCTAAAGAATAACAGTGCGAACAAATTAATTGGCAACGTCATTTCGGAACTAGTCGGGCGGGCAACGTCGGCTAAAAAGTTAAAATAAAATAAAAAATAAATAATAATAAAATAATAGTTGACATTGTGGAGTTTTTAAAAATTGGCAGTGCTTGCGTGCAACTGCGTAGTTAATAAATCGACGGGAGTGAATGGAGAAATAGCATTTGGCTAAAAAAACATTGTGCCAAAAAATTGACAAAAACTTTCTATATTTTTTATAAACTTTGAAACAATAACAAGTATTACTAATAAACTAATCAAAATGTATTGTTCAAGTGAAATTGTATGCATTTGGGCTATTAGCAGTGGCAAACCGCGAAATGTCTGTGTGGACCACGTCTACTGCGCAGCATCAGCCGCCGCTTGAAAGGACAACCGGTTGCCCCGTGAGTCAACAACAACAACTACAATTGCAACAGCATCGAGTGAGCTTGAACGCCGCTATACTACCTCAAACACCAACACAGCTACGCAGCACGCTCGGCACACCAACAGCAAGTCACCAGTTGCAATACATCATCACCGCTGCTGCGGCTTTGGCAACAAACACCAGTCACTGTACTGCCGGACAGCAACAAACTAGCATCGCGGGGGGAACAGGTGCCTGCAACAACAACAACAATAATAATTCACATCATCGCTCAAGCATAAGTAACTCGCTTGCACAGTTTTCAATACAGAATACGCAACGTGTGAGTAGAGATCTTATTACTTCATTCTATAAATATCTCATTATTGTGTTCTATCTTAATCATTTTGCTAATTAGTATCAAACGAAGAAGAAAAAGCGTGTGCATGGGAACTGGGAAATGTCGGAATGAGTTCTTGTTGACTTTTTTTACTTTGGCAAAGGTAATTGTTGAAGTTATACGCAGATGCGTTATCAGTTGTTTGCTTAGGCGGGCCTTATTTTGCACCGGTACACTTGTTGCTTGAGGCGCGGTTCTCGGTTCTCGGTGTTCGACTATTAATTAGTAATATGTTATCAGCCAAATATGTCAATTGTGTCGTTAAGGTCGACTTCGAGTCAAGTGAAAGAATGTAAAAGTACATTGCAACGGGTTGCCTAGTCTGAGTGGTTGACCGTTTGAACGCTCAATTCAATTTAAACAACTTTTATTTATTTGTTAAAGATGTGCGGCGATTTGTGGGAAAGCGCAGGCGGCAGGCTGTTGTCAGCGTGCTCTTGCACTTGAACTTAATTTCCCCATTAGCGCCCTTGTGTCGCATCAAAGAAATTCAAATAAATAGGAACTTGTGCTGTGCGCGTATAAAAATAAATACCCACAGCTGCAAGGCAAACAAGTAATATCAATCGAACGTTTGTTGCCACTCGTCTTCACACTGGCACATTCGGCCACTTGCTCGATCGTTTGCCACTATTTTGTGATACATTTTATTACTGAATTTATTTGTTTTACTCGCATTTAATTTCGATAGCATTAGTAATTTTCGTCGGTTTTTCTCGCTGCCAGCCTGTTTTGTTATTGTTATTGTTCTTTTGATTATTTTTATTCTCATTGATTTGACTGTCAAATTTGAATTTCATTCGCTTCACCCCTCTTCACTCACACATCGCACAAACGATTTACCGCCAGCCGACTTGGCTCAGCTCAGCGCTGACGGCTGAGGCAGAGGCAGAAAACGACACTCTCGTTTCAGTTGTTAACTTGCTGTTCGCGTTGCCGGCCAATCATTCGACCGCTCACACAATCACTAAAAGTTGCCGTCCCCCGCCGCCATATCACGAGTATGAATGCCCTGCGATTGAATTTAACAATACGCGAATTCGTTCAGTTTAGTTCGGTTGTCATTATTACTTTTTCTACAAACAGAATTAAATCACTTTGAATGATGATCTGTGCCATTGTTTATTCTTCGTTTTAATCGTCTCGTCATGTGTTGCAACAACGCTGCGGAAACGAATTCGCTTCAACGCTTTTCCACCCGCACAAGCTTCCATTTGTAGCGAAGCTACACTTGCTCATACTTCTTGGACTTGTAGACGACTTCGTGAGCGTGTTTGTAATACTTTAAAGTGTAAAAATATATCCATATATATAATTTGAATAATCACATGCTGCGTGCGTTGGTGATGAGTGTCAACAGCCCGCGACGGTAACGACGACGACGACGGCGTCGGCGATCGCGCACAGCAAATGATACTCGAACAGCAATTGATACTCGCTTACAGATATTAATTAACATTATAATGAAAGAACGCCGAGAAGTTACTTGCGAACAAGAAAGACGTTATGTCGAAGTAATCATGCCGTCATTCGTTAGCGTTTGTAGGCCCCTAACACATCACAGGCTGTTTTGTTTTTGTTTTCGGTTTGAAAAGTGCTGCCGGGCGTTCTGAATTACAATTTGAATATAGTAAAGTATGAGCGCGTGGTGCCGCGAGAACCTGCAAATCACTCAAGTGTAAAGCAATTGAATTTCGTTACACAAATTAAATTAAATTCACATTGTGATTCATTTCGAATGCCGAACAGTCTTGACAAATCAAAGGAAAGGAAAGAAAAGGAATTTTTGATATTGATAGCTTAAAACTTTTCAAATAATCTGCGTTAGAGTAGACGGGATTATCAAAGTGCGACGATTTCAGTGGAAACAAGTTCAGATTCAGTGCGTTGCTGATAAGGCATTAAGAATCGAACTGAAATACAGCAACGAATGACTTCTAAAGCTATTTTTTTTACTTATGTTAAAGTTTTTTATACGAAATTTTAGCACCCGAAACGAAATTATAGTTAAACAATGAATTTTTTATGAATACAAAAAGTTAGCAAATTCAATAACCAAAAAATAAATAAATAAAAAAAACAGTAAGAGAACCGTGATAGAAAATTTAATTGCACATGAGGCGTACTGAATACGAGTTTGTGCCGCCGAAGCCTCCGCGTCGTAAGAAAGAGCAAATCCAAGAACGTGAGCGCGAACGTGCAGACGAACGTCTAAGTGAGTGTAAATCTGAGCGCGGAGAACCCGTGTGGTTGTATGAGCAAGAGCGTTCGAGCAGCGGCAACGTAGGCGGCAACGCCGTCAACTACGTGGATTCGTACCTCAAGAGAAAAATGTACTCGGGTTTACGCTATTCGCGCACAAATTTCAGTCACAGCAGTTTGCTGCTCAATCAAAGTTCACTCGACAGCGGACCGGGAAATGAGAGTTGCGAGACAATCGACGCGGCCATACCACTAACGTACACGCCTGTCGCAACGCGCATTGTGCCAGCCAGAGCTGGTGGCGGTTTATCATACGCAAGAGCATCGCCTGGTGCCAGAGCTAGGCAGCTACAGTCACTGCGGCAACAGCAGCCATCGCCACCGCCACATTCACTGGCGTGCGCGGTGCATGCCACTGCGAAGCTCGCGGCGAGCGTTGATTCGTATACGGCCGCTGCTACTGCATCGGCGGCTGAGCATTATTTGCCACACGATTCTCACAGTCTCTGTGACTCGTGCCGGCCATTGCGTTTTCACAGTCCGAGTCGCAGTGTCCACAATAGCCAAAACTCACATAAGACTGAACGTTATTTGAATTTGAGCGGCTCCGGCCCGAAACGTTTCACTTCGTTGCCACCAGTGCCGCCAGTTTCCTTGCCACACGCTTCCGGGTCGTATGTGCTACGTACCTATCAACAACAACAATTGTCTCGTTTTCAGCCACGACGTACGAACAGCTCCAACATGTCACAGTCCGGTGAGGATCTGCACTCGCCTAGCTACTTGTCCTGGCGTAAACTACAACTGAGTCGTGCCAAACTGAAGGCTTCCAGCAAGACATCAGCGCTGCTCTCAGGATTCGCCATGGTAAGCAAAGTCAAAACACCATTTTGCGTGCATAATTTTGAGGCTCGCCTTGTGCCGACCTCTTCTGGGTGTTGAAATATAAAAATAAGTTTAAGCATCAACGATATTTGCATGTGTTGAGCGCATAAATCACACATATACGCGATTGCACATACACACAAACATACATGCCCACATTCCTACATGAGTTGGTCATGTTTCTTTGCCAACTAATCACAACAAACAACGTCAAATGACTGCGCGAGCATCAAAAGGGCACACATTGTTTATAATGAAAGCACTAAAACGATAGTAATTTGAGCGAATTTAATTAAACTTCAATTGAAGTCTTCGACTATATCGAATAATAATTGATTGTTCATGTATTTCTCGCACAGGTGGCCATGGTTGAAGTTCAATTGGACAGTAATACACAAGTGCCCGCCTTTATGCTTGTCGCTTTTGCCATCTGCACTACCCTGCTCGTTGCAGTGCATATGTTGGCATTGATGATCAGCACGTGCATCCTGCCGAACATCGAAACGGTGTGCAATCTGCATAGCATCGCCCTAGTGCATGAGTCGCCGCATGAGCGTCTGCATTGGTATATCGAAACGGCGTGGGCATTTTCCACGGTACTTGGCCTGATACTTTTTCTACTCGAGATCGCCATACTCTGTTGGGTGAAATTCTACGATCTGAGTCAACCTGCTGCCTGGTCAGCTTGTATTGTTCTCTTACCTGTACTGGTGGTCTTCCTGGCCTTTGCTATTCACTTCTATCGCTCTCTGGTAACGCATAAATATGAAGTGACCGTCTCTGGCATTCGGGAGCTTGAAATATTAAAAGAGCAAATGGAGCAGGATCACATGGACCAACATCACCCGCATCACCATCAGCGGAATAACGGTCTTAATTACGGCGCCAGCGGCGATATCGTTTAGGTTGATTGGGGTCCGGTGTCCCTTCTCGTATGAAATATTTATTAATATCGATAGTTATTTACAAGGAATATCAGAAAATGTTTCAAGTGTCCATTAAAAATTAAATTTGATGTCGCAATTGTGATATTTCGTAAAGGTTTTATTATAAATGAATGAATTTTTGTGCTTTCTGTGTATTAATATTTAAGTGAAGAGTTGTATTTTATTTTGTTATTTTGTATAGGAAAACTAAATATTTGCGATTGTCTCTTTAATGCAAATAACAATAATAAACGAAAAAGTTTAGTTAATAACATGTATTCTATGTACTCAGATATTTTGAAAAAGTTTATACTAACACAGACAAGACGGAAAAGGAAGAACAAACTTAACTTCGAACATATTTTAACTAATAAAAATAATTTAAATAGGTTTTATAATTCATTTCAGTTCGACATTCTCCTTGCAGTGACTGGCCAAGCGGCGTGATTGGTTACGTGTCTTTCTTATTGGCGGGATTTCTTCGAGATTTTTTGTTGTGCTGCTCGAAACTGTCGCTTTACTCCGCGTCTTCTTTCTGCCTGTGGACACTGGCAGATCTTCATCTTTTTTGGTTTCTGCTTTCGGTGCTACTTTTTTACTCTTTGGATTGGTTGACTTCGTTAATGCAACGTTATCCGTATTCGCATTGAGTGGTATACGAATCCGCTGCGTTGCGGCAGTTTTCACTTTGTGTGCCTTTGGTGCTAAATTCTTTTGGTTTTTGTCCACTTTGCCGGTATCATCATCACTGGTATTAGAATCGCTAATATCTATAATTTGGCATGCATTCAAATCAACTTTGCCAGCGCCTGAGCGGGATGGAGCACTAGACTCGTCTTTTATAGTTGTCGTTTTTACTTTTTTTACATGTCCAGAATCCATTTTCGTTAACTTCAGTACGCTACGACTCTTTGCATTCTTTTCACCTATTGGAATTTTTTCAATTGCGCATATTTTAGTTGGCTCAGTATTCGTTGTCAGCTCCTCCGGTGAGTCATTGAAAGTCAAGGCCCGTCTCAAACTTGACATTTTTATTGGAGTGCGTTTTTGCTCTTCAAGCACAACTTTTTGTTGTAGCAACAAATTACAGCGATAATTGATATCGACATTTTTGAAATTTTCCAAGTCTGCCAGCACAACTGAGAGTTCTTCAAACGCCTGCGCATGTGCTTTGGCCACGCGCATGTAATTAACCCGAAATGAGGTGTGCACAAGTTGCATCGACTTGAAATAGTCTCGTAGCAACTTCTGCGTTGAGCGTTTTTGCAGCCAAAGCTCGGCGTTCACATAAAATGCATCCAGCTGGTCAATGTCTTTGGTAAGGAAATGAAGACGTGCACTCAGACAGCCCACAACGAAGAAGGTCCACTCCAGCTGCGGACAGCCGTGCAAGTACTTGCTATCGTCGCATGTTTTAAGAAATGTTTCCAGCTTTGTTACTGGCGTTTTTTCGGCAATGTCAAGACGCTTCTATTAGAAACAAATAAACGAAACTTAGCTATTACACTATTAATGTTAAACTCATCATCTTAAACTCACCAATTGCTCCGACAACTGCACAACGCTCTGTTTGCGTATGGGTTCAACAAACAGGGTGGGCTTGTGAAACGACAACATTGTGTTTACTTCATTGTGACACTCATTTGATTGCGTCAATGTCAACGGTTTAAAATTTGTTGCCTTTTCAAAACCTATTGTTTTTCTACCGAAGAAGTACTCTATGAGCCTCAGATTGGCCTGTGCCTTGTCCACGTTCTCCATTTGTAAATTTAACAGCAAAAGAGCTGTCAGCAATTGTATGGTACGTAAAGCTAATCCTGACTGCAGAGTCAAGTGTAATACAGTGCTCACTAAACTGATACGATCTCCAATACGGTTGGCCGAACACTCAATGGAATTCCGCACGAAATCTATAACATTCAACAAGCAAAGATTTTGATCGACTGATGAAAATGATGCAAAGTTGCGAAAATTCTCTAGAATCATATCCATTAGACGCATCACGTTCGTCGAGGGTCTAGCCATGACTTTAGCTGCCCTGTGCTGCCAGATTAGTCGAAAACGAACCGAGTACATTGTAAGCAAGATGATGTCAAACTTTCCATGTCGTTCCTTTAGTTCACTTTGCAATCTTTCCACCTGTGCAAGCAAGATATAACCATAATGCCAACGTCCAATACGCGCATAGAAGTTAGCCAAGTGGCACAGACAAACCAATGCAAACGTACGATGTCGATTAAGGATTTTATCGTTGACAGCCAATTGTGGAATCAATTCACCAAAAATTTGTTGCGTCTTGTCAAGCTCCTTGTACAGATCAATGCGACTGTCGGATTCGAATAACTCACAGTGTGCAAAAAAGTACGAAACTCCGCGCAAATACTTAAAACGATCGTCCAACATAGACGCCATACGGAGCAACAAAAGCCAGGCGTCAGTCGATTGAGAAATGTAACCCATCACCTGCAGTGTATTGGCAATATGAACAACATCATCGGTGATAGATTCCCAATCGATTAATACACTATCATCTGCACCAAATGGCTCTGTATCGGCCTAAAAATAAATATTTGTTAAAATGCGATTGAAATCATAATCAATTACTGCTCACCTTATCAAAGAATGCTTGGAAACCATTGAGAGCTTCCATAGCCATATCTAGAACTTTCATTTCGCTGTCAATCCGTACTACGTTTTTCTTAGCTAGATACCCTTCAAAGTTTAGTTCGTTCACATCCATAATGTCAAGTTGAATTTTTTGCATATCGATCATTTCCGTCAATTGTTTTGAGCAAATGTAAGCGTAAACGAGCTTATCCAACCTTGTTTGCTTGCCATTGTATAGTTCATCCCGATATTTAGCCAGCATCTCCTTCAATGTTGTACTGACTTCTTTGTCCCCCTTCAGCTGTCGGGCAACCAACACATAATCGTGCGGTGTTTGATGACAACGTAGCAATGACTTTAAAAGTGGCACGTTTTGTTTAAAATAGTCAAGGGCAATAAGCAGCTCCTTGGAGAAGAGACTACGTTTCTGTTGAGCCGTTAGTTCTGTCATTAAAGGACTTTGCAATTCCGACAATTCTTCACTAATGCATTTTTCCACACCTTTTGTATTTTGATAGAAGGCGATGATGTGACTGACTGGCATCGAGTCCTTTATGAGTGACGAAATATATATGCAGTGCATCTTGGTAGCTACATTTGGTTCGCAAAGAGTCGCTACTTTGTAAGCTCGTCTCAATAAACTGATCCAATCCGTTGGCGAAATGTTTGAACGTAACTTTGGTAGAAGATTTACGATTTGTATGTAAGAATTGGCCATTATGCTGGTTTTAACATGTGACGCCAAACTGATGAGTCGTCTTAAAAAGAATAAGAATTCCGAGCTGGTAGCGTTAACGCACTGCATAGTTTCGATAACGCTGATGGTATAGCGCAGAATATGTAAACAAGATTTGTTGAGACCATTCACGTCCTTCAAAGTAAATAAAATAAAATAAAATGAGTAAGCATTGTAACTCGAAATAGAATTTATTTACCTCACTGCTGTTGGCATTTTGTTGCATGAATGTTGCAAATGCAGTAACAGCCGATGTACCCAGTGACAGGATTACATGCTTCCTTAGACTAGTACATTGTAACCTGCTACACACAAGCCCGAACTGGCACTGTGCGATGCCAGGCGATAACTTTATGCAGCACGAAATCAAACTGAAGTGAGCATAGTAAAGTTCTATATCGCCAGCCATTTGCTCCCAGAATACATCGAAGTTGCTCGAACAATAGTGCAACTCCGCAAAAAGTTGTTCTAGAGTCACTAAGAAATCAATGTACCATTGATTCTTCATATGTGCTTCCGCATAACGTTCAAAATAATTCACAAATTTTTTGCATAACTCAAGGTAGGTTGGCCGGAATTCTGGAGTTTTCTTACGCTTATATGCCAATTTAAGTAAATAGTAGAGCAATTGATAGTAATATTCAAAAGTTACATCTTCCTTGAAGACTTCCCGACAACATCGCAAGTGCTGAATTGCTAACTGCTGTTTTAGCTCCGAATCATTCATGTCGACTAGTAAAAATACAAAGAAGGCATTTAGAAACTCCTGGCTGTATGACATCAGTTGTGGCTTAGGTAATGTGCTCACACTTAATAAGCGAAATAGTGAGTTGAACATTTTACTAGCAGGTTGTGTTGGCAATGAGTACAAAAACTTGGCGTTGCTAGGACTTCGCTTTCCCAGCATTGACTTGTTTAATATATTAATGAGATCTGGGAACGAAATATTATTGCTTTGATTCATGTTGAGCATTTCCTCGAAAAGATCGTTAAGAACTTCAATTCCATCGGTAATTTGTGAATCTCTGTATGTTGTCTGTGGTTGGCGCTTTTGAAAGTTCACATGTTGCATGTGAATTTCCAGAAAATAAGTGTAATCTTTTTTGTTTCTCAGTCTATACCGTTTGGATTTAATGGCATCGTAGCATCGATTGTGAAGCTTAATGTCCTGCGTAATTGCACAAATTTGAGAAATTATTTTCAACGTGTAACTATTTTAACTAACCTTTTTAGCAAGTACATGAAGCAGAAATCGCACAACGCCCAGAAAGGAATCCCAGTACGGCTCACAATCCTCGCAAGGATCCATTTTAGGAAAGATGACTTTTTCCGCTATATCACAGTAAGTTTCAAGGTGCTGATCATTGGAGCCTTGCAAGGCGTTACAGAGACTCCGCAGGACAATGTAACCGAATTTAAATTTGTTTTTATTGGCAATTGTTGCAAACGATCGCATTTTCGTTTCAATTTCATCGTAAGCAGCCAGCACATCACCACTCAGCCTAGCTTCTAATTCGCCCAACATGTTGTAATTGACTTGTATTGAATAAAAAGAAAATATTTGCTAAAAATTTTTGAAATAAAATTTAAAACCGCAAGACAAAAATGCGCGCTCAAAAATCACTCAACGTCACTTCGGCTTCGGTTGAATTGGAATCACTGCATAACGCCAACTTTCGTATGCGAATTAGATTTTTTAGTATTCTTAATTATCAAGTAACTTTTGTAAAATTAATAAACATTAAAAAAAATCAAATAATATTAATTAATAATACGGAATCCGAATCCGGAATCTAAAATGAACTCGTAGATAGTGATGTCAATATTAACCGGTAGTCTGTTTTTTTAAATTAATTAGTTTCAAAAAGTGATTTGTTTTGCGTCAAGTTAGCAGCTCTGAATTTGTAAAAATAATAAACTTTAATTTAATTTAATTAATTCAGAACTACGACATTTGCTTACATGCAAAGCTTGAAGTTGAAGAAAAATGTTTGCGCACGCAGCCTGCATTTATGAAATAACCCTTGGTAAAATCAGGGTGACCAACACGAAAATAGGCGACATTTTTGCTGTCGGCTGTGATTCAGTGAGACTCTTTATATGGGCTGTCGAGCCTGAAAAACGGACAATTTGGCAACACTCGCTCGGCTTAGACCGGTGTTGCCTGACGAAGAACTTTAAAGACACACTTAACTTGCTTGTGCGCGCAAATTACTTAATTTTTTTTTATATATATTCATTTTACGTGCAATGCAGAGGGCAAATTGAAATTAAAAAATAAACAAAAAATTATTTAAATCTTCCGTGGTAGGTTTGGTTGAATAAATAATTTTTAAGATCAAACTTGATGACGTAAAAGCCCTTCCATGCTTATTTAAAAACACCTTAAAGATAAACGGATTGAACGCTTTTTTGTCAGTATATACACTTTTTTCCTTATAAAAAGGCGTTTTGCAAAGCCTTTTTTGTGAAGGTGTTTCTATTTTTCCTTCTAGGGTGATTTGTCAGTTTTTTTTTTCAGTTTATTTCAGACAACTTTATCGGCTGTATCTACATACATACATACATAATATTGTTAATAATGTAATCAAATCTCATTTCTTGATATATTTGGCATCTATTGTAGATACCCTCACCTGTAACGATAAATTATTAAGCGAAAGAAAATAAATGTAAAGCGACTATTTCTTTTTTTGTTACCTCATGTGATTTGACTATTATACGAATATATAAAACTTCCGTAGGACCAAAATTAATTGTTCTTTCTGCATATTGAACATACGTATAGTTTGCAATTTGTGTCCAATCTTTTTTGTTTAGTGAAGTTTCGACAAAAAAATGACAAGCTTTGTTAAAAAGATCAACAGAGATGCTTGCAAATTTAATCGTGATATTGTTAATTATACTCATTTTAGACATCCTATATTCGAAGAATGCTCCATCTTTATGTTGGTTTGAATCAGTTTCATGAAAACACTCAAGAGATATCGAATGTAACAAACGTAGAGGAAGTTCTCTGCATAAAGTTTTTTCCGTAAAAATTTCCACTAACATTTTGGGGTCCAACATGCCGGAATCTTGTACTTCAGTCACCAATTCCTCAAAACTCATCAGAGAAAAACGCACGTACTTAAGTATTGGCTGTCAAAACAAAACATGAAATTTCTGTGAGACATTTGCTGTTTACGCTTACGAGAATATCTTTAATAGAATTATTTTCTCTCCAACGTAAAACCATACGATATACATCTATTTCTTTCACAGATAAACCATCATACTTAATCAACTTTAAAAGCGATTCCTGAAATTATTTTTAAGAGATATTTGTTTAGTAAATGAAGTCAGATCGTAAAGCACCAACTCACCTGCGTCAATTTCTTTGTAAAATCATGCTTTACAACTTTCGAGGCATTTTCCTCAATAAACTTGAAGCAAGCTTTCGACAATGTTTCTAAATCGTAAATTGTGGCTGTATTTAAACTATAGCAAACATTTTCAAGGTTAACGTGGGTAGACAGAATGTCGAAAATAGACGACGTCAAACTTTCTATCATGTATTCGTGGGCAAGCTCCAAAACATCATAAATATTAGCATCTTCATCGTCGCCAAATGAAAAATGCAATTTACCGGTGTACAAATAAATTAAAATCCCTTTAAACGGTTTTAATTTTACTGGAAGCGAAACTTCGCGTACAAGTGTCTCAACGAGGCCGCTAAAGAGTAACGATCGAAAATATTGGCAACGCGTCGCCAGTAAAATGCGGTGAGCTGGTATGCGTTCCTCTTCCACAAGAAATTCCACATCGGCGCCGTCTTTGTTCATGCAAAGCGAGAACAGTTGATCGGACAAATCCTCTTAAAAGTGTATGTAATTGAAATTTAATTCTTGAAACCGTTATTTTGTTTGTTTACGTACCAATTAAGACTATCTCATTTACTTTTTCTTCCGCCATTTCACTAAAATCTTGGGGTCCCCAAAGTTAGACTGATCAAACGTGACTAAGATAGAGGTGGGGAAAAATCGATGTTCGCAGGCATTGATGTATTTCTGAGCCAAAGACTAAGTCTCGACTGCCGGTCACATACTTGAATAAAAGCTTGGGCCATTTTCAGGTATTTGTTCATCATTCCTTCGTCGTTCACTAACTGAAAATTTTAAATTTTAACGAAGTATTTATTTATATGATGTAAAATATACAATCGAGGACTCTGCACCCCTGACTTGGTCCGTTATCGACAGAATAAGAACTCTGTTAGCCACGTTTTGGGCTCGACTTCGAGCGGCCTTTCTCTGTAACTTTTCAAGTTCCGTCTCCTTCTCGTGTCTGTTAATTAACAGAAACAGTGCTAGGTACCATGTTCATGAATTTTGTTTATTTTTTTTTTAAATGTATTTATATTGAATCAACCGAATCAACTCCAGCTTCTTTTCAAAGTGTGTCGAAAGAAAACTTTTGGCGTCAAAAAGGCGCCAGTGCGTCACTGTAAGCCCTTAACAGCTCTGTTAGCCCCATGTTCAGCTCCATTTAGAGGCCGGTTTTCTTATAGTTCTTTCTCGCTTTTCTAGTCCCAACTCTTTCTCGCTGCTGTTTTAAACAGAAGTATTGAATGTTACTAACATGCGCATTGAAAATTTCCTGTTATTGTAAAAATCACACAGATACTTTTTGAAGTGTTTTATATTTATTAAACAGGTGCACGCTTGAAAAAATAGTTTTGTTGGCTTAATGTACTCGGATATGAAGGAGTAAACTCAAATAAAAGAAATACAAACAAACAATGAATTGGAGGAAAACATAAAATGGGTAAGCGATATTTTAAAAGAACAACACAAAAATCAATGATGCCGACTCGACAATGATAAAGAAATGAAAGTGCATTAAACAAAAGAACTGTGACTCAAAAAATAATAATAATGCACGCAGAATAAATTTTGAGATACACCGAAGATACACATTTGAGACGTGCTTATGTGTGTGTATCTGTGCGGTTGTGGATCGATTTTGCAAATTCAAGGACAACCGAACTCCTGTGTGCATTTCCGGCTTTCATTGGCTTATTGTCGTAATAAGCAATAAATCTTCATCAACAGTTATCAAGTTGTTGTTGAATTAGTGTAACAAGTTGCATAATTTTAAATCTCCCAAAATCCAATCAGACAAACAGTGATACATACAAACCAACCTATTATTATAATAAAAATCTGTACATGTTGAAAATGCAGCGAAGGCCGCTGTCGCTCGCTGACGCCGCAGCTCGTTTCAAAACTCAACAACAACAACAATAGCTGCTTCGGCAACGACAGCGAAAACGACAAGCATGAGTAACATAAAACCATGGAAAACTTTTTTAAATGCTGCCGTCAACATACAATTTTATGATGGTATGTTCTCCACTCGAATAAAACAAAACGGAAGTGCGTTGGCGGGTGCGGGTGCCGTCTGCATATGTGTATATGTGTGGTCTTTTTTTACTACAATTCTGCACTGCAGCTGTTCATATTGCCATCACAATACGTAAATTGTATGCCTTAATGAATCTGTTCCGTTCTTCTTTTTTTAGAGTGTACACAAATTGATTTGTACGAATTCCTTGCTGAGTCTGAACTGCAACAATATTATAATGCAATCAAGTAAGTATTACCTACCTCTTTAAAATCTCCGACTTTGGTTGACTAATTGGATATGATAACTTGTTTGTACAGAAACGAGCTTAAAATTACAAATGCTGCGCAATTTAAGTACGCAACTGATGAAGACTTAAGGCACATCGGTCTCTCTCGACCGGAAATCCGAAGATTGCGTAAATTCTGCGAAAAGCACTTTCCACATGGTTATCTCAGTAAGATAAAGCGTCTTTTGCAAGCGCCCACAACCATTGTAAGACGTGAGGATGGCTTGGGCTTCGTCACGAATACGGTCGCTGAACCGTCTGTCTCAACAGTTGATGGCAAAAATGGGGTATCCCCGAGCAAAGCGCCCAACAATAAGCACATTATACCCGCTGACTCAATCAGTGTCAACAAACAGTTAGGCACCGGCGAATTCGGCATTGTGCAACAGGGAGTATGGACAAATGGCACCGAACGGGTTTGTCAAATTCATTTAATTCTTTATTAAATTATTTATTTCTGAAATATGTTTTCTGTTTTCGCAGATACAAGTGGCTATCAAATGCCTTTGCCGTGAACGTATGCAGTCTAATCCAATGGAGTTTCTCAAGGAGGCTGCCATTATGCATTCCATTGAGCATGAAAATATTGTTCGCCTCTATGGTGTAGTTCTTGCCACCGATTCGCTTATGCTTGTCACGGAATTGGCTCATTTACGTTCCTTACTTGAGTGCCTTAAAGATTCAGGGCTGCGTGTTAGTTTTCTTACTATACCAACGCTTTGCGATTTCGCGGTTCAGATATGCAATGGTATGAAGTATTTGGAACAAAAACGTCTTATACATAGAGATCTTGCGGCACGCAATATACTTGTCTTCAGCAAGAACAAAGTAAAAATATCCGATTTTGGATTATCACGTGCGCTGGGCGTTGGCAAAGACTACTATAAAACTAATTTTAATGTCAACTTGAAGCTACCAATAGCTTGGTGTGCACCGGAGTGTATTAATTATTTGCGTTTCACGAACGCTTCGGATGTTTGGGCTTTCGGTGTGTGTCTTTGGGAGATGTTTTCGTACGGATTTCAACCGTGGGCTGCACTCACTGGGTTGCAAATATTGGAAGCGATCGATGCACCCAATTATCAGGTAGGTTTACAACCACTTTTGCGCAACTATTTAAGATGTTTGATTGGTTTACTATTTTAGCGTTTGGAGCAACCAGACTGTTGTCCTAGTGAGTATTACACACTCATGATGAAATGCTGGCAAGATGATCCGACAAAACGTCCGAAATTTCATGAGATTTACGAGCAATTGCCAGATATGAAGCCTGAGCAGTTAAAGGCAGTTGGAAACTGCATTGACCCGAAGAACGTACATTTAATGTACCGTCAAGGCGAAATAATAACTGTTCTCGATCGGAATACGGGTACGCCATTTTGGAAGGGCGTGCTAAGCACTGGCAAAACTGGTTACTTTAATCCCTCGAATACGGTTGCATTTCTCGAAGGTCTTCCAAGTTCAAATCGTGACTCGTTTAGTCGTATTAGTGATCATCGCAGCAGTAGTAAGAGGAAACTGCGAACAGAAATGATATCAAAGCCTCAAAATGACTTCAAGCACACCGGACACGTAGGCATTGATGGTGCATCGTTTGGTGATATCGCCTTTTTGGGTAGCTCACAAAACGTAAGTTAATATATTCATTTAATTTTACAGTGAGCTTAATTTTTTATTGTTATTTTATTTAGTACAATCATGTGCCACGGCAAATTGTTACGCCCTACAAACCATCTGAGGACATAGAGCAAACACCATTACTATTGCCACCTACACCAACAAGCCCTGACTCTTTGCAAACTGCCAGTGGCTACTTCCATGAGAGCTCTAACGTGATATCTTCCATGAATCCCACTTTCATATCATCCAATGAAAACACACCAAAACAATTAGCTGGCTCGTTTAACTATCCGGAGCAACGTAGCAGCTATAATACTTCCACTAATCCCTTTGCTCACAAAGCAGATGATGAACAATTTGCTTTCGCGATGCAAAACAACAACTATGGCTTGGATGGTAAAAGTATAAATACTCGTGAATCGTCCAGTGATGCAAATGCATGGCCTCTGGGGTTGCGTAGTAGTGCTGAAGATCCGCATGAATATCATGAAATATCCGACGATGAAATCACCGCTGATAAACTTGATTTGGGCCCTTCTTTGTTGGATGAAATCAACTCCATGTTTGGCTCAATTAGCGTTGCATCAGTTAGTCAGCCAAAGTCTCCGGAGTTTGAACATGTTAATATGAAGAATGAATTCACTGAAATTTCTGCGAAATTGTCCATTAAAAATAACGATTCAGTTGGTCAAAAGACAGGTTTAATTTCCTCATCTTCAAAAAAGAAAACAGCTGGCACTGTAAAGCCGATCTCGGTCAAGGATGAGAAAATTTTGAATTACGCAATCGAAATCGCAAATGAAATTAGTGCAAGGTACGTGAATATTTTCGTAAAAGCTTCAAAATATGTAATCGAGACTGGTTTGTTAAGATTTTCGTGAGCCCTTGTGTAAAATTACTTGTATTACGAGAATACAATTAGACAAAAAATGCTATTAATGTTTTAAAATTTCCAAAATCTGCTTTCATATTACTCGATCAAACTGTGTTATTAAGTTATTAATTTTTTGTTTTGTTTTATTAAACAAAATTTATTTAAATTTGAAATTAATATAACTATGATCAATAGATTTAATTAATTAATAAATCTTATTAATCTTATCGGGCTATATATTGAATATTACAGTAAAAATGCCGTTCAAGAATTATAAAAGCTCCAACTAAGGTATCCTCCTCTTTTGTATAGTATAGTTTTCAAAATTTTTGCATACAAAAAACTAGGTGCAGGATAAACATTACAAAAATCTTTCTAACGTAATACAATCCCCCGAGTCCCACAATTTGCTTATCATAATCCATTTCACTGTGAGTTGTGATTTGGTTGTGAATTGCGAAATTCACAACTAACAGAAACAGTTGAATTCGAGAAGGAGACAGTTGTGAATTTAATTACTAATGAAACGGCAAAGGTCCTGAAAGTAGTTACATTTTAAAATATGAATTAATTAATTTATTTTTTTTTCGTTTTTAGATCAATGAATGATTTGGTGTCGGATCACCCGCCAGCTACTCAAAGTCCGAAACGGAAATTTAGTTTTCGTTTTCCTCATCTTAGCAACAGTACAGATAAATCTAACGGAAATAGTTCACCTACTGCTTCGGGCTCTGGCATTAACAATGTTAATCATGGCAACACATCTCCATACGCTAAAAAGAAGAATTTTACCGAGGAACTACGAAGTATTCCAGATTTACAGGTAAGGCTTAAGATTAATTGGCGCTTTTTTGAATTGTCTAAAAGTATTTCGTTTCTTTTTCTCTGCTCTTCGTACCTTTTGTCATTTTATGTCCGTTCATTCCTTTTTCTGTTATAATTTGAATCGTTTTTGTTTTTGTGCACGTGATTTGATTTTGTGTTGATTTTTCCCGCATTGCGTAGCGATTTAATTCTCTCAGCGAAATAAAGAACAGTTCGGATATAAGAATTCCTCTCTTTGACAAGGAAAGTTCAGATTTTTGCTTTGAGAAATCACGTGAAATTCTCAGTCGTCCGTTGGCTCTTGAGTGCGGCATGGATACATCGAATAATTTTGATGAAACTCGCCCAAATCCAAAATCATTTAGCGATGATGTCATGGATATAGAGCGCACTCTTAAAGCTCTCAATTTGGACTTCATGCACACCTACACGGAGTTAGACAAGAGTGACTCGAACGAGACAATACTCAATGATCAGTTCCCACACATGGCCAATTCGATTGATGATGGTATAAGCAGTGCTACTGGCAGTTTAAAGTCGGCTGTGTACAACTACAGTAACGGCGTCCAAACAATGTTCGATTTTAACGCCGCCACAAGCCATTTGGACAAACATTTGCAGTATATGCACAATCAGGCGCAACTCAATGCCGCACAAAACGATACTGTACAACAGGAACAGAAGCTAATCGAAGATAAACGGTCGAGTACACCAGACACCGGTTTCGCATCGCGCGATACCAACATATCGTCACGGCGAAGTAGTCAAAAATCCAGTTACAGCCCACAGGAGAATCCTTTTCCCATGAAGGGGGAGTCGAACTATGCCATATCACCTGCTTACATAGGGCTCAAAGATGAAGTTTCTGTATTTGACAGATTCAGTAGCAAGCGCGGCATGTCCTGCGCATCGCCCATAAAAACAAACATCAATTTGAATACTTCGCCCGTTTACACATCACAACAATTGAAACTTGATGGAATGCGCAGTTATCGTCAACGATCGACTTCCTTTACGGAGAATTTTAATCCTGTCTCGCCAGTGCTTTCGGAACCACTGCAGGCGAACAGACAATTTCCAAAGCGCACACAACCTACGACTTTTGAAGGCAAGCTGCCACGACGTTCTGCCTCTTACAGGCCACGCTCAATACGTGCACGCACGTTACGCCGCTTGAGCTACAATCCCATGACGCTCGATTCGAGTTCTTCTAGCGGCGAAGATGGCAGCGAGAGTAAGCCGAGCTTGGCGCGTTCGGAGTGCGATATACGCACGCGTGTATCGTCACTGTACCGACGACGACGTCCGGGTCTCAATCGACAGGTCCGTTCAGCATGTCACAATAGACCCGAATCAGTGGTATCGCCACGGAATATCTACGGCTCCAATTCGAGCATCAAGTCTGCGCCACACTTCAACTATCCTGGCAATCGTCGCAGCTTCAACAGTCGCATTACATACAAACAGTTTAACTATGATGAGAAGATTTATGATTTTGGTGGCCGTGGACCGGGCAACAATTACGGTGCAACTCAAAGTACTGCATTGCCAAGTGTGAGACACACACAGAAGGCAACTTATGGCTACAACGGCAACGAAGTGGCAGTCGGCGCTTTTTCCGGTTCTGGTTCATCGTCGGCAACATCTTCGGCCGTCGTTCAGGCGTACAACAATATCGTGCCCACTAATGCGGTTAACATTTTCAATGATTTTGACATAAATCGTTTGACTGGTAAAAGTCCGACTTTGAACTTCACTGGCTCATCGCCAGATGAGATCAATCAACGTCGCTCGACTACATCGCTGTTGGTCGCATCAACAAGCGGTGGCAAACCGCAGAGGCCGTCTGAATTCCATTGGCCAGAGAAGATACACGCCTCCGCAGTGAAACAAAATGACATACTGTGGCGTCAACAGCAAACGCTCCCGGCGCAACCGGACACCATCATACCGGCTGGCTGCTCAAGTGACAGTTCAACGTCGACAAGCACAGAGAGCGGCGACGAAATGCAATTCCGCAGTCGCGCCGAATTTCCGCCGCATATACCGCCCAGTCCAGCGCCATAACTAAGGAAAATGCTGAAATATTTTCTCAATTTACTATTCGGAAATGTTATGTCTGATGATTGAAGTGGAGACAGCTCACGGCTGCCGTCACGTCTACTGTGTGTTGTGATGCGTGTGACGTCGGGTCTATGACTTGTGCGTTCCGACGTCCATATGTGTGTGCGAGAGAGAGAGAGAGAGAGAGCAAGAAAAACAAAGTGTCGTAGAGTAAATTGAAAAAAGTTTTCAGCCAATCAAAAACAAAAAAAAAAAAGTTATATAATAATAATTTTAGGAGTGTGCCTTATCGGAAACTCCGAAAAGTCTTAGAGGAGACAAACCAACTAACTAAAATGTTGTTGCACAAAAGCAGCAAACAAAAAACCAACTGGATTAGAATCACAGAAAAAAACAAAACCATTACACAATCGACCCAAGACACTTCCAAACTGGCGGCGACTCTTAAACTTTGTGGCTGCCAGCAACGATAACAGTATTAATCCAACATAGACACACACACACACGCATACACACACACATGGAAACACACGCTACACATTTATTTATATATACATAAGTCTCAAAGACAGACATACATATATAATTGCGCACACACAAGATCATTTCTAATTAATGGTCTATCGTAAAGTCCTTTCCCCAATTTTCTTTGACAATCTTCGAGAGTATTGAGTTGTCATCCTATATAATATGAATATGTATGTACGCGAATGCGACTTCTATATAAGAACTTATAAATATTATCAGTGTGCTTAATCGAACATAACGATTACTCCTTTACTCTAATGAAACGAATACTCCCATAAAGCATTTAATAACCAAAGGAAAACTTTTAATTTTAAGCAATATTTTGAAGTATTTAAATTCGCATTTTTTTTCAAAAAACCAAAAACTTTCTTACGTCTGATATTTGATATAATATAATATGATAAGAATATTCAATTTATGCGCTATGTATTTGATGTTACATGTATAATCGAACACACACCTGCACATAGACACGACCAAGTATGCAGGGCCTGGTGGCATGCAATGTTGGTGGTGTTATGTGTGGGTGCGTTCCATCCAAGCGAAAATCTAAACTTAGTGAGATAAGAGTAAGAAGAAGAAGCTGTTGAAAAAAATACAAACACTTTGATGAGTTTCAAACCAATAATGAAGTTAATCTATTTTCGAATCTACGAACAAATATTGGCAATAAAATTAAATGTTTATCAAAAGCAGCAAAATATTTAATTTATTGTTAATTATAATTGAGGGATTTTCTTTTAAGTTTTTTTTTTTTGTTATTTATATTTTGATTTTCTTTTTTGGTAATAATTAATCCTGTTTTTTTTTAGTTATTTGTTTTTTTTTTTAACTCTTTCATTTAAACAAATTTTCAGACCATTATCGGCAAAGAGGGGCGCGACGCCTACAACAGTCTAATTGAGCGCAAAGGTTCCATAGGCGTTAATATTGGCTTGAGCCCAGCAGCGTCATTGCTACGTGATCTGGACACGGATGAATTCGATATGACCAGCGCAAAAACGTTGCCTCGACGTTCGATGCATTTAAGCAATGGCGGCGCCGCTGGCGTTCGTACACCGTCACCGCTGCAATGTGCGGATCAAGTAGGCAAGGAGGACGTCATTGCTGTGCCAGTGCAACATGCGCCACGCCCAATGACGCTGCCCACACGTGGCGCAACACAACGGCTACGACGATCGGAACTGGCCCAGCTGAGCAAGCCAAATGATGAGAATTGCAATACGATCGTTTGTGATATCAATTCGCCAAAGTCTGACACAGCGGTGGGTGTGGCTGCGCCGGCATGCGAGAGTCCGAGTTACATGACGAATACAGCGTACAAGTTTCCCGAGAAACCAGAGACTGACGATGGACTGGGTGTGCCACTGCCGGCCGACATGAATGTCATACCGCTGCCGCCGCGCGAAGGCAAAAAGCAAGTGAAGACAAATGCCAAACGTCATGTGCGCAAGCATCCGTTGATTTTAGCGGGCAAAGGCTTGCAGCGCACCATGAACAAGGTACTCGACTCGGAGGATGAGCAACGCACCCAGCCTGCTCTTAATGGCGACAGCACGGGCACGCGCATCGGCCTGCAGACAATTGAAATTTCGGCAACACTGAGACATAATGTCATGAGGCCGGCGGAACAGCCACAGAAAGCCGTGTCCTATGAGAATATGCCGTCAATAAACTCAAGTGTTGCAACAAAGACTGCGCGGCTCGCAATCCGGCGTGCAAGCGATGCACACTCCTATCAAAACCTGGACAAGTTGAGTGCTGCCGACGCAGCTGGCTTGACTGACACCGCTTCACTGCAGTTCGAGAGCATACTAGAAGCGGACTCGAATAAATGTAATGTGTTGCAGTCGCCGGACGTTACCGATGGATTCTATAATTTCTCCATACAGAAAGAGAATTACAACAAGAGCAAGGAAGTTGATTTTGACACGAATAAAATGTCCGGTCTCTATGTCAACGAAGACGAGCTGCGTAATCTGGACATAGACCGAAGTCTTCAGTTGAACTTGAATGCGGCAAGCAGTTCTACAACAACATCAGCGGCAATTGCAACAGTCTCAAGCACGTCACACAATACGAAAACAACAACAAGCGCCGACACGGAGGACGTAAGAGCACCATCATCATCAGCCGCTATTGCCACAACTGAAACAAGCCAAGAATCGCCAGTGAAATGCTCGAATGCCGACAATGAGCTTGCTGGCAACGCGCTCTTTAAGAAAGTGCGCGAGTCTGTGAATATGGCCATGAGCAAGTCCGGCAGGCCAATGATTGAGGCACCGCCAGTCGACAAAACAAGCACGTCGAACGCGCCGGCGACACCGCCTGCGCCTGTGGCAGTGGGCACAGCGTTGAAGCCACAAACCGAGGCGGAATATTTCGCAGCAAAAGCCGCTAACTTGGCCAACTCGAATTCGGTGAGCTGCGAAGATTTACTGGAATTTGCGGACAAAAAACCGAAGGGCTGCGAACGCGGCGTGGACTCGGATGAAGTGCGCATTATGACCAAAGTGCTGGGCAAGGATGTGAGTATTGCATAACGTTTTAATTGACCACCTGAATTCACAAATCCAACAACTATTTCAGAGCATACCGACGCGTTGCTTAAGTGCGCTGGAGTTCATCAACTGGGATGTACACAAGGCAATCAAGCTGATCAAGCTGCAAAATATACTCGTGGACAACGCGCTGAGTCTCTCGGCGGCCTACGACGCGCTCGAAATGCAGGAATGGGACTTACATATGACAGCGTTGAAGCTGAAGGGCATCAAGCCGTAGTTGTTGCACGCGGCACTCTATGCTCAAATCAAGCGACCAATTAGTTTATTCGAAAGCATTTAAAAGTCTACAAATTCATTTATAGTTATAAGCAAAAAGAAGCCCAATTGAAGTTCTTTGCAAGTGGCTGAATCATAAAGTGTACTTATATTCTCAAAATGTGGAAAACATTAAAAAATATGAACAAAATTACTAAACCTCAAAAACGAAATGTTATCTTAAACCCAAATTGGCCTTAAAGATTCGTTCGTGCTGCTTGCTAATTGCCCAGTTTGTCAGCTTGCCAGTTTGCCAGTTTGCCAGTGAGGTTTCGACGGCTTCAAAAGAGCGCCAAAAACTCACCGCAACTGTCAGTTGGCTGCACTCGCCTGACTGATCCGACACGATTATTTTACGTATCGACTTTTGGCAAGGCTGGCATTAAGGCAAGCCAGCAAAACGGTTGAACAAACAAACCGATCAATCCAACGTTCGAACGATCGCACGTTCGGTTGCAAACTTGGAGTTTGATTGAAACTTATTTGTTGTTTTTGGTTTTTGTTTTTGTTTTTGGCTTCTGTTGCGGTCATGGCTGCATTCAAATGAAGAAATTATCAGTTTTTACGGTATTTATGGCCGCAATAAAGTTCATTTCCAATAATCTTAGCCAAAAAAGGATACAAATTTGAACGATATAATTGTAAATCATATCACTCTTGATCTAGGCAAACCGACATTTATGATGTGTGCGTCAATATTTTGCTTGCAGCAATTAACTCTACCCGAACCGAACGCTAAGAACTTTTAAGATCTGTTTTATGGCAGTTGGCTCCATGTGAATGATATTAAATAACTGACATATTGCCCGTCAAAACTTGACAAATAGCACGAGAGACACTCGTAAAATTAGCTGAGAGCTGACAAATGGCCTGGCGATTTTATGAAGAGTCCCAAACTGGCCTGGGAATCGTCTGCATAATTTTGATTAATATTGCGTTTTATGCATACGAAAATAGTTTCAAGACAATAGTTGTGTATATAAAGCCATATACCAAATATCGGTTTTTATTATGTATGAAGGTTTCTGTGTGTGTGTGTGTGTGTGTGTGTGTGTGTGTGTGTGTGTGTGTGTGTGGTAAAGTCGTCAAGCGATAAGTCCCAAAATTAACACGCAAGCGACTCATTAAGACGAACCAAAGGTGAAAAGCAAAGAGAACCCACAAAAGGGGAAAAAATGAAGCTGAGAATTCATTTCGTTTCATGTGGTTTTACAGCATTGACAGTTTGAAACTCGAAACGCTTTAAAACCGCTGATTTATGTAATTATTCGGGGCGACAAGAATTTCGTGCGGTTTCCAATCAGACACTCGGCTATAGAGGGCGGGGTGTAAGCGTAGCCGGTCAGTCGCCAGGGAGCAGCAACGCCATCATCATCATTGTCATCAATAAAATAAAAAAAAATACAGAAAACACAGAACGACGACGACGACGACGACGCCAACTTTATATGCAACAACAACATTATCAAAACATCATGGAAGATGACCAAATTAACGAACCAACGACGATCGTACAACAATGTTACTTCTTGCCCCAGCTGTGCTCGTTTAGTGAGGTTGGGTTGCCTACCTGAAAGATACAAAATACATAAAGTTCGACTCCATCGAAAATTGAACGAGCGTAGTCAAAAAGAGAGACAAAGAAAAAAAAACTGAAATAAGGTAAAAAAAAAATGCAACAAAGAATGTATTGAAAACTTTTGAAACTAATTTAGAAATGCATTCAGAAGCCGAAAACGAGTTTCTACACGAGCAGCGAAGATCCGCAGTTAAATACACAAAGTATGTGCGAGGCTGTGTGCGTGTGTGTGTGTATGTGCAGGCTGATGCCTCAGCCACTGCAGTCGAAGCTGCATGCACACATAGCCGGCTCCCTACGTGCCAACAGACAAACATACATACATATATGTATGTACATATACACGTATGAAAAGACAAAAAAGATGCCCATTGAAAATGGCGCACAGTTCGTATCCATTTGAAGTTGCTTTTTGGAGAGGCATAATTTCCATAAACGCTGAGACATGAGACATTAATTAAGACACAAAAGCGATAAAGCGAAAAGAATAATTTATGAATATGCC
Source organism: Phortica magna (assembly GCA_037044515.1). Classification (NCBI taxonomy): domain Eukaryota; kingdom Metazoa; phylum Arthropoda; class Insecta; order Diptera; family Drosophilidae; genus Phortica; species Phortica magna. The sequence goes on from JBAMBP010002545.1 coordinate 204,549, forward strand.
GTTGTGTGAGTTAATTGCAAGGGAACGTGAAAGCTCTCACTTGAGCTTTTATTTATTCGGCACAGCCAGCAATTGCAACAAGTAGAGTTGTATGACAAACATGTTGTAAGGCAGTGACAACAATACAAACGACAACGGGCAATTGCAGCTGCGGTGGGAAGCGCAGAGGCAGCTAGGCGAGGACACGACTCATGCTCGACACGATTGCCAACAAGCGATGCGCAGCGCAGCGCAGTTCAGCGAGTTGTTGTGTCATGTAAACGCCCCAAACTTAGATGAGCTTATTCTGTGCCGTTCTGTTGGCAAGGCACTGTCTGAAATAGAATACATATACACACACACATAAAGAGAAGCGGCTGAGGGAAGCGCTAAAGAAGCGATTGTTAGCCTTGGCTTGCTTGGGTCTGGGCTCCAGACTGCAGACTGTAGACTAGCCTAGTCTCGTGTGCCAGAGCGTTGGCATGTGGTAGCCAAAATGCGAGCAATGCTCTAGTAGGCATTTAGTAAGTAGCACGACGACGACAAGCCCGAAGACGTCGTTGTTGATGCCCTGACATGAGTTTCGCATGTATGAGCTGTCGACTCTGGGCTTATTTACTCTATTATCGCCAGCCAGCGATCGCTGTTGCGATCGTAGTGCTCGACAATGTCTGCCATGCTGGTGACATAGACACGATGCTCAAATGAGCGGACGCACAGACGGACGGCCGGTCGGTCGATACAACATGGTGCAACATTTGCATTTTTTAATTTGCTTCAGCTGCCGCTCGTTGGCTGGGCTGAAACGGACACGTTCTGTGCGCGCTTTAGCTGGAAATGAAAACATCAGAAATGGCTCGAGGCGCAGCGTTCTGCGAAACGTACTCAAGGTATTAGAGCAGAAGGAGGCGCTGGCGGCAGGAGTGGGACAAAAGGACTGTGCGTGCATGAAATGCATAATTGAAGATAAGGTCCGAATTTCAGATCTTGAGTAACATGTCAAGCAACGCACGAAGGAAGCGCAACAGCATCAGGCTGACATGCAGGATGCGAGCGAGCTGACAATTGTCTGATTGACGAACTAACGGAGTGTCTGACTGACTGGCTGGCCATTTGAGCGCTTGCCGCTGACCGCGATCTGAGCTGGCTTGGCTCATTATGGTTTCAACTTTTTCTTTACTTAGGCGGCACAAAGAACAAAGGCGACCGCCAACGTCTCGAGACAACAGCACTGGCGAAAGGGCGCGGCCAGCCAGTGAACTCTTTAATGGCATCTAATCATGATTTCCGTTCGCACTATTAAAATTTATGGTGCGAACAAATTAGCCGCTCGAGTTCGCATTACAGATCAACACTATGGTGGACCACGGCTTAGTCGTTGGTTGCTCTTGCTGTTGTTGTTGCTGTAAGTACCGCTGTAATTCCATTGAAGTTGCAGTGCCAACAAACGCGGCCATGATTTATGCATGTGTCAGCCAGCGAAAATTATTTCGTATTAAAAAATTTAATTTTAATTAAAAAAAGAAGAGAAGCAACGTTTGCTGGATTTCGGACGTGCGGAAGACTTTAGTCGGGGCCGCCATATTGTCGGCCATTAAAAGTAACGCTGGCGCGCTCTTGCCGCTGCCCGCCGCTGCGGTGCAACTGTGAGGGGCACTTGTGCCATTAGTGCTCAACATGGAAGCTCCGCGGCTCATTCGATTTTAATTGCCACCTTTCGCCCTTTTTTCGTGGGATTTATTTACTGTTGTTGTTTTGCTTTTTTCTTCTTCTTCTTCTTCTTCTTCTTCGTCGACTGCTTCATCTTTTTTCTCATTTGCTTTGTTTACTATTTGGGCCGAACTCGTTTCATAATACATAATTATCATCACTCGCTGGCTGGCTTACTCGCTGGGCTCGCACTCGTTGCTTTCGGTCATTAGCTGTGCTGAGCGTGTAAAATGGCAGACGCATTGATGCGATTTCATTTAATTCGAGGCGAATCGACTCGTTTCTATTTGTGTACTTACAAAAACATATTTTTGTTGATTTGTTTATGCTTCGATCACATGTGCAAAGTCATCAGCGTCCAAATAATTGCCAAAGTTGCTTTCAAAATAAATACATGATATCCTATTGACTTGAGTTTCTGGCATGAGTTGTTGGCATGGCAAAAGTATCTGTTAAAACGCCATTTCCGTTGAAAAGTCACATACGCGCATGAAAAGTACTTCAAATGTGAGACTTCACAGACAACTAAATGGGAGCTCATTAAGAGAGGTTCACATAATGCGATTCGAAAATTATGCCGCACGCAATTCCAATGCGTGGCGAATAGAATGGCATACAATTGTTGCTGTTGCTGTTGTTGCTTTTGAATTTTTTGCTCGTTTACGGTTTATTTGTGTTTGTTTTTGTTGGTTTTGCGTTGGCTTGAAAAGCGTTGAAAGCCCGCTTTGGCCTAATCAACGCACTTCAGTTAATGAGCGCCACTGAGCCAAGCCGACAACACCAGAAGCATTAACGCACACACGCATGCCTCGCCTCGTCTCCGTCCGCTCCGTCACCGCTGCCACACACAATTCGAGCTGCCAATTCAGTTGCGAAATCCGCTCAGCCGGCTCCTCTTCCCTCCACACCACTCCTCCACCTCCTCTTGATTAAGCGTACCCGTGTGCGTCAAACAATCATGGCTCTAATTGTTTTTAATTATTGCCAACAATTGATGTGAACGGCAACCCCACACCGCCCCACACCGCCCTCGACGACTGCGCTGCTGATTTAATTTGATCTTGTTTGTGCGCTCAGCACACGCAATCGAAGCGTCCGACGATTCTTGTGCTCGGTTGGCGGCCAATTGGAGTGAAGTGATTCCATGTTGTTTTTGCGCTCTGTTTTTCTGATTGACTGCCGGGGCACAATTGCGCTAATCAGCTACAACTTCATTGGGCCTTCCATTGTTGTTGTTGTTGTTGCTGTTGCTGTTGCTGCCCAAAGACGGCGCAGCGCGTTTAATTAACGTAATGAAGCTCAGCGTTATGAGCACACAAATGTATCTCATAGATACACGTTCTAATGCATTCCCTCTTGCTGTTGTTGCTGTTGCTGTTGTTGCCATCAATTAAGCGCAGCCATTTTTGTTGCTTGCAACGTCGGTTTGTGCAGCGCAGCGTGCAATTTACACTTTGATTTCAATCACTCACACACACACACACACACAATCGAATTGAAACAGAATGGTTCGTTTCAGCGTTCGTCGTCGGTTCATTATTTGTTTCAGCTCAGCGAGCAAAATGGCATTCATTAAATTCATTCGTTTATTATTTTATCATTTTGAAATTTATGGTTCGATTTTTGTTTTAATTGGCGGCCGGCATGTCTTTGCTTCGTCACTCCCGAGCACGGACGCATGGATGAGGCCCGTGGGAGCTTGGCTGAGTGGACTTGATTACATCTGTGGCTGGGCTGAGATTGACTTTGCTTACATTCGGCGCGCACAACGACTGCTTTGAGCCCCTACAGTGCCGTGCCCAACCTGAAGGCTCACCGTGCGCCCGCTTGTCAACACAAGTCCCGCTTCGTCCTGTGTCGCTTGTCTGCCTGCAACATGCGACATTAAACAAGCCTAAACAACTTTTGCCAACAATGAATCAGCCAAAAGGCATAAGTACAACAGCTACAACAACAACAACAACAACAACAGCAACAATGATGTTTGACATGGCTAATAAATGTGCTGAATTTCATATTTATGGCTTCATAATTCCAATGACAGAAACAAAGCCGAACAAAGCAAGAAACGAACCTACGAATTGACTCCGCTGGCATACAATACCAACAACAACAACAACAACTGCAACAACAACAACAACACTAACAACAACGACATGACACACAGCCAAAGCGCTATGAAGACAAACAAATCCAGCCATAACCGCCGCCCGCCACCCGCGCCGCCCACACTCCCTTAGTGCGGTAAAAATTCAATGCTGCGAAGTATTTGTTTTGTTGGCTTATTTGTTGTTGTTGTTGTTGTTGTTAGTTTTCCACGCTGTGTTGGCACATAAGGCGCGCATTTTGTATCCCGCGGCAACCTCGAAAAAGCGCCCAGGCGAAGCCGAACCGAAGCGAGCCGAGCCTGCCTGCCAATAAACGCCAATTAAGGCACAACAACAACAACAGCAACAGCAGCAACAACAACAGCACACAGTGCACAGTGCACAGGCACGGCCAAAGGCAACGCAGGCATTTGTTAATGTTGCACCGTTCATGTGCCGCACATGAATATAAATCAAAGAGATTAATCGAACATGGCTCAATTGCATGCCAACATGGCAATGCGACAAACGACAAAACATGGCAATAATAGCACACACATGCCCGCCATTAGCGTGGCTTGCTTGGTGGCTTGCTGGCTTGCTTGGTGGCTTGGAGCTTGTTGGCGTTGCACGATCAGACAAGGCAGAAGAAAGCAAGCGTCTCATTAGGCATTAATGAGCTCATAAATGCCGTGACATTTCGGCGCGATTGCCAACTGACAAAGTGACACACACACACACACGCACACACGCACACATGAGTGCCGCAGCAACTCATAAAGCGGCATACAAGTCAATTGCATCGCATGTCACTGCCACTTGCATAAATGCGCGGCCGGCCCTCGAATGAGCTTATAATTACAGACGCGTACATGACTGGCGATCGTGTATCTCATTGCAACTCGACTCATCTTATTTGTGCATGGCGTAATCGCGCTGTGTGTGCCTGGTCAATGGCCAGGCTGCAAAGGGGGCGGAGCGCAGCTGAGAGCCATGATCGCCGTGGCTGTCTATGTGGAGGCTTCTTCGCCTCCTGCGACCAGTTGGCCCGCGCAGCTGTTGTGCTGGTAGTAGTGGTCGTTGTCGTGGTATTGAAGGTGGTTGAGTTGCTGGTTGCCTGCTCTGGGGCAGACGAACAAAGCCCGAGCCAGAGCCAGGGACAGCAACTGATAATTTTGATTTACAACATGCCAGTTATTATTTATAACTTACTTAGAGCCTCGGCAGCCAATATGGCCAAGTCGCGTTGGCCATTTAAGTCGTTGGCACTGGCAGAGCCGCTCAGCCGTCTGCTGGGCAACGAGGAAGCGTTTTGAATGTGGCTTGTGGTTTTTCTAAAATGGCTAAACGCTGCCTTCGCCAGCTGGGCACGCCCATTTGGCGAGTTCTGGCCGCGAGCGGCTTCGAATCGATCGTGTGGGCTCACCTCACCCAACTCACTCACTCACTCACTCATTCCTTCCTTTCTGGCGCGCACTCGCTCTCTCTCTCTCTCTCTCCCTTGTAGCGACTCGAGTGTGGCGGATGGTGCAACAGCGCTGGCAGGAAATAACTTATTTTTGTTCGCAGAATTGGCTTACACACATTTTTAATTGGACTTTGGCAACGGACGCCGAGCCAAGTCATGTCATGTTGTGTTGTGTTGTTGCTTAGCAGATGATGTTGTTCTTTGCTGATAGATGATAGTTGTTGTTCTTGTTGGCCTCTCCCAAAAATCGCAGTCCGTCTTCCGTCATCAATGGTAAACTAGTTCAAACTTTATAGCCTCGACTTCTTTTTTCTGCAATAAGTTTTTTGTAAATGCGCAAAACTCACGAATTCGCAAGATGTCTTCGAACGGCGCCCCCGCCCCGCACCCCTTCGCACAACAGCAACGTTCACTCATTATTAAGAAATGAATTTTTGTTGCTTTATTACACGCCACAGCCATCAACATCAACATTACCGTCATGAGCACTGCGAGCGTTTCTCGCCGTCACCTGGCCTGCCACCGCCTCATCATCGTCATCAGCAACAGCAACAACAACAGCAACAACAACAGCAACAATAACTTGTTCACAGTCGTTTTGTTGCACAACCCATGGAACCAGCATTATTTTTTCCTGAGCCAATATAAGCTTTGTATATCATTATTGTGCCTTTGGTCGGCGTGTCCTGCCTGCCCGCGCCAATGCAACCCTGCACTGCACGCCAGCCCTGGCCGGGACGCCATTCCAATTGGCGTCGCTGGGTGTTACCGATTTTTTACTGCCTTTGTTGCTGTTCTTGCTGTTGTTGTTGTTGTTGCTGTTGTTGTTGCTGGCTATTTTGTAAGTGCAAAATTTTAATGCTATTCCAACAAATGATTGGACTCTGGGGCGTTTCACGTTTTCAGTTTTGTTGTATTTGGTTTGGTTGGCTTCGCTTGGCTTTCCTCTGGTGTTTGTAATTCCTTCACAGTGCTTGATTGCCTCCTGACACGAGATGCTTAACTGCTTTGCTTACTTGCGGGCCAGCGAGCGAGCCAAAGTGCAGGGGCGAATTGCTGCCCGGACTTCAAGCCGAAGCCATGTCTTTTTAATTATAATTATTAATTTTTCAATCATTTGTCAATTCCGAACATGGCTTCGAAAGCTGCTGAGGGTCGACTTATTGGCTGCCTTGGCTTATTGGAAATGAAGCGCCCCCAATGTCTGAGTGCCTGATGCGCGACTTGTAGCTTCGCCTCAAAGTCTTTCCTTCCACGACCACAATCCACCACTGCACAACTCACAACTTTGACTGACTGACTGACTGACTGACGAGCACTCCTGGGCCAACTGCGACTGTCTGACTGTGTGGAGGCAGGGTCTGTGGAGCGGTCTTGTGCAAGTTGCCAAAGTGAAAATTATAATACTTTTTGCCGTTGCATGATTGACCAAACGGCTAAGTGAACACGAACTTGTTCACGGCCTCTGACATGCCAACAATGCAGGAAGTCATTAGCGTAGCATAATTTCTTTGACACTCATTGCGAAATGTCAGAATCAGAAAAAAAATCAAATAAATATTATAAGTAAATAAAAGCACAGCCAATAGCCATGATTGCTTTGACACTTCATTGTTGAGTTGTAAAAAACATTTGGCTAATCTTCCGTGCCTTTGAAGATTGCAGGCAACGATTTCGCTGCTTTCCCGACTTATCGCCACTCGAGCCACTTAGCTTTATTGACTCTGACTCTGCCCTGCCTTTATCAGCAGCATCAATGCAGCAATGCCACCCGCAAACGCGCAGTTTTTGCATATGTTTTTATGAGTTTATGGAAGTCTTCAGCAGACAATCCTTTTTAGGTTTTATTATCTGGCGAGTCTTTCAAGTCGCTTAAGCGCTTTTATTGCACGCGCAGCACGCACGTTGGCGCCGTTGCTCAGAGGCGCTTCCGAGAAGCGGAGTTTCTCACGCTATGCGCATGAGGGCGTCTGCGGCAGCCGAGGAGATGTCGGCGTTGTTGTTGCAACAAACGAGACAAACGCATTGACATAAATAAGGATTACAGGATTACGGTGACAAAACATTTAGGACAATCACGCTCACGATCGCTCACGGTGACTTGTGTGCTCGCTCGTCCCGGCCGAGACAGCGTGCGTGTGCGTGCGTGTGTGTGTGTGTCCTTTCGGCCAGCGTAATTTGTGAGTTGACAAAATATTAGTTCGCTTGCCTTTGATCCTGCCGTTGCAACATGTTCTTCTTCTTTGCTTGTATTGATTTGCTGTTCTTTATCGCTTCTTGTGTGTGTACAAAACATTGCGGCCTTGACAATGGCCAACATTATCCTTGTAGGGGTTTTGTCTCTGCCTCTGCTTCGTCGTTGCCTTTGTCCTTGTTAGCTCCTTTGAGCCATGACTTTCAGCCAATGCGCACAATCGGATTTGTTTTTGTCTTGCTTCTCTTTATTATATTGAAAATGTTTAACCATTTTTCAAATGTTGCTCATTTTTTACCTTATCTCCTTTGTTGTTGTTGTTGTTGTGGTTTCGCATTGTTTAATTTATGATTTTTTATAGCACAATTAAACAATTACGCAGCGCTGACTTTCAACTTGTGCCGACTTTTGTCGAGCGAGATCTGTGGGTCTTCCAGACTTGTATATGATCCTCACATATGCCTAATGGGTTCCTGAACGTCCTCCGTCGCCGTCGCCGTCGCTGCTTGGGTGGCATTTTGTGAACTCAAGTCGCATCGCTTAGCAATAAAATCGCAACGCATCCGCTTTATGAATTGTCAAATGCGGCATGTATCTCAAATGTATCTCAGAGTTATGCTGCCACTTGTTAAATCGCTCCAAATACGGTAACCGTTGCCGTTGAAGTGACAACCGTCCCCCTGCCCGCTGGCCAACACAAGACAGGTCGTGCGGCTGTTGTGCTCATGTTGTAAGTTGCCATTTTGCACAGCAATGAAATAATTGTCAATAATGTTTTGCGTTATTGTTTGCCGTCGTTGTCAATCGTCGATCGTCGAACTGTCACTAGTGACGGCTAATCACGTCGGCAGTGGCGCGCCCGTTTTTGCTTCACGGACATGGTCACACATGCGCATAATCATTCATAATTACACGATGTACACGGCGATCGATCGATCGATCGATTGTTCGTTCGGCGCGCGAATCATAACAGAGCAAGAAATCGCAGTCGGAGGCAACATCGCTTATAAGGTCAGACGACGCAGGCGACGCACAGTGCCACAAAACGCGTTAAATCCGAGCCATGCATTCCGTGTTGAGTGACGTGGTTATAGAACAGACACTGGACTATACATAGATGTTACGCCCTCTCTTGCATTTCGCTCGGTTATACGAAAACGAATGGTAGGAAAAATCAGAAATAATTATTCAAGACTCCTGGCACTCTGGGCTTCACATTCGACAAAACAAGCATAGCGATAAAGTAGACAGGAGACAAATGAGAAATGAGAAATGAAAAGATAGGGCAACCTACACTTTCTCCATTATGCACCTATTGAGTACAAACCTTTGTTGTTCAGAAGGGTTTATCGCTCTTGGTAATACTTTCAACCAAATTGTGTGAATAATACGGCGAAATATTGTCCCACTCAAGGCTCCTCAACGGATTGAGGTCCACGTTCTATGCTGACCTAGCCAAGGTTTGACAGTCTGGCTCTCCAGCCAGTTTTTTAAGAAGGTGTAGAGTTCTTGGGTTCCATCTTGTTCTGTCTTGTTTGTCTGGTAGTTTTAGCAGGCTGGGAGCTTAGAGTACCCGGAATCCTCGAACATCATTTGAGATGTCTATTGCAAAATGTAAGGAAGTGAGTATCCAATATTGGTGGTTGGATCGATCGAGTGATTCTAACAGAGTGATGATGTGACAGTTGTAGAGTCGGACACATGGCCTGGCTGAATAATGTGTTGTGTATCTTTTGCTAATGTATCTAACACTGTGCCAAATCAAAACGGCTCATTTAATTACACGCCGATTGATGCCAATGTGTAACTGGAATATTGTTTGTTGTTACTTTGCAGCATACTTGAAATACTTTTGTTAATCGCGACACTTGTCTGCTGTGTGAGAGTGTGTGGCAACTGTAACTGTGCGGCCATGGCGAAACTACTACGCAGCCAAAAAAGGCAAAATGATGCCTCTAATCAAGTTATATAATTATGTTGCAAAGTCTAATTGTGACTAATAAGCCATCGAGTAGTGAAGTAGGGGAATGTGAAAGGACAAAGAGCTGTGTGTCAGTGTATCATCATAAAAAAAAGGATGTCGCTTAAGTAGTTCGCGTCATACGTTAAATATATTCACGCTCATGTCTTTCAATTAAAATTAATTCAATAAAAAGCGTTGCTGCCGCCGTCGCAGTCGCTGCGCTGCGCTCACTAACCACCTTTGCCTGCTAAATTGTTATCCTGCTGAACAAAGGACGGAAAAGTAAATATGGCTGCGCGCTTACATTTCCACCACCAAAGGCAACAGCAACAGCAACAGCAACAACAACAATAACATTAGCAACGCCATCATCATTATCAAGACCATCATGCTGAAAGGCGCTGACGGTGGCAAGCGAAATTAGCTGCTCATCCTCGAGTTCAGCCGCGCAACGCGATGGCGCACAAGGGAGTGTCCTGGCCGGGCGAGTGTGTGTACAGTCAGTCAGGCAGACAGGCAGAGAGGCAGTCAGTCAGTTAGACAATTTCTCCGTCCGTCGCGCTCGGCATTCCAACCCTGCTGGATGGCACAGCAAAACGCGCGTGTTTTCACTACAAATTGGCGTGTTCAAGAGATCAGAAGAGCAGAGCGAGGGGCGTTGGAGTGAGTGGAGCGAGAAGATTGAATTGAATTGCCCGGGGGATTTTATGGCACGTTGCGGAAATCGTTTTATTATCCTGTGGCGCTGTGCTCATGTAAATTGTGTGGGAGTCGCCGGTGTCGTGTTCCAGTGGCTTAGAATACAATTTATTATCCCAACGCACAATGTGTAAATAAACACAGAGCACAGCACACACCGCCAAGCCACCCACGCCACCCGTGCCACCCGCTGACAAGTGGCAACCGCAACAATAACAACAATTGCGTGAAAATGTCACGACTCGCACGTAACGCACGCTCGTTACTCGCTACTCGTTAGCCTGCGCGGCGTGGCGAGCGACGAGATGCGAGCGATAAGTTGTAATCAAATTATGCGCAGCGCTGTTGCGGGATTTGTGCGGAGTTGATTTTAAGTTAATTAAAAATCATGACAACAGCAAACAAGCCAACTTAAACGAGCGGGTGAGGGTGACTGGCGAGGGTGAGGGTGACTGGCGAGGGCTAGGACGACAACGAGCGCTTTGATAAGCGTGTAAGTGCACAGATTGAATTAATTACTTATACACTCACTGTTGGTAGTGAGCAGGCGGTTGGAGGGTGGCGTTGGGATGGCGATGGCGGTACTTGTGCCTGCATTTAACGCTGTGCGAGTGAGAGAGCCTGCTTATTGTTTGGTTAGTCGAGGACTTTTGGAAAAGCGTAAAATGATTTCTTCCCCCAACCATTGATTCAACGATGGAACGACCCTAATCAAAGCCATAAAAAGAACATGGCCAAACATAAGCACATTTGGCCATAATGGACTTGTACGCGCTGCGTGTGTGTGTGTGTGTGTGTGTGTGTGTGTTGGTCAGTTTAATTATAGCTGCTGCCACCACTCAGCCATGCTTACTTTCTCGCTCTCTCTCCCCTCCCCGCTCACACTGTATCCCTTATCATTTGCTGAGTTCGGTGCATGTTTTCGAATTAATTATCGTACGCCCTCAAATTCAAAATGTCCGAAAAATGTTTCCAACTGGTCCCAAACTGGTTATTAGGCAACTTTGGAAAATTAGCTTCGGAAAATTTGTGTTTGAATTAAAAATGAGAATTTAATTAATTCAGTTATTATTTCCTGAGCCCTCTGTTTGTCTATTTGTGTGTCGGTAGTTCTGGTGTGCGTGTCATTAAAATTAAAACGTACAAAATATGCATTTATTTTCGGCCTCTGATGGTTTCATTAAAACTTTGAGATACTTTTTATCATCTCTTAACGTTATTGCGTACTTCTCAACGTACCAGAGGTGCGTCATGCGTTAGAATGAGGCCGAGAAGTATCAAATTACGATGGGTGAAAGTTCTCTCGCCACAATTCGAGGTTTTCGGACATTTGGCGTCTAAGTTCGGCAGTTTGGAGTCATTTAATGCTCTTTAAATGACTCGGGGCAGCAGTGGAGCAGGGAAGAGTTTTGTTCCCACCTGTCTTGCTCTTCTGGAATTTCCCATCAGTTGGAAAGTTTGCGCGGTTCCTCAAGTGCGTTTTCACAGCGCAGCTGGCAAGATTTCCATGGGCATGGGCTGCGTTTTGTGCGCCTTCAATTAGGCGTAAGTGGAAACGTTAAAGCAAATAGGCGTGCGAGGCCAAAGCGACCGACCGACCGCGCCGCCATTGGTACCATGAATGACCGGGGGCTATGCAAAAGCTCAGAGGTTAAGTTGAAAATTTAAACTTCATGCAAACGCCCACAAAAGCGGCCGCCGGGTGAAGACGGCGTTGAGTTTCCCAGCGCCAAACGGCTCTAATTGCGGGTTGTGCGATTGGCAAGAGCGTGCAGGCATTAGCGCAGACGCGTGGGAGCGAGCGAGATGGCAAAAGCCATTGAAAATTCAATATTACAAGAGTATTTGCTGCGGGCAATTGCAACAATGGCAAATGGTAAAGCGATAGCAACAACAACAACAACAACATAAGCCAGCAGTGCCGACCAACAACACCAACAAAGACGACTGGTTTGGCTTCGGCCGGAGCGATTCGGACGTGGGGCGAGTTGTGTCGCGGGGCGCGCAGTTGAGGGTTTATCGGTGTTGATGGTGGATTCTAATTTCCGCTTTTCGCTGAATAATTCATTTGTGGTTTTATTTATATTTTTATTAGTTTTACGTTTTTAATGGACTCTAAACTAAAAACGCGTAACTCGACGGACGAGCATGAAGAGCTGACGTGACCATAACTAAGCCGTTGTAGGTCGCTCGGAGGCAACGCGCTGTGCTGTGCTGTGGTAATTAGTGCGTCTGTGTGTGTGAGTGTGTTCTGAACTACTTTGGCCATTCTTCATTACTTTCCGGTTGGTAATTAAAAGCAGAAAGAAAACCTCTCACTCGCTGGCAACATGGCGCGCACCGGAAGCGCATGGAAACGTTTAGTGGCCGACGCCATTTGTGTCGACGGGCATTGGGCGTTGGGGCGGTGGTGGGCTAAGCAGTCCGAGCCGCGGCTGGCGATTTTCTCCAATTAATTTATGTCGATTCGATAATTACCTGCTGCGCCGTCATCGTCATCGTCATCGTCATCGTCGTCATTATTCTCGCTCATTATAGCCACGGGTTGGGCACCGGCAATGGGCTTGGCCTTATTGTCCTGCTGGCGGCCCGTGGCGCTCGCGTGCAGTGAAATTGCTGTTGTTGCTGTTGTCGTAGTTTGTTGGCAATTCGTGCACGTAAAACTTATGAATTTATTAACAGTTATTTGGCTAATTTGTCTAATTAGGTAAATGAATTGAATTTGTTTGAATGTCATTCTTAGGTACGTGGTTTGTTGTTATTGCTCTTGTTGTCGCTTGAATTCATGAACGCATTATTAATGCTCATTAGCCGCAATGGTGGCAGTGGTGGCAGGGGCAGAGCCTTGTGCTGCTTTCTTTGCTTTCTTTAATTACAAGTGTTAAACTCATTTCTCTGTTTGGGATTTCTGCCTGTAATTAGTTGTAATTAAATACATTCCTCGCTCATAATTAGCAAATAGATGGCATGCAATGCAACGCGCATGAACATGATTATGAAGCCAATGATGATGGCGACGATGATGATGATGTTGATGATGATGGTGCAGCCGGCGCATTTCTGCGCACAGCAGATTCATATCTTTACAACTTTATCATAATAAAATACAAAATCAGATTAGAACGCTTATGAAAACCCGTTCGCAGCTTAAATTACCAAAAGCACTTAGAGGCAGAAAGACAGCGGCCAACAACGGCGGCCGACCGCTTTGTGCGCTTTTCCAGTTGGCGGATTGCACTTCATTAACATGGTGGCCGTTTCAGTGGAAGCTGTGGCTGCTGCTGCTGCTGCCGATACATTAGCATTAAAAGCCACTTAAGCCGCGTTGGCTATGCCAAAAAAAGAGAGGCCTGAAAGCCTGCAAGACTGAAAGCCTGAAAGCCAAACGTGCCAAGCATAAAAACTGAATTTAAAGATCAGACCAGCGCTGCATTTGGCTTGCGTGGACATTTCATTGCCTCGTAATTATAAGTCGCCATTAAATGGACAGACAGACAGATGGACGGACAGACGGACAAATAAGCTGCAAGTCGCGATTTGCTGAGACGCAATTGAAAGGCTTTGGTGCTCTTGGACTCTGCCTCACTGCACATGCGCGGCCGCCGCTGCGTTCGACTACGTAAATGAGGCAAAAAATTAAATAATTTAATCTTGTTATTGCTGGAAAATCAAGTTGTTGACTTAAAAATCAACTCGCGTGAAGATCGCGTTCGCGGGCAGCGCGCACGTACGCACGAACCAACGAGTGGCGCAACGAGTGGACCGACGAGTAAAGGAACGAGCGTAGGAACGAGCGTAGGAACGAATGAAAGGAGGAACGTGCAAGGAAACCAGTTTCATGTATTCCAAGTAGGATCTGGACCTGGCTGCAAAAGTAGTCATGTCTGCTACATGTATACACACACACACACACACACATGCATGCATACATATACATACATTCACAGACATGCAGCTCCGTTTAGTTACGTGCCGCTTGGACTCACGACGCGTCGCCGTCGTCGTCGTCGTCTTATGACTTCATAATCTTAATTAACGTTTTCGCTTCGTTTTGGGGCGAACGTTTTTTCGCGTCGTTTATTTCTCACGAGGCATGGCAAGGCAATCCAACAACAGCAACAACAACAGTGTGTGCAGCAGGTACTAGGTAGGTGAAACCGAACCGAACGTCCTCAACGTTCTCGGAGCCAAAGCCAATCCAATCAAGTGGAGTAGTTGTGCATTAATGGGCAGATCGCAGCTTTGCGTGTTCTTGCCACTGGCGTGACTGCAGCTGTGAGCGTGTGCGTGTGTGTGTGTGTGTGTGTGTGAGTGTTGCAGGTAGTTGCAAGTCAAGTTGCCATACGAATACAGTCCAAAATGAACCCTTTGCCGCCTCGCCTCATATGTATCTGCTTATCGTGCGTTCATTCGTTCGTTCGGCCGCTCGTTCTGGCTAATGATGCTCAGCGGCGAACGGCACAGTTCACCACAGCTTAGGCCATAAGGGCAGAGGGGGTGCACAGGGGCAAATTGATCGAAAAGAATTCAGCATGGCCGATTATTGAATGCTTCGATGGAGACGACAGCGCTGAAAGTCAACTTTCTGGTCTCTTCTTAATTTATTTGGGTACCTTTATGTTTTTTGTTCTGAGTTTTTTCCAAAGCGGCAAAAGAAGCGCGCGCCTTTGCTTTTAGCTGGAATTGTCCGCTTCAATTGACTGATTTTTTTCCCTTTTTTTTTTTGGGTTTTTTTTGCGAATTTTGCAATAAAGATATTTAGGAAATTTAAACAAAAAGTTGCCGATCGACAACGGCCAACAACGGCTTAAAACGTTCTCCAAGGCAGCTCACGTACCGTGAACGATTGGCGAATGTTATTAAAAAGGCACAAAAAAGCCAAAAGCAACAACAACAAACAAGCATAAATGTATCTTATATGAGAGAGAAGTATTTCAAATTGCTTGAAGCAAACGTTGACGGGAAATAAAACATTTGGCAAACATGTTGCAAGCACATTAGTGTGTGGCATGGCTGCGATGGGGTGCGCAGGGCGGGGGACGCACTGCATTGATGTAGTTTTAATAGCAGTGTTGGCGCGGTGAGCGGGTGTGAGAGGCGACTGAAATGGGCACGGAGAAATGCGAGAAATGTTGTTGTCAATATAGAGAAATATTCGTCGCTTTTTATTGGAAAACATTTATCATGCGGAAGTTGCTGACAACAGAATTGCCAACTGCTGCCATGAGATACAAAGATACTTTGCCGCAAATGCTGCCACAATGGGCCGGCCACAAGCCACTTAACACCCCGATCAGGCACCACCTTCGTGTGCGTGTGTCTCTGTGTGTCTCTGTATGTTGTTCCAGATCTCATGACGCTGCTAAATAGCACAAAATGGCACAACAACAACAACAACAACAACAGCAGCACAACAATAATAATAATAACTACAGCACAATGTTTGCAACAACGGCGTTAACATGCCGCAACATATGTGTTGAAGCCACAAATGAGTTGCTGCCGCACACGGCGACAAGTGCAATTGCCGAGAGGGTGCGGGCTGTGCGGGCTCTCCGATGGGCTGGGCTGCTGTGCTCTTAGCTAAGTTGCCGTTGTTGTTGTTGTTGCTGTTGTTGTTGCTGCGGCTGGCAGCTTATCATGGATGCTGTTTGCGGTTTTCCATGTTGCATGTTGTAATGCGGAAAATTGTGTGAAAAATTGTTTACCACTTCGCATATTTCGCTCTTCTTCTTTCTTGTGTGTTTTTTCATGCCGTTCTCATGCGGTGCTAACGAGGGGTTGAAGTCGTGGTCACAACGGAAAATACAACACTGCTCGAGTGACTTCTACTTCGACTGCGGTTTTGCGGCCTATCGGATTATCCCATGTAACTCAGCTCAGCTCAGCCCAGCTCACTCATTGTTGCTGTTGTTGCTGTTGTTGTATTAATAAATTGCGTGTTTCTGGATTTCCGGGAAGTTTTGAAGTCTGTCGGCAGTTCATTTTCCAACTGTTTGACAGACTTAACAACTCAGCATTGCGCCCTGAGTGGGCTGGCAGTGAGCCAAGGCATGACAGTTGCACGATGAGACGTTTAAGCCATGTTAGTTTTAGTACACAAAACAAACCCATTTGAGGCAAATCTACCAGTAATGTATCATGTTCCAGTTGTGGATCAGTGCATCAAACAATACAAGTTTTCATAATATTTCATAATTAGATCACACACATGTGTCATTTTGTTAAAATTTGTTTCAATACCGAGTCTGATCTAAATTGATAGAAAACAGGACATTTCAATAAAAGATTTGAATATTGATTTTCTATGGGTAACTCGCTCCACGCCTGATTTTTAAATTCTAATCATTAAATATACATTCAAATTAAGAAACAAGCAATAATAATCGTTAGTTTGTCAACCTGAAATTACTTGGATAAGAAGATCCATTACTTGGTCAAGCGATCTGTCAAATAGTTCTGAATTAATAACAATTAAAATGTATCATTAAAACAGATAACAATTATTTAAGTTAAATATATTTAGACGACTAAATGTCCAAAAAATAAAAAAAACAACAATTCCAAACTTCAAAAACATTTCCCCCACCGGATCAGAAATTCTACTTAGACACAGAACATTATTTTTATATTTCAAAGGAGTTTTTTTTCTCTTTCTCTCTTTATTTTTATTTATTATTATATTATTTATTTGTTTATATATGCTATTTAATTTTATTATTCATATATATTATGAATTCTAATTATATTAAATGATTTTAAGTAAATTATAACAGTACTGTTTTTTTTCAGATTAAAGTGCAGAATTGTATTGAAATGATTCCTTAGCTGATCTATGAGTGGGTGGTTAACCTTATTGCACGTGAAAATGAGCTGAGTTATAATCGAGTTTAGCACAAAAGGCGCAAGAAAATGAAATCCAACACGTTTTCAATAATGAAAACGATTTGGAAAACTGTGCAAATATTGAATTATGAAATAAGCCATGACGACACGCCCACACCGAACCCACAAAGGGCACGGGACGCGTCGTTCGTGGCAATTCGCAAGCCGACAACAATGGCAGGAAAGCAAGGGAGTTCGATGTTCTACACTTGATGCCACGTAATCATGGCATTACAACGATAACAAAACATTTACAAATGATAATTTTCAGCGGCTTTTGTTGTTGGTTTTCAATAGAACGACAAACAGGGCGCATCCTTTCAACCACTCAGTTAGTCTTTCAAGCATACTGTGGGTTTGTCTATCCGTTCGAACTATGAGATTATTAGCACTTCGAAACATCTGCCGTACAAAGCGCAGACAGACTGCCAGTTAGATGGATGGATGGATGGTTCGATGCATGGCATGCCGGCAGCCCCGTAATGTATCTGCGCACAGCACACATCATCGATCTATCCATCTATCTATCTATCTATCTGTCTATCTATCAAGCGGCGTAGCCACCCTCCAGCTACGGCAACAACAACAACAACAGCAACAACAAACGACTACTAAATTGCGTGTCGTTGCGTGTTCGATGTTCATTTTCATTGGCAGCAGCATCATTTTTGCCGCTTCATCATCGACGTCCTCAGCGTCGGCAACGGCAACGGCAACGGCATCGTCATCATAATGGCGGCTGCGATGGTGATGGCGATGGCTCATGTAATCACATGGATATGTTGCGCTGCGATTGGGTTGAGCTGTTATTGCTTTCGTTGTGTTTGTGTTTGTTCTTATGCTCATTGTTGTTGTTGTTGTTGTTGGTCGTAAACGAAAATTTATTGCCTCGAGTCTTAGATGCCCGCGCCGGCATCATCAGCGCCAAGCCATGCCACAAGCAGCCGCAGCAGCATCACTGTCAGCATCATCATCATCGGCTTCGGCTTCATCGGACCCTCGCTGCTCGATCTTTGATAGTTTTTCCTATTATCAATTTCAATTTTCGTTCGGTTGTTGGTTGTTTGGCTGCGCTAATGCGTTTTCCAATTGTTCGTGCCACCATTTCGTGTCGACTCGCATCGCATCGCGCTGATTCGAGCATGTTGTACATAATTTGTTTTGCTCAGGATATGCGCATCATTTATTACCCAACATTGGGCCAACGACCATCAGGCGCTGCCTCGGCGTGCCTTGAGTGCGATTCAGCGTGAAATATGAGTCAGCATTAAAAGCTTTTGCATATTGAATATGAATTTTCCCATTCATTTTCCACAACACAAACAGTTGCCGAACGTTTTGTGCGCTTATCGCAAAATGACTTCGAAATTATATTTCCTTTGCTCTCCGATTTGTCAGACTTGCCAGTCGAGTTGAGCGAACAACATCGCCTCAAGCAACCTCACAGCGATGTGAATGTATCTGTGCATCTGCAATAATAACTGTTCGAGTGGTGCCGGCGCAGTTAGAATCGCTCGTTCCCAACTCATCACTGCATATTCATGAAGCTCGCATTTATGTGCCTCGCACGCTTCGTTCGAGATACATTCGACCACTGACGTCGGGCTGTGAACCGCTATGAGGCTTGTAGATAAAACGTCTTCATAGTGCTTTGCCATAAACAAACGACACTGCAGCGATCGCCACACTTGAGCACGCGGCACGTTGAGTCGAGGGGTGAGGAGCAGGTGGCATATTGCATAAAAATGTTTAGTTGATGGCTTAGCGAAAAGTTTTGGCAAACGGTTATTAATCGCAAAGAGGCAGGGGGAAAGATACGCGACAAGCGACAAGGCAATGAAGTTGCTTAAAAGGATTTCGTAATTGATTCTATTAAGCTCAATTTTCCATTTGGCACTTGTTGCCAAAAGTCACTTTTAATAGTTTATTAATTTAAACGCGCATGAGTTTGAGTAGCAATTGCTTTCTCAACTGCACGCCGCCATTTTGTTAGAAGAACGGGAGGCACATTTGCATTTCAAAGATACATTTATTTATTCAATGCTTCGACTGCCATAAATTCATATTAAGTTTATTATTCTGTTATCTTTTATTTCCATTCAACCGAAACAATCTCAGTAAAGTCATAAAACAATGTTGACAACTCAAACCCCCCCCTGGCCGTGCCTTGCTTACCGCGAAGTCTCTGCTGCACAAGAACGCTTTGTCTTCGAATTGACTGCGCGACCGTGAGTCTCTCAGAATTCGCTCTTAACTGTTTCCAATTGCGCATAACATTTTACGATATCAGATTTCGCTTTTCGTAAGCGTTCTTGTCTCGTTTACTGGCTCCGATTTTTACGACGATTTATATTACCTTAAAAAATGAAAAGAAATTATTAACAAAACAGCGAAAAGCTTACGGAGGCGCACACAAATATAACAGCGATCGTCGAACGTCGATCGTCGATCGTAAAATTAGTGAACATGTTAATGGTTGATTGGGTTCCCAAAGGCTTTTAGTCACTGATTAGTTTGTCGCGCTCGCTGAGGACGCTTCATGCCTTTTGTTGGCAGAAGCACCACAGCATGTTTATAGCATGTGAACATGGAAGAACTTGTTCCATTAAGAAATTCATTTCTTCTGCTGAAGACTTGCCAGGCATTCATGCGCTTTTATAGCCAAACATTAACTCTAATATTAATATGAAATTTTCGAAATATTTTCACACAAACAATGAGCACAGAAACAAAGAACATGTCGCTCGAATCGCTTTATTGCATCCAATAAAGTTATGTCCATTTGCATCAAACAACGAAACAATTATAAAATGTCGGACTATATACATAATGTATTGTGGATCGTCTGAGACATTCCCTAAAAGTCATCTAGAAATCGTAAAACCGGTGTGTCCCAGAGAACGGGTTATGCGGAGTGTTTATAGACCCGGGACTGCCCCTTTACGCATGTACATTAAGTACGGCAGCAAGTGATCGTATCTTAATGACAATGTTGCTAATGGAGTTCTAATTAATTTGTGGTCCCATACAAGAGTTACAACCACTGTCATTAGGCGTCGTTTTCTAATGGTTGTCATTTGGTCAAGCGTAAATAACAACACTTTGAATCGCATCGAAATTGTGGAATTTGTGCGGACTCAATTGTTTTTGCGGCCAATTTGCCTAAAATGATTTTAATATGAAAATAAGTAAGGTCGAAGGTTATCGTATTCCCGGTAAAAGTTCCAACGGGCTTGCACAATGGAGACTCTTGCCAAACGCTTCAAGTATTATATACATCGTTGTTACATGATTTATCAATCAGTGTAGCCAGAGGTGAACCAATGCGACATGCGATTCCTGTGTGCAGATCACAGCGATATTGTCGAATATTAAAACAATGGGGGTGCCATGGCAATGCATGGAAGTATGATGAGTAATTCCTCAGAGGCGATATTCGTTTTCCGAATCGATTGCGTTTTTATGGTTCAATCAGGGAACACGCAAGACGGCTTTGTTTAATGGGTGTTTCCATTATGTCGCAGGCACTGCGCTAAGTACATGTTGCGCAACAATCATTTAGCTGTCAAGAATTTTGACATTTCAGTTTTTCACGTGAAAATGAGCAACTTACAAACAAAACACAAACAAAAGAAAAAAAAAATAATGAGCAGAAAAAAAAGCGATTCAACGCCGCGCAGTATGCTAAGCTTTTGACTACTTCGTATGCCCTGCTCACAAGTGCCTCACATATGTATTACATGAAGTTTGCTTGAGACCAAAAGCATGTAACGCATGGTAGAAGACATGAGAGACTCCATAAAGTTTTAAGCCTTGGAACGATGTTGGGACATGTTCGTCTGTCCGTTCGTATTCATCAGTGGTTAAAGTCTGGAGAGCAAATGCAGAAAGCTCGGCAGCAGTTCAAGTTTAATTGCATTTGTGCCACGCCTACTCTTTCCTACACGCCCAGTGTTGATCTTTTATCAAAAACAAGTAATAGAAACCACAATTTTTCGCCACCGCCTCATCTATCACTAAATAACTCTTTTACAAAGAAGAGCTTAATATCGTAAACTGTGACAGAAACAAACCTTGGACCCTCAGTAAATACCCCCTATTAAAATCCAACATGCCACGAAATATTTCTATCCCATCTATTTCTCATATATTCTAAATTTCTCGTCGAATTTTCATGAAATTTTGTACAATTTTACAATGTAAGAAGTGAAATATCTGAAGATTTGGGGCGTGGCACGAATCACCACGTGTGCAGGGTATTATTTCATCGAGCATACTTAACTTTTGCTTGGTTCTTTGCTCAGCACATGAAATCCTTTTGCGTTGCTGCTTCTTTTATTTTGTTACACGAACGGAGCGATTGTCGTTGTTGTTGTTGTTGTTCTTGTTGCTACAAATAATTTATGTTGCAAGCCCATTATTTGGTAAATTATTTTTTTACCAAAATGATGAAAACATTTGAGTCACGCAACAATTTTGGCCAACAAATGCGACGCGACGCGACTCAACTCGAAGCTATTTTGCGTAGAAAAACTCAATTTAGAAGCGTTCGAGGGTCCTTGCCTCCTTACAGAGGCGCTTTTTTGGGGTTCTAAGAAAAGCAAAGACAAGCGAAGACAACATGAGTTGCAACGGCCATGTGGCAAGTGTCATTGCCAGTTGGCGAAACACTTTTTTGCGCCGTTTGTTTAAAAATTTTGAAGAAACCTCAGAAGGAAACAAGTCGAGGCGACTGGGACTGAGACTGGAACTGGGACTGAGGCGACTCATACATTGTGGCATGCGAACAAAGGCGTCGAGGTTGAATGATTGCCCCGGCGACACAGAAGGCCTCAAACTAATTTGTGTATGTTTTTGCGACATTCTATCGGTCGGTCTGTGCAAAGAACACGCGTCCTGCTGCTAAATGACACAAAAGGAAGACGCACAGAAAGGCAGACTGCAAAAGGATATTGGCAACAAAGCGTCTTGTTTGCAACCGCACAGAAGTCAATTGGGACAACGGGACAACAGGACAACAACAGGAAAGAGCTCAATTGTGCACGCAGTGGGTTACCACACACACACACACGCACACAGAGAGAGACAGATACAAAGATACAAAGACTGCAGATACATGACCGTCTGCATTAGTTGCGCTCGCCGCAAAACCGACAACACAAAAAATCAAAGTGACAGCCAAAAGTTAATGAATAAAACCAAAAGGTATAATATTTTGTCATCTTTTTATTGTGATTTGTGCATGCCCTTCCTCCGCTCCGCTCCGCACCGCTCCCTCCCCGGCCTGCTGGCTTTATTAGCAAAACTCGAGTGACAACCGTGCCGCCGCTGCTGCTGTTGTGCCTCGCCCGCATCGCTCTACCCGGCTTGCTTGTCCGCCTCACTGTGTGTGTGTGTGCCGTGTGTGTGTGTGTGTGTGTGTGTGTTCATTATGTAATTGATTTTTATTGCACAATGGCATTTGTTGGCTCGTTTTGGGCTCGACTTGTTCTCGCTCCGCTGGCCACAAGCCGCCTAATCGTCCTTGTACGCCATTGACTGCTGCCACTGCCACAGCCACTGCCACTGCCACAGCCGCTGCCTTGTTGCCCCGGCGTTGATCTTGTGCCAACGACGCGCACATCTGCCGCCCTGGGGATTTATTTGATTTGCTCGCATTGGCTGCCGTCCTGATGTCCCTTTTATTGCCTTAGTTTTTCGCATCTACGCATGTGTGTTTGTGTATCTGTGTGTGTGTGTGTGTGGCAACAATAACTATTGTCGCATTTGCTGATGTTGTTTGTGACTTTTATTGCCCTTTGACTTTTGTCGCTTCACTTTTCTTACAAGCCCGAAATTAATTCCTTGGCCAGCCAATAAAAGTTCGTCCTTCCGCCTCGAGTGCGAGACTCCCGTGCCCGTGCCCGTGTCCCCTCTCGGGCGCCATTGTCAGTGGCAGCTGCCGCCTTGTGGCTTATTGCAATAAGTTTCGCATTGTTACAACATATTGTGGCAAGTTTCGCATTATGAGTTGTGCCACAAGAGGCACGATGCGTACCTCTAGGTACGTGCCGACAGCCCAGACCTTTTTTCATTATTGCGTAAGAGCAACTTCGCTTAATTTGATTTGCTAAAGACATTTTGCGCATGAAAGACGCTTTTGCATATGCAACTGTGTTGCTGCCTGCCAAGTATCTGTGTATCTGCGCACAAAGTATCTGTTGTGCGGCCTGCAACTTCTACGTGCCAGTCATCATTTAATGACAACTTGTGACCGATAAATTATGTTGTGCAATTTATTTCATACAAAAGCGGCTAATTGAAACACGCTAATTGATTTACGAGTGTTCGGGCCGTGCTGCCCAGCCGTCATCTCAGCTCATCTCGGCTCATCTCAGCGCAGCTCAGCTCATCTCAGCGCGGTTGGGTCATTATTAATGCGAAAAACGGTCGCGATTCCCGCAGCTGGGCCGCAAAAAGCTTAATTAATTTTTTGTTGTCTTCTGCTTTGTCTTCGGGACGCCTTCCATAGCCAATCCGTCAACGGATCAGCGGGCTAGCGGGCCAGCGGACCAAGGTGCCAAGCGCGACTTGTGTGGTCGCAGCACTGTGAGGTGTGAAGAACTTTGCGCGGCAGCGGCGTGTCTGCCATGAGCGCGTCTAATTGATCGCCTGACATATGCACGGACGGACCGACGGACATGCGCGCCTGTCAAAACACGCTGACGCCCGCCCGTCAGATTCGGGGCGCAAAAACAAATTAATTTCGACTCATTTCGCGTGATTTCTGCAACTCATTTCATTATTTCCTTGTTTCGACGTGTCTTGTCATGTCTGGCGATGTGCCGACATTGCTTAATGAATACTCGAAGGCAAAGAATGAGTTGATTTCCATTGAAATCTGTGCGTAACTGCTCTGATGGCTTGGGAAGCTGCTGCTGAGTCGCTTTGCATTCCAACGAATTTCAACTTCGTTTCGGTTCGGTTCGAATCGATTTCCATATTAGCCGCCATTAGCGATCGATCGTAAAGCGCTTGAGAAGTGTCATCTGCTGTGAGTCCAATGGCGTGTCCATTGAGCCGGCAAGGCTGGCGATAAGAATCTTCTGGCCGCTGCCGCTGTTACAAGCCGATCGCAGCCAATAAAGTGTCGCGATGCTTGCCGCCGATAAGCACCTGTTACCTGTCTCCATGTGTGCGTGTGTGTGTGTGTGTGTGTGTGTTTGGGAAAAGTTATTGGTTTTCCACGCCGAGCAAATCGATCGACGGCCGCCGAGCTCACCGGTGCCTTCGAGCGCGCATATAAAATGACATATTTTATATACAATAAATTCGAACAACCTTTTCGTTGTTGTTGTTGTTGTTGTTGCTGTTGTTGTTGTTTGTGTGCCCTTTTTGTGGTACTTTTATTACGCTATTTAAGCCAAATTCGAGGCAGCGGGGCGCTGAGCAATTGACAGCAATTTATTGGACGTTTATGGCCGCGGCCGAGCAAAGCAGCAATGGAGCGTGAGAGGCGGCAGCGGGAGCGGAGGCAGCGGCGGCTTCAAATGCTGCGCTGGCACTCATTTGAGGCATGTTGGGTGCCTGAGAGTTATTTACAAACGCTGACAATATTTGAATGCCATCATTTAACGCATAATAATAATGGAGGCCATTTTGGCTCGGCAGTGGCAGTGGCAGTGGCAGAGGCGATAAAGGACAAAGGACAGCAAACGTTTTAATTGCGCCAACGAAAAGCGACGTTTGGTGGTTGAAATTGAAAAAAAAAAACGCAAATTGAAATTCATGACGTTTCACCCTCCAAAAGCACGAGGGCTTCACTTCACTCCACTTCACTCCCCTTCGCCTCACTTGAGCATCCATGATTATGTCATTTGGCTTCGTTCACGCTCAACCAACGGAAATGCCATGTGCAACAATAGCAATGCCAACTCGTTGCGCTCTCTCTGTCACTCTCACACTCTCTCTCTCTCCCTCTCACTCGCCTGAGAAGTTTAGAGCCCGTAATTTAGACTCTCGTTGGCTTATTAGCGTGCACAAATCAATTCCCAAAGGATTTGTTCGGCATTCCCAACTAACAAATCCTTTAGCTGCACTCCCCTTGCCCATGCCCTCACCTCTGCTCATGCCTCTAAGCAGGGGAAAGTTGATTTATGTCGCGCGCTGTGAAACTTGTTTCTCAAAGCACTTTCGATCCTCCTTTGTGCAAATAACAAAAGAGTATCTGTCAACCGCGATTGTCGCCCCTTCGCCTCGTCCTCGTCGTGAGAAGGGGTTGCGGGTTTCTGGACCAAATGACAAAGTTACATGATTCTGTTTGACTTTTGTCTATTATTGCATAATAAACGAGCGCGCATTCAAGTAGCGTTGCCTCTCGGCTCGGCTCACTCTGCGGCAATGAGTCACGCTTGTCTGCGGCCGAAAGATAACAATATTTGTGGCTTAGTTTGCTTTGGGAAATTGCACAAGCAAATGCGACTCATAAACCAAGCGACACGTTCATTTGGCTGCAACGATTTGTGGCATGGGAAAGCTTCAAGTGCCCGCAGTGACAAAACACGTGAGAGACAATCAAGATGATGTAAGCCAACCAAGAGCGCACAATAAGTGAGCCGAGATGTGAAATCATTCATTGAAGGCTCTCGAGTCTGCTGGAGCTTGAAGAGCTTGTAAGAGACTTACTTACTTGTAGAGTTCTGGC
This sequence comes from Phortica magna, assembly GCA_037044515.1. NCBI lineage: Eukaryota > Metazoa > Arthropoda > Insecta > Diptera > Drosophilidae > Phortica > Phortica magna. The sequence continues at coordinate 230,217 of JBAMBP010002545.1, forward strand.
TGAGTTCCAGTACAGCAACGATAGAAGGACTAAGTGAAGGCAAAACGATTGACATTCAGCTGAGTCCGGCTATTTCTAGGAGCGAATCCAGAATACTTTATTGGTACTCAAGGCAGTGGTGTGCAAAATTGGCGAATTCATCAATTAATCGTGACTTATCTCAAGATGGAATAGAAATCTCAAAATGAAAGATCGAAACCACTTCCTATGCGATTTGTCATTAGAGGAAATGTTCCCAGAAACTTCCACAAGCATTTAACGTCCTTCATTTTCACTTCCCTTACAATTGAAGTAGAAAACTAACACTTTGCGGAAATACTTCTAAGTTTATATTCAAGTTGACATATTTCGCTCAGGAAACTCAAAGCGAACGTTATTGACAGATGTCCAATCCACCAAAATTGGTGTTGCTCTGGAACGGCTCATAGTAGCCGAGGTCATCTTCTGAAAACAGGCCGATCAATGCCACAGAGAGAGATCCCACAACTGGAGGCCCTCAGGAGTCTTATTGGAGTGTTCGACTATTCCATTTTCAACTTAAAATTTTAATGAAAAAAGTGTTTCAAGTTGAATTCGTATGAAAATCCTTCTAACTCGCGTTGTATTAATACATGTTCCTCGCTACTTTGGCCATCTTATAGTGGAAACTCTGCAGATAAATCGCAATTAGTTCGAATTCTCACACCTCACTTAATTTTAGTTGACCATGATGGCCGATTAGTGCCCCTATGATGACACTTTTTAAAGTGATTCCCGAGCAAGTTGAATAACCTTACCACAAATTATCCACGGGCAAAGTCAAAGAGGCCCAGAGAAGCAAAGCAAAAAACGTAATGCTTTTAACCAGTAGCTTTAAAATTCAATTAAATATAATTAAGGAAATTATGCGGGGCCGCCGCAGCAGTGAAGACATAATACATAACAAAAACAAAAAAAAAAAAAATGAAGATAAATTCAACAACAAAAAAAACAAGAAACCATCAAAATCATAGCAACCGCAAAGAGAACTTGCCAACACGCATAATAGCTTATTTAACACGGCCGAAGCGCAGAAATAACCTGGTCAATCATCATCTACAAAACTACACTTATACAAACACACAAACATACAAACATACATAAATACGACGTTTAATAATCAATCTACGCGGGCCAAAGCAATAACAGAGCCAACAACAACAACAACAGCAACAGCAGCAACAGCAACAAGCGATCAAAACAGCCAAATCGTTGTTTCGATCGATCCATCGTTCCATTGAACGCGCGTTGATTGAAATTGAAACAGTGAAAAAACAACAACAACAACAACAACAAACATAACGAAAAAAAAAATGAACATGAAAGCGAAGGCAGAAATCAAAGCTTCAAGCGAACGTTAAGTTGTATGGCAGCAACAACAACAAAGATTACTTATTGTTGTTGCTGCCGCTGCCGCTGCCGTTGCCGCTGTTGATCATTATTCGATCAATGTTGATCATTTTATCCCGAGGCTGTTGACAGCCCAGCGCGCGGACATGACATGCGAGTCGAAACAACATTGAGTGAAACAATATCTGCTTTTATACATGTATACACATACATACATACATACATACACATGTACATATGTATGTATATATGTACATATGTGTGCATTTATGTATGCTCAAAATACCAATAAGCACAAAACTAAAACAACAACGAGTTCTGCCAGCCGCAGCAGCAGCTTCATGAGTGCGCAAAAGCATAAAATAAAGATTCAACATAAAGTAGAAGAAGAAGAACAACAAGAGCAGCAGAAATGATCTTCATCATGGTGGACGTGGACAGCAACGGCGCAGAAACAAAAAGAAGTTGTAGAAGAAGACAAAACAAAAAAAAAACGATATATAATAATTACCAAACCGTCGCAAATAACGAGATCAGTTAAGGGCACGCACGCAGCCGCTCAGTCGTTGTGAAGGGCACAAGGGGAGTGTTGAGGGGAAGCAACTTTGGCTGCCTTACGAAGGCTTTTGATTTTACTTAATTTGCTCTGCTCGAACAGCAGGATCGTTGTGCAATGTAGTTGTTTGTTGTTGTTGCTGTCGTTGTTGTTGTTGTTGATGATGTTGTTGTTGTCGATGTTGTTGTTGCTGTCGTTGATGATGATGCTACCTTTAATGGTTTTCGCCGTAACCGACATTTTGTTTCGCTTCATTCTGTCTCTGCCTTGGCCGCTGCCTCTGCCTCTGCCTTCGCCGCTGCCGCTAAGCAGAAGGCAACGTTGTCTGTCTGCCTGCCTTTACTTATTTACCTTTTTATTTTCACATTTTTTTATGTATTTAATTTTATTTTATTTTTTTATTATTGTTGTTGTTGTTTCTGCTGGTTTTTTTACTTTGACTTCTTCTGCGAAACTTATAAAAAATGCAAAATTATGTTGGTTCGCCCATTGAGCGATTGAATGATCCTTGCGCTGTTAAAGCAACGTTGTTGTTGTTGGCATTTGAGGCGTCCTCCTTTTGGCGAACTCAGTGGCTGCCTCCGCTCCGCTCCCCCGCCGTCAGGTACGTTGGCATCATCTGCTGCTGGTTACCTTTATATAGTTGTACCAAGAGGTGGCATGGCTGGCCATTTTTTGCTGCCGCTGCTGAAACATTTAAGCACGATCCTCATGTTGTTGTTGTTGTTGTTGTCGTCGTCTCTTTAAAAAGAGTTCTTGACTTTTTTTGCGCTGTTTGAGCATGTTTGCATGATTTTGCGTTTATTTTGCGTTGTCTTCTGCGCTTCTTCTTCCTCCGCTCGTTCTTCCTCTTCTTTTTTGTACTTTTTAACAAACCAATCAAGCAATGCAGTGTGCATTTCTGCATGTGTGTGTGTGTGTGTGTTTTGTTTATATGTATGATTTTCATGTTGCAGTTTTAAAAATTACGTTTTTTTCATACATGAAAATGTTGTTGTTGTTGTTGTCGTTTACGTTGTTAGTCCAACAAAGACCCTTTTGGACATGCACAAGGATCCCGGCTTAAAGCTGCGCGGCCTGCAGATACATAATTGTCGTACCAAAAAGCATTGCGAAATTATTTCGTTAAATTCCATGCTGAGTTTTTCCAGCGGAGCAACAAGCTTGTCCTTTGCAGATGAGATGAGTCGCCCAGAACAAAAACAAAAACAATTCGCTTATGTTTCTTTTGAAATTTATGACTTTCGTTATTTTTGCTTGAAACAACTTACATAAAATCGTAAACAACACACACACACACACACACACACACATGCATGCTTGCAGTGATGAGCTCATGTGTTCGACAACATTAAACAACAGAAGAGAAAAGAAAAAATGAGGCTTGAATTGTTACCAAAACCTTAGTTCCGCTCTAAGCCATACACGGCTTTGGTAACAAGCCAAGTGTGCCCAATTGCAGGAAATATAATCGAAATAAAAGAAAACAACAAAAATATTTTGCTTATTGACTGCGGCGAGCCCACAAATCAGTCTTAACAAACGCGCTTAGTGTCAAAATATTTGTGCCTCTTTGCCGCTCACGTCGCTTCCTTCGTTCATATCATAGACTCTATGTAAACGAAGCAAAGCCGAACCAGCGAAACGAGACGAGACGAGCCGAGCCGAACAGCGCCGAACGATGACTTAACATTTTCGCCGTGGAATAGAAGCATCAATCTATTATTTCGCTCTCTCTTTCACACAGCATTGCCTTTGATGCAATTCAATTGCGCCGCCACAACGCAATGAGTTCAAGTTGACTCAAAGTAACAACAACTACAACAACTACAACAACTACAACAAGAAAACACTTTCCCCTAATGTGCGCTCTCGGTCCAGTTGCAACAAGCGATCGGATCGATACACGCAGATTAGACTTGTAAGTGACTATTTATTACCAATGGTAAAACAACAACAACAACAATAGCAATAGCAATATTAACAGTGACAACTACAACAAGAAAGTAGAAGCCTTCGGAAGTTGTTGGTGCCATTAATTTTGTTATTGTCAGTCACTAAAAGATTTTTATTCTAACATTTGTCTCTTCTTCTGTCTGTCTGTCCGCTTTTCTCATTCTTCGCTGCTCTCAGTCAATGCGTCAAAGCAACTCTGCTTTTGCTGCCTTTCTTCTTCTCTTCATCTTCGTAATCGCATGCATTTACTTTTGTTGTGTTAATGTTTCTGCTGTTGCTGTCACAACAATAACAAGCACACACACACACACAAACACAAGCAAAGGCGTAAATGACAACGGCGATTGTGTGTGTGTGTGTGAGTGTGTGTGTGACAGTTTGTTTGCGGCATCGTTCAAAAGCCAAAATCGTAATTGTCCAAAGGATTTTATTGACTTTTTATGTTGTTAACTGACCGACATTAAACGTAGATTGTGTGTGATTACAGGACTCCTCTGTGTGTGTGTGTGTGTGTGAGATGTTCTTGCTTGGGTGGTCTAATGTGCCGAACAAGTGGATTGCATTGTTGGGCGGCGTGTCAGCGGCGGCTTTGGTCTATGGTCGCCTGTGGCGTGCAAGGATGCGACATGACTTGCAGCATGTGTGACCATTTCGGCTCCGTGCGGCATGACATGATGTATTGCATGTAATTACAGCGGCAGCGAGCGTCGGACAAGTGAGGAACAAGTGCTGTAAACAAGTGTCGTTATTTGGCAAACAAAATCATTTTTTTGTTGCCAAACTAAAACTTATTGCAGCATGTCTATTTAAGCTTATCGACGAAAGCAAAGCAAACGAGTTAGGAGTCACTAAATTCTGCATCAGTTCGAACAAGTATTTTGCGGCAAGCAAACGTGCCTCAAGTGTCAATGCGACAGACGCTGAACGCGCTGAATGGCAACAACAACAACGGCAACGACAAATCCAACAATACAATAAATAAGCCAAAGGACGGACACACAGAGTTGAAGAAAGAAGAAGTCGCCAAGTCGCTTGGCCTGAGTCGTCGCGTCGACAGGAGCTGTGGTAGCCAAAGCGCTGGCAACCGCTGCCCATTTGTCCAGACACGGACGGACAGTGCGACAGACAGTGCGACAGACAGACAATGATGAGAGTGAAAAGGGTGATCGGTCGGTCGGTCTGTCGGTCGGTCAGTTGCGATGCTATCGAGGAACGCATTGAATTACCAACGTTGGCCAATGAATCCGAACGCGTCGCATTGCTTTTATCCGAGATCTCTTGCATCGAGTTGAGTTGAGTTGCGTTGCGTTGACTCGTTTCGCTTCTTGTGGCTGCGCAGAACTCGTCGAGGCTCTTAAACGCTCATTTAAAGAGATTTACAATGCAAGGCGATCACTTACAAGCGCACGAAGGATGCAACGCGTTGATAAGCCCGCACCCGCTGCCGTTTTCTACTTGTTGTTGTTGTTGCTGCTGGTGCTGCTGCCTGATCGCATTGTCTTGGCTCGCGTATTGTCGCATTAATTTTGTTTGTCAGTCGATTCGAACAGGTTTAAATTAAAAGCATTTAGAACTGCAAAATGGCCGTGTGGCGACGGCGGTGGCGATCGACACGTGTTTCCACGCTGCAAAGTTGCCAAAGCCACACACACACACACACACACACACACGCACACCCAGATGTACTTACCTGCCAGCCAAGCGAAATTAGATTAATTACCAGTCATTAAATGTTCAATGTACTAACAGAAGACGATTGCATCTAACGCACGACTCGGCCACATCCATCATGCTTCGCCCGAGGAAAACGGTGAGTTGCGCTAAGGTGAAATGAAGGGCGGCAAAGTCTTGTTATCCTTGCTCGCAATAGAGCGCATAAATCGTGTTGTTTTGACAGCCAAACGACCGCATTCATACATGGCTGTGCGTGTGTGTGTGTGTCGATCGGGCTACTCCTCTCTGCTCTCAGTTGCAGTTTCGTTCTATCAGCGGCTCAGCAGCAAAACGGGCCACACACACACACACGCATGCGTAGCCGAGCAACTGAACGGAGCGTCTTCTTCTTCTTCATCGCCTTTCAATTTGACTTTGACTTTGACCGAAAGCAATCATTGTTGTGCCAACAGACTTCGCTTTGTTTTGACTCATCAAATGTGTCCTGCTGCGACGGCTGAACACACACACACACATACACACATAGGCACCCTCTAACAGTTGCCTAACAGTGCCGACTGACACATGTTTGATTTGCCAACTAGCCGCGCCTCTTCTGCTTAACCTTGGCTAACCTTCAACGCTGCCTGCCTTTGATTCGAACAAGTGAAATGCGCTGCGGTTGCCAAAATATTGCTAAGCTCCTCCAAGCTGCTGATGACTCAGATTAGCGGCAGCACAGAAACTTCTCACGTTCCACTATGTGGCGCACAACGAGTTGCAAAGTTCAAAACTCGAACCTCTGCCGCCGCCACCATTAGAGTGTAAATCAGCTCTAATTGGCTATGCAACGGTATGCAACGCTCGACGCTCGATGCTCACTGTGCAAAAATGCAGCCTAATTAAAGTCGTAGCCGTCTAATTAGTGCAGCGAGTGCAGCAGCAGCCGCCATAAAAGGCAAGCGAGCGCTAGAGGGAGACAGCATGTGAGCCGCGCTGATGGCTGCCGTGTTGTGTGTGATAATGTCATTGTCAATCGAGCGGTGCGATCGAACCGTTTGAAAGGTGACATTTGCAATTTGTTTTTGCAGCGAAACTGTAACGAAGCACTGCACGAACAACAACAACAGCAACAACAACAACTCGAGCGATTTCAATCGAAACTCATACGAAGTTTCCCCTTCTCATTTGCTGTTAGTAAATGGGAAGGGGAAAAGGCAACCAGAAATTGCTGCATTATTCAATTTGGCATGTTTACACGCAGCGGGCAAAATGACCCACAATTGAGGGCAGTAATCAGCGGCTTCGTCAACGCCAATGCGTGCGCCCTTCGCCTTGTCGGTGCTGCTGCTGATGATGATGATGAAGCACTGCACGAAGCATGGCAGCGCAGAGGGATCACTTAATCGATTAACTTAACAGCAGAGCAGCGAGCAGCGAGCAGCGAGAGGCGAGCGGCGAGAAGCGTTAATGCAAAGCGTTTTTTCGCAACGTTTCGGTCGGCCGTGGCTTCACTTTAATGCAAAATTAAAACATAAATCGTGCGCGCCATTACGGTTATTACAGTGCAGCATGTAAGCGCGAGTGCATTGTGCAGCATGAGCGTCATTGCACGTAGAATGTTGTGTTGCAAGTACGCGAAAAATGCTGCTGCTGATGATGATGATGACGACGATGATCGTTTGTGAGATTGTGTGGCAAGTCTGCCATGCGGCCATTAAACGTGGGCACAATCAACCACTCAGCCAGCCGAGCAAGTCATAAACTCAGGCCAAGTAGGCACAGTCAGTCCGTCTATCCGTCCGTCCGTCCGTCCGTCAGTCAGCCGAAGGGCATGGGACGCCAAGGCTGGAGACGAAGCCACGGTCAGAGCCAGCGTCGGTCTGAGTGCTCCGCCAGTCAGCTCAGAGCTCAAAACTATGGCGGCGTAATGATTATTATAAATGTCGTTGTTGTTGTTGTTGCTGTTGTTGTTGTACTTTAAATTGCAATGATTTAATATTGAAAATTGCAAAATGAAGACCCCGAAAGTCACTCATCATCAGACAGAATGGGCGTGGCGCATGCAGTCTGCGGTTGGCCCTTGGCCTAACGAAGGTGCCAAAAGCTACGTTCCATTAAAAGGTGTACTACAATGAGATGATGTGAAGGGTGGTGGGATGAAGAGAAGAGAAGCAAGGCGTGCCAAGTTGGGTTGGTACTGTTTTGTTTTTGTAGTTTTAAATTGATTAAACGCGTAGATCATGTGCTTATTAAATAATTTATTTAAGCACCTGATTCACTTTAATATAAATGTACAAACTTATGCACAACAACAACAACAATAAGAACAACAACAACAGCAGCTAAGCATGCAGTGTTTCATGATCATCATCATGTTGTTGTTCTTGTTGTTGTTGTTGTAACTTGTTTGCTGCATAAACAGCATAATTGCAATTGCATCATTTTCATAAAAAGACTCGTGGAAAAGCCAACAAGAAGAAGAAGAAGCAAAAACAACGAAGAAGAAGAGATAACATTTTGTAAATTTCTACTTAAAATTTAAATTTTCTCATCGTACGTTGCGTCTCCGGGCATGCCACGCCTCTTCTGCCAGCACAGTTTCTGATGAGTGACTGGCAGGCGGCTCATCAACGCCAGCACCTCAACGTCTCCTCGTTATGGCTGTTCGTGCAGATACTTTACCCCACACACACATACACACACACACACACACACACACACTGACAGACACGCATACTAATTGCCTCTCTTATCGCGCTCCCCCCACCGCTGCTCAGCTGCTTGAAAGTGGGCGTGCATGCAAGTGTTGCTTTTAATTTCCTCAGTCGCAATACATGTTATTGTTGCATTATTGCGCGCAGCTCTTTTAATGATTTAATTGCCTTCAATTTGCATAGAAGCGTGTCTCCTTCCCTTCCCTGCCTGCCTGCCTGCCTTACAGACAGTGCCGTCGTCATCGTCATCGTCATCGTGCAGGAAATGAGTTTAACATGCGTTATCATAATCGTCACGATTTCAATTTGCAAATTTATGTCTTCATAAGCGGCAACACGATCGGCAACGAGAACAAGTCCGCCGTCATCTGCAGCGGCAACGGCAGCGACAGCGGCATCGGCAGCTGCTCTCAGTCGCTTAACCCATTAGTGTGCGCCACCAGGAAGCAACTCATTTTGCCCGGCCGCACGTACGTGACTCACTTGCTAAAAGTAAATCAAATCGTTGCGTTTGTTCCAAAACCGAGCTCGGCTCAACTCAGCGGAGGCACTCTGAGCCGACTTGTGCTCAAGTCTCTAAAAAATTGTGTGCGCATATCAAAAATGTGCAACTTGACAGCGTGTTGTTGCTGTTGTTGCACCTTGAGATGTATAGGAGTGTGCGTGCGTCAAAGGATTAGGCGTTGGCATCCGCCTTGTAGAGTCATTTATTTACGCTTGAAATTTTAGTAGTTTCGCTTAGATTAAAACGTCAAGTTTCTTTGGTATCTCCAGCCTTATAAACACTTTGGCGACTTACACAAATGACATGAGATTTAGGCATGTGTGCTCTTTCCCACATAATCCGACCAAGGGAAAGGAAGGACATTTAAATTCGCAAAACAAATTTTGAGATTATTAAATAAACATTTTTCAAAATTAGAGAGAAATCTCATGTAGGATAAAGAGAAGCATTCAACAAAATCTGACCAAAGGGGGAATTGCTCTCTATATTAAATACGAAAATCTCACCTAATTTATTGAAGTTCCCATAAAACCCGAATTACTTTCTTGTTGACTTAAATCCGTTTTGATTTGAAAGTAAAATCAAATTAAAATACGAAATGTTGGCACACACTGCGCCAAAGGGGTGCTTAAGGTCAGAGACCCCATAAGAAATGTGTTGAAATACTTGGGATGACCAGAGCAATCCATAATCTTTCGTTCGTTCAATAACCATTCGAGGATTTTGTTGATTGCTGGCGGTCAAGTAAGACCGATTTTGTGTGATATATCTCGAAAATAGTAAGAGTTAGCAACCTACAACAAACTGTATGACCTATAAAGTCAACGGAACGCCCTTGAAAGCGGTCCGATTACACCTTTGATTGAGTTCATAGTTTTTGTAAGAGCGCCGGACTTTTCACGCGACAAAGTCCGGGACATGGACTTATCCCATCATGACTATTTGCGGAACATAATTAACGGTTGTCTGAACTCCGCCAGTAACTCTTGAGTCTTCAATGGTTTTATAGCAAGAACAAACAAAGTTATTTGGCAACGAAGTAAGTAAGTCCGAACGAAGCCAACGCCATTCGAGCCAAGAGTGAACGCAAATCGCAAATCGGCTGAAGTCCGCCAAGCGAAATGAGTTTCTCGCTGAGCGTTTTAGTTTGCTTTAATAAATATGTACGAGCAATAATTTTGAGCAATTTGATGCGATGCCAGGCCGGTGCACGCCTGATGCCTGAGGTCATGACAATTTCCGTCGCACTGGACGCCAATGAGGCAAGCGTTCCATGCCAGAACGCCTACAATGAACTCTTGCCGTTGTTGTTGTTACTGTTGTTGTTGTTGTTGTTGCTTGCTCAATTTCAAGCAAAATCCAATCAATATCATAAAAACGCAATTTTATGATTTGTTTTACTGATTTCACAAAACAAATATTAACATTGAGCACGAATCGAAAGGAAGCACAGCCACTGCAACAACAACAACAGCAACAACAAGTGCTGCCGCTGCGCTCGCTAAAAGTTATGGCACAATTTTCACATCATTTTCCGCGCAAAGGGGCATTTCCAATGCTCCTCAGCAACTGCACAGACGCCTCTGCCTCTGCCGCCGTCGCCATCGACGCGCTGCCTTGCCATGCGTTGATGTCTGAGTTATGAAAGCGTTGCAGCGAACGATCGCATTGAAGCTGCGCGGATCTGTGCGTCTCTGCCGGAGGGACGGCGCGGGTAGCGGTCGGCTGATTGTGGTCTGCAGTTGACTCCATGACTGCGGCACGTAAAATAATTTAACCAACGTTTAACCTCAGTTTTCGCCATTGCCGTTCTCCAACGCTGAAGCCTTGGTCAGCATTGGTTGCCTTATCTTGGCACTAGTCATGCCACGGCACAGCACTCCATCCGTCCGTCCGTCTGCCGGTTTGTACGTTCGCTTGTCTGAGCTGATTATGATGAAGTTGTGTGCAATTTGTTTGCTTGGGGGCATCAGTGTTTGCTGTTGTTGTTGTTGTTGTTGTCGTTGCTTGTTGCTGCTTTAAGTTAGAGTGTTGCATGCAACATAATACGTATTTAGACACACGTTTATGGTTGGCCGCAGCAGCTGTGTTGTAGCATGTTTAATATAAAAACCAAAAAACGCCATGCAACATGTCACAGACTTGTGGAATAGTTTGATAACGAAGCAAGCTCTAATTGGATGCGCTTACTCATTATTACTTACATACATATTTATTGCATGGCACTTACATAGCACAAGTTTCTGGCTGCGCTTCACGCAACTAACCAATTTAGCATACATGTAAGCACATGTCTGTATTACATGCCCTATCGACGCATATGCTCGACACATATCCTTACAACGCATTAACCGCCGAGGCGCATACGAAGTACATACATAAGACGAACATCTGTTTAGCTCCGCCTCGAATGCGCTGAGCAGCCACCACCGCCACCGCCACCCTCAGCCGGCCAGAAGCTGTCGTCAATTGAGCGCACAAAAAGAGAGAGAGCGCCACAGTCACTGCTCACTCAGCAGCGCCGGGCAGCGCAGCCACGGACAGAGAGCGCAGGACACTTAAACAGGTTACGCGAATGGGCGCAAAGAGTAAAGCGCGAAATAAAAACAGAAACCTGCTTTTTGGTCCAGGCCACTGCAAAGCGAAACTCTCCAATTCGAAATTCGATATTCGCCAATTCGAAGTTTACTCGAAAGTTTTCGCTACCCCAACTTCGAATGCCTTGTGTCGTCATAATGCTGTAGAGTTGAGCGCCGTTAATTATTAACCAACGCCGACTTTTTTAAGGCAATATTAAAATAACATAAAAACAAATAAAAACAAAGCCATCTTCTTCTTCATTTCCGTCAAATGGGCCCATTTGAATTAATGAGCCATCGTTTGTTTGCCAAGAAAAGCGCTAGTCGGGCGGGGTGAGGCAAGGCGTGCATGTAATTATATGTATGTAAGTGTAAGAGCATAATTAGAGTTAATGTAATTTATGCCACCTTTGATTTAATATTAGTTTTGTCGCGCTCTGCTGACGATCTTTAAATGATAATTTCCAGCTTTGAGTTAATTTTTTAATTTCGGCTCTCAGCTCTTCCGACTTGAACGTGTCGCCAGGCAGCTTTGACTAACATATCATTTGTTACAAGCAACTATAACAACAACGACAACAACGAGAACAACGGGAACGACGAGAACGCTCAAATTACACGAAGACGCGCAGAGGAGCAATAATAAATTATGGCCAACGTGTTCATTTTGCGAAGGAAGTCGAACATGATTAAGAAGATGGTCGTACGCTTGGTTCGCCTAGCGCGGTGGGGAGAGAGAGGTACTCTAAGCAAGCGGTGGCAGCTAATTATTCGTTAAATAAGTGTGTTTACAACAAGTCAAGTTACGAGTTGATGTCCACTTGCCAACCAAGCCAAATGCAAACAAGTCCAACGCACAGAGTTGCATTCGAGCGCATGCCCCTCTGCGTTTTCGCCACTCTGTGCGCTTCAAGTGCAAGCCCTCTCGGTCGGTTGTTGTTGGTTGCGCTCTGCCGCACACAAATTGCATGGCAGCAGCGCATGAGAGTCTTGTGGGCGGCGTAGAACGCGTTGCATGGCGTGGCCGGCCGGCCGGACGGACGGACAGACTGGCTGACTGACTGACGACGATTCTTGTGGCGAACGCTTAGCGCAAGTTAGTCGCTTGTTTGCCGCCAAGCGGTTGCGGCTACGGCTGCGGCAATCAATCTGCCAAAGGGGCAAGGGGCGTCTGGCAAACTGCAATTTAAACAACAAATAATACTTACGCCGAGTCTGTTTTTATTGTATTATTGTATGTATTTGTTGGTTTCTTGCATTTTCGCCTCTGATTGCTCCTCTCTTTCTCCGCAACCGTTTTGTTTGCCATTTGCGATAATGAAAAGGTGCAAAACTCACAGTTTTGTAACTTTTATCGTAAGCGTTGTTTTTTTTTATTTTTTGTCGAAAATTTGAAGGCTTAAAAAATAGGCTAGGGGTTGAAGCAGATTATGAATAATCTGTACGAAATTTTATGGCGGCAAATCATTAATTTCGCGATGTTTCTATTTGTGTTTGTTAAAATTTATTGAAATTAATCATTCGCTGCTCGTTTTCATGCCATAAAAATGAAATCAAAGTAATGTCGAAGGTGTGGCAAACATCTCCGAGATCGTCGTGTCTGTCCGTGGCAATCTTTCGCTTGCGCAACTTTTTTACTCATTTCTGTATTTAAACTCCTTTTGCTAGTAAGTGAAAAAGAAATTATTTAAAGCTTGGCTAATCAAACCGTTCACAAGTCGCGTCTAAAACGCCATGCAGCTGAAACTTGGGTGTTATTATTGATTCGACCGGACTTTTGGTGAGGTCAACTCGCTTAAGTTGTCAGCGAAAGTTAACGCTTTGGCTTTGATTTATAGCATGGTATGACGTTGCAGTTTGCAGACTCTGTTTGCATTGCAACGTGTCTTGCAGAGCAGCAACAAATAAATAAATAAAAACAAATTCAACTTCATCAATCAAAGCGATGAAAATGATTGTTACAAGCGGCGTTGCCTGCGAAAGCTTTGCAAGTGGACTCGAATAAGAAAACGAACAGCGAACGAACAAACGAATCAACATTGCAACACTGGCGCGATCGGAACGTGCTGGAAAGGAACGGCGGACGGCTCGGGCGAGTGCAGTGCGCCAAATCGCCTGCAATGATGATTAATTTCAATAAATTTTTACAAGGCGCGCATTTGTTAACTTCAGACTAAAGTCTAAACATTTTTCAGGCATGTCCATCGGCTGCCGCTGCTGCTGCTGTTGCACCCGCCGCGGTGTTCAACAAAGTGTGTGTGTGTGTGCGTTGCTGCAGTCTCGTAACGTAAAATGGGTCATTGCCGACAAAAGTACGCGCAGAGTTTCAATTGTTCACCCTCCAACCCACCGTCGAATGTTTCTAAGCGCACACAAGCTCGGATTACAACGTCTCCCGAATGTCTCTGCCAGCAAAGTCAAAAGCCGAAATTTATTATTTGCACTGAAAACGGCGACAAGCATTGAGAACGGCACAGACGGCCGACATTCGCGCTCACACATGCGCGCATACGACATGAGCATATGCTTGTGGGTGTCTTAGAGGGCGCGGGTGAATCCATGAACTCTCGCTCCTTTTATTTCTATTCTTGATGATGTTGTTGTTGTTTTGTTTTTGTTTTTGCTTTGCGCTTTTTGCGCAACTCATTTGCAAATTCCAATGAAACACTTTTCTGCAGAATTTCAACGATCATTTAGAATTCAGTTGGGTGTCTGAACATGTCTCCCCTTATAGTTTTGCAAAGCTTTGCCAAACAGTTCATTTCAGCTCAGTTCGGTTCGGTTCAGTTCAGTTGTTACGCGTCGAGTCGAGTCGAATCGAATCGAGAGGAGTTCAGTTGGGCCGACTTGTTTTCTCTTTCATGCACAGCATCCTCGCCCTACGCCGGTCCATGGCTCGCTTCAGTGTAGCTTTTATTGCATGCAATCGCAACCGGGCGCAGGTTCGCAGCACAGACGCGACAGCCTCTGCCGCTGTTCGAGTTGTTCTTGTTCAGTTCGTTCGTTCCTTCGTACGTTCGTTGATTTGTTCGTTTCGTTCGGTTTGCTCATGTTCAAGTTTGAGCCGCTTTTGATGATGCGCCGCGAGTTGTTCGAGACCACCCAAGTCGACGTCGTCGTTGTCGTTGTAAGGCGAGCAGGAAAGCTGCGCGACAGGCAGAAGGGTGCTGCGACTGCGACTGCGGCTGCGCTGCGCACAATAAACGCGCAAATAAAGTCACAATTAGAGTTGAACTTGTGGGAATGAATCGCCAAGGCTCAACTTGAAGCGGAGGGCAGCGTTTTGCTAAAAGAATAACGCAGCCAAGCTTTTGGTTAATATTTTTGCGTTGTTAAGGCCAAGTTGCAGGCGACTGCCGGGTAAATGCAGGCATTGAAATGCGTGAAGAATGCACATGAAGAAGATGTGCTCTAAAGTAGAAACGTGTGTTTAGCTGCTGGTCAAAGGGGGTCGCAGCAACACACGTTCGCTATGCTTGTGAGTAAAGGTCATTGATTTGTTACGAATTGACTGAGTCGCACTGGAGGCGGCCGACGAAACGCACAAGCCCACCACCGGAAGATGCAACCAAGTCCAATTGGCAATGCAAAGCGGCATGGAATAATAAATGCGAAGCGCGTAAGCGAAATGCGCTTTTCCAGCGACAGAGGCCGCTGCAGCGTCATCGCATAAACACCCATTACAAATCACCGTTAATGAAGTTGGCCCCCAACTTAGCCCCGATCGATGGCCCGGCACTAACGTTGATGGCCGGCGCGCAGATGCCATCTAACGGCGTCGTCTGGCCACAGCACAGCAGTGGGGCAGTGAGGGGTAGGGTAGGGTAGGGAAGAGTGCGCAAGAATGCTGCGGCAAACGACCATAAATATTGGCGAACACAATTTGGCTCGGCGCAGACAGTGAGTAAGTATCTGGATCAGATATGGATAAATGCCGCTTGGCCGGCCGACACAACTGCCGCCTCGCCGCCGTCCTCTGTCCTCAGTCATCTGTCTCGGTTAGCAGTGGAGACATACGCGGGCTGAACGGGCTGGATCAGTGAGTGGCTAAGCAGGTTGATTGTGTCCATGTTGACAGCGGCTGATGAACGCCCCGTAGAAAGTTGTTAGCATCAAAATCGGTTCTTGTATCTCATGTTGTTCGTGTGCCTCTGTGTGCATGTGTGTGTGTGTGTGTGTGTGTGCACTGGTAAGCAGTTTTGGTCAAGGTCTTCGGATTGCTTCCGCTGCGCACGCGCGCGCATTCTTGGCTTAATGGACTCAGCTCGATGCGCCTCAATTGGACAGCGACTGAGCTTCGGCAACGGCATTTATAGTGCATGTCGTTAGAGCCAAGGCTGCTCGGCACATTAACTTACCAGAATTGGCCGTAATAAGTGTCTCGATAATGCGAAAAACGGCACAGGCCACGCGCCGCTCATAAGGCTTCCTTAATCGCTCACAAGGATGTTTCGGCTGCGCGCGTGGGTGCTGCGCAAGCAAACAAAGACGACGCACGACAAACGGTAAAACGGCACGCGCACTGCTCACGCCACACGCCGCACTCGCTCAAGCACGTCTCAAGGACTTCCAGACAAGCATTCTGCTTCTAACCACGCACAACACAGCAATGTAATTGTCAGTCAGCCAGCCAGTCAGTCAGTCATCACAGCCTTGACATTGACTTCTGTCATTGTGACATTTTATGAGTTGCTGTCAACTCCATGCAACTTGTCTGGGCTCATCTCATTTCATCTCATCCCAGCTCAGCTCATTGTATCAACGCCGCGGCGTGCGAGCGTTTTATGGATTTATGAGCGGGCAATTTGAAGCCTTTTGTTTGTCGTTGGCTCGCCATTTGAATCGTTCGCCCCTGGAGAAATGAGGTAGCCCCGTTTGAGTCTCGATGTCGTTCCATATTGCTGCGTATTCACCTTGAAGCGTTGCCGCTCCGTCGCTCCGTCGCTTTGCCAGCGAGACAATCGCGCAGAGTCACAAATCAATCAGTCACACTTCTCACATGTGTATTATGATCTGTTGTTGATGTCAAATCACGTGTTCCGTGCTTGAGAGACACGGCTCAGCATGCCAAGCCGAGCCGAGCCTCATTTTGAGCTTCTGAGAAGGCGGCGAATTTGGCGGCTTTCGCGGCTTTGGTCCAATTCCATGTCTTGTGTACTCCACAGACGCTAATCCCTTATAATTTTATTGTATTTGCGTTGGCGTTGGCGTTGCTCGTCGGTCTGCTCGTCGACCCAAGCAGCGTTAAATTCTTTTGTTCGCGCTTGGAGCTTGTCCACATGAGGTTTTAATGCCTTTGTATGTTGCACGGTAGCGAATTTCGGCAGTCGGCTTGACAAAGACCGACGTCGTGGCGGTGGCGGCGAAAATTGAATTTCTGGCAAATTATATTTTGACGGATTTGTTATTCTTTTCAATGAAATTAATTTATGATTGACAAATTAATAACGATGAATTCACATGAACGTTTTGACTCACGATTGACCGTCCACCTTAACACAATATAGCAATGAACTTGTATCTTTAAGATTAACTCGAACTAAGTATGATTTAGTGACATCATGAGTCGTGCTAAAGTAAAGAAAACTGTCGCTCTGTAGAACTTTCGCGCTGTGTTGGTATTTTGAGCTCATCTGTTGCATAACAGAAACCAAGACAAATGTGCATTCGGTCCTATGGACACAAGTCCCTCGGTGAAAAGGCATATGAAGTTATGAAATAGAAGAATGTTGCCGACTGTTCGTGTATTTTCACTTTCTTATTATGTATTAAGTCAATCAACCAATAAACCTTATAGAACGGCCTTTGTCCAACTTAAGCCAGGTTGAAGACAACTCTTTTCCTTTTTATAAGAGAAGGTCTTATATGAGTTCCGCTGAATTATATAATATTTTATTAAAAGCATTTTGAGTCCTGACTCTGGGAATACACCTTACCTATTTGGCCGTTGGAAATACATCTTGGAAATTGCATTGACCAATTGTCTGGTTGTTCGATCAGCCTTCAAGTCATTCTTTATAGTGGCTATAAAGAAAGAAATCGGAAATCCAACGGTCTCTATGCAAAGTCGTATTTGAACCGCTTTGTTCTGGACACTCTGGACATTCCAATATTAAACGCCATCACTCAAGGCATGAGAAACAATTTGACGAGATGAGGTTTGCGCCGGGCAAGGACAACACCAGAGTTGGTCCCGATAACTCTTGCTTCATCAGATCCCTGACTCATTTGCTTGTTCGCCGACTTGAGTGCAATTTGTCTGCCTTAGTCAAACCATGGCTTTGTGAGCTGTTTGCGCCAATTTATCAACGTTTATTTAAGCAATAAATAATCAAGAATCGCTTATTGCTCGATACTTCGTAAATTGGCAAATTTTCCAGTTAATCAATTTGAGTCATTCCAAACATTTTCTAATTGGTTTCGTTTGGCTTCACTTTCAAGCATTTTCGCATAAATATTTCATTTCGCAATCAACGAAAATTGGCTTTTCAATAAACAATAATTACAAAGACAAACAAATAATGAGCAAATTGATTTGTAACAATTTCTGTTTCTGTGCAAGAAATCCAATTGCATTCGACCACGTCGCCCGCCGCCCCTTGCCTTGAGTTGCCGGCCGACTGAGTCACATGAGGCCAAAGCGGCGACGACTCAATTCGCCAAGTGTGCTCAACTCTGACACGCCACGCGGCCTTCGAACGCTCGAGGAAAAGCAATTTTCCCGCACGAAGCGAAAAGCACAACAGAATTAAGTTTTCATAAGCCGACAACGATTAGCGGCGCATGTGGCAGTGGGAGAGGGAGTGGGAGACGGAGTGGGAAGGCGCGTGGGCGTGGTCTTTAAATAATTGAAATCTCGTCAGTGAAAGATTTTCACATTTTTCAGTTGGCAATTTTAAATGTTTTCTTTTATTTTTTTGCATTCCCTCGAAAAAAGTTCATACGAAATCAGATATGATATATTTTATGACTCAACCCATGGCGATCCACCCACGCCCCGTGCCCCACGCCGCCGCTGCTGCTGCTGTTGTTGTTGTTGTTGTTGTTGTAGGTGCTGTCTCAGGCTTCGTTGGCGAAGCGAAATTCAGTGGAAATAACAACAGGAGCCGTGTTCGTGTTAATAATTTAGTTGCTTATCGGGAGTGTTGACGTTCAAAATGGTTTCAGATTGCGTTCTCTGGCCGCCAGTCGTGTAGCCAGCCAGCCAGACTGAGCCAGCCACAACACAACACATCAGACCAGACGAGACGAGAGGAGACGAGACCATGGAGGGCAGCCAGGCAGGCAGGCAGACCGGCAGTTGGCAGGCAACGTTGGCAATTCGTTCAAGGAAATTGCCAAAGCGTTGATTGCGTCGTTGCTGTTGTGTTGCACGGCGTGCTTGTGTGTGTGTGTGTGTGTGTGCGCTTCACTGCTCTAACAGTTTGACTTAGTCTATCGGCATTAACTTCTGATAAGCAAACAGACCAAAAGACAAATTCAAAGTGCGCAAAAGTTCATATCGAAGCGAAGTGCGGCAAGTTGTCGTGTGGCAAGTTGCTATCGTGCAACAAAATGCCTGCCTGACACTTGCAACGATCGCCAACATTGCTCAACTTATCGCTGAACTTGCTTGTTGCCTAATTGGCTGGCATTAATCAGCCGCGTATGCGCTGCCAGGCGGTGGCTGAGGGACGGTGGAGTGGAGTGGAGCGTGTAGCAAGTGCGAGTGTTGCTGCTGGCTGTCGGCCGTTTGGCAATTAAGCTTGTCGCGAGTAACGGTACTCGGCACAGCGCTCACATGTGCGCGCAATCAGAAGTATCGAAAATAAGAAATTAAGCGCATGTCGGATCGCCTTCGGCTTCAGTGCGGCTTGAGCTTCAGCTACGGATTTGCCGCTGCCACAAATTGTAACTGCTTGAGGAGCTTACAAGCGCATCTTCTTGTTGTTGTTGCTGTTGTTGTTGTTGATTTATAAGCGTTGCCATGTTGAACAATCATTGTAGCAATAAAATATAATAATGTTGCCAGAGACAAACTACAACATTACAACGCAACGGCGGCTGTGTGCGTGTGTGTGTGTGTGTGTGTGCAACGTGCTCATGCTGCGCTCAATCTGTTGCACAAATGCCAACAGTGTTGACGCGGCTTGATGATATTGCGACTTGGCGATAATGCCGCAGAGAGGGCGGAACGGGCCAGCAACAATACCGGAATAACTGCAACATGGTATGTGCCAGCAGCAGCAACAACAATGATACAATAACAACAAACACATCATCGACATCGTCATCATCATCATCATTTTGTGGTTGTTGTTGTTGCTGCCGTTGTTGTTGTCTTTGTCAGCGTCAACATTTAGCGAAAGTCATCAACGAAGAGCAATTGAAGCATGAAAGCGGCGAAGGCGTTGAGATGGACAACACTGCCAACAACACAGAGAGAGAGAGAGAGAGAGAGAGTGCGGTGGGGAGGGTGGGCTGATGAGTTGAGGAGACGTAGTAGGGGAGCGGCATAAGGTACAATGCTTGGAATTCGGTTGCCACTGCTTGGCTTCTGTTGTTGTTGTTGCTGTTGTTGTTGCAGTATTTATGTAGATGGCAATGTTGATTGGACGGCGTGCATTGTTGTTGTTGTTGCTGCTGTTACCTTTATTGTTGTTGGCACAATGGGCACTGCGAAGACGTTGCTGCCACTTAATTCCTTAGTTCGCCGGACCACACACGTTGCTTGGCGCATTTCATGCCACAAAACGAGATTTAAATGAGACGCAGCCAGCAACAACAGCAACAACAACAACAGCAACAGCAACAACAACGTCAGCCAACGCATCGCTCTCACGATTCTGGATTTCAGCGAAGTGCGCGAAAACCGAAATAAAAAAGCACACAAACGTAAAAAAGAAACCATCATAAGGAGGAAAAAAACCTCTGCAGTTCTGTGAGAAATTTCGCTGTGCAGAACACGGCATTACTGGCATTCCGCAGATACTTTCGAGGTGCCAAAAGTATCTGCGACGATTAAATGCAAAGCGGTGGCTTACAAAACTAAGGCAAGGAAATGTTTTTAAGCCGATTTCTCATCACTTTAATTGCAACTCAAGCGTTGGGGCAGACAGCAGCAAGTGCTCAGGCGACCACACGCACGCCACGGCGGCACTCACGCACGCACGCACGCACGCTCAGCCGATTGCGACAGCGACAAGTTACAAGATTTGTTATCCCATCAATTAAAGCGCATTTAAATGAAAATCAGCTTCAACCTCAGCAGCCGCAATCCAACTGTTCACCATTAATTCTCCACTCTTATGCTTGGTTCCCTTCGAGGCACAACAAAAGGTGATAAAACCGCCGAAAATCGACCGCAGAAGTGTCGCGCAGCGGCATGAAAAATGAGTCGACAGCAACAGGTTGGCTGTGACAATGATAAGCCAGAAGGCACGGTAGGAAAGCCCATTAAACCTGCCTCCACACACACACACACACGTACACACACACAGATACGCACACACACGCACGCTCGGTCGGTGATAAGCTGCGAAGAACCTCTGCTGAAGAGGCTCAATGGCCGACGTCGCCACTAAATCAAACGTTGTGCGCTCCAAGCCTTTTGTCTAAGCCTTTGTTGTTGCTGCTGTTGTTGTTGTTGTTGCTGCCGCAGGTTCTGCTTCTTCTTGCGGTCTTGTTAAATGTGACACTAATGTCCTGTTGCAACTACGAAACTACGAATTGATCGTCGCTGAGCGCATTGGCGGCACTTTTGTTTTGATTGCACAACATTCGACCGACCGTCCGACGGTCACACAGCTAGACAAATGGACGGACAGACGGACGGACGGACGGACAGCATGACTGCCTTTTTATCGCTTTGAAAACGCTCTTTAAGCCTTTTGTTGTCATTTGTTCCCTTAGGCAATTGACTGAACGGCCACGGGAGCGGGCTTTGGTGCGGGGTACACTTGCAGTTCACTTTACCCCTCAATAATTTACGATTAACCTTTGCTATTTGTCGTCAGCAGTCACAACATCGATAACAATGACAATGACAGCGACAGCGACACTGAAACTGACGAAGGGATGGACAGCGGACGGACAGCGGGACGGACAGCGGGTCAGGTACAGCCATCGCCTTCGCTCTCACCGCTGCGCCATCTGTGTAAAGTGCGTTCACATGTTCAACTAGACTACCCCTTTTATGAGGGCGATCCTATCAGAGCACTTCAATTTCAGGCAAACCAAACAATTTGGATGCCCGTTTCACAGCAGACTTCACTTGTTTTATGCGAAGAAAGCGGCACAAGTCATATGGCTCGGCGTGCTTGGCTATAAAAAGGCGTGGTAAGGCCCCCTTTTCAAATTGAGAATAGCCTGGATAAATAGATAGTTGGAAAGTAAGATAGATTTGTGGTTGGGCAGCAGCGAGTTTCTCATCACAAGCTCCCAAGCTCTTACAGCTGCTTATGTTGTACTCAGACAGAGGAATGGCAACAGAGACTTGAGTCAATTTGTCTTCTTAAAGAAATTGCCAAAGTTCGGTGAATATTACGGGCCATAATGTCACAGAAAATTATCAATACCGGCAGCCTCTTCAGACAGGTCACGCACACTCTGGTTTACAGGTTATGGCTTCATCTAAAAAAAAACATTTCCAGAAAAACAGACATTCATCATTCATTCATTTCGATATGAGCAATTTAAATTTTCACTTGGCAAGTCAAGGTTTTCGTTTGGGCATAATTAAAGTCGTAAGTCTGACAATAACATCTGTAATAACCGATTTCTGATAATTACCGATGTCTGAAAGTATCTATTTATGTATGTACTGTATTATATATGATAATATTGTGCAAAAGAGTATGATCTGTTGGCAAGAAGAGAATACTGAGTCTCATATTTGACCACTCGAGCATATCCCCCCAACTGTTCCTCAAGCCGTATCTGGCTTGCTCTTGAACGTCTTTCGGACCATAAGTTTGCATATTCCTTTTCTTTTCTGCCACCAAACCAAACCAAACTCAATAACTCAAAGCCGAAATTTGCACGTCAGCAGCAACGCTCCACCTCCTCACCCTTGATTGACCATGTTGAGCCGTAGTGAACACAATTGGAAGCCTCTGAGCGAAAATAGATTTTTAGACGTTGAATTAATAATAATATTTGAACTAAAAAATCTAAAATAAAATCAAGTAAACAATTTAAGCTTTCGCTAAAGTTATGAGCTCAAACCATTTGCACCTCAAGCGATCTGAAGACAACTATCGAAGAAAAAGCAACAAAAACCAACTGAAAACGCTGTTTTTTATTTACTATTAGTTTATTTGGTGAGAGAGGAGACGCACGTTGGCTGGCTTGTTAACAAGACTTAAGTGGGTAATTGGTTGTGCGGACAGTTGGTTTGACGGACGCACGGACGGACAGACGGACGGACGAACCGCTAAAATGAAAGCGCAAATGCGTTAATTTCCAATTGACGACGGCGATGGAGACGGAGACGAAGGCGGCTGAGATGACGGCTTTTAAAGCAAACCAAATTGAAACGACTTCAGTCGCTTTGCGTTGAGGCTAGGAGTGCTGAGTGGAGCGGCAGAGGTGAGGAGCTGAATGGCGCGTTAAGTATTTAGTACGTGCTTTTGAGCATTTAGTGAGCTCTGTGTCCGACCCCTTCACTTCACTTCGCTCCTCGACTTGACTTGACTTGGCTTGGCTAAGCAAAGCAAAGCCGAGCTTAGCTCAGCTCAGCTTGTTAGTCGCACTGTCGATGTTGCTAATCAGCCTCGTTGGTTCAGCTGTCAACACGAAAGCGTTTGACTGATTGAATAACGCTTCGGCAGCGGCGTTTGCAGCGCGGGGGCCGAGGAGCTTGGCTTGTTACGCTTGATTTGAGCAATAAACGAAATAATGTTGGTAATGTGAAGGAAATAAAGGCAACAACAAAAATGCCAAGCAAATAAAAAGAAGTTAGATAAATAGATAGATAGATGGATAGATGGATGGTTGGTTGGTTGGATGGTTGGATGGATGGATACATAAACAAGAGGCAGCAGCGCCAACATAAATATTTGCACTGCACTTAGCAACTTGTTGCCAACAGTCGATTATATTTGCTTGTGTGTGTTGTTGTTGTTGTTGCTTGCCTCACCGAAGGCTTCAATCAACGCCAATCGCCAACGGCAGCTCAGCTCAGCGTCAGCGGCTAACTGACTTGTAGTGCTGTTGATGAGCGAAGCGTTGGCGAGGCGCGCGCGGTTGTTTGCGCTCGCAGCTTCAAGCCAAACGCAAGTGGCGTCAATTACCAACGTTGACGATTCCGTTTGCGTCCGAGCTGAGCTTAGCTGAGCTGAGCGGAGCCGTCGGCTGTCGAGGCTGTGGAGCGTTCGAGCGGTCGAGCGCGCGCCGTGAATGAGGTGCTAATTTATGGATTTGATTTTCATTGCAAAGCACTGTTTTTATATTTGTATTTTCTGAGTTTTTCGCTGCTCATTTAAAGACAACAATTTACACGTTTCATGCTTTAACAGTTTGCTTAAAAGCGTTGTTGTTCTTGTTGTTGCTGTGATTGTTGTTGTTGTTGTTCACAGTAATTGTGCGTTTTGTTTGCTTGCATTGCATTATCGCACTTCGATTGATTCAATTCGATTTCATTCAATTTATTCAAACTTGTTTCGATTTTGTGGCTTTTGTGGAATTACACGGCAAAAAAAGTTGTCAACTTGTTTGTCAGAGTGCTTCAATACATGGCAGCCATAATTATTATAAGTCAATTTGCGCTTAAAACAATTAAGGCAATGATTTCTATAACATTTTAAGTCATCTTGGACAAATTTTCCATACATCAATAGAAACTTGATTTCCTCAAAAAAGCGCATAAGAAACGAAGAACTTTTGGGGTTTGACCATTCAACTTGAAATCTGTTCTTAAAATTTGACTTTAAAGCAAAAAACAGTTGTTTATTAAAATTTCAAAACTGATCTGCCAAAGCTATTAAACTATAATAAATAAATAATGTTTAAGCAGAAATATTTTTGGAGAATTCGTTATAATTTATAAGAATTATATGAAGCAAAATCTCGTCTCCAGATCAAACAGATCAAAATGACATTTTATATAAAAATTTATACTTCTAATATTTTTATATAAAATGCCATTTTGATCTGTTTGATCTGGAGACGAGATGCTGCCTCACACAAATCTTAGTGCCGAATCAGCTGAAGAAGATTTTTACCAGACCATGTTGGAGCCTGATAACAGCGCCATTTCACTTGTCCAACTAAACCCATGCTCCATCAAAGTGATGCCATGAGCACAAGAACCGTTTCCACTAAAATCTCACGATCCTTTAGGAGGAGAAGAAAAGCGAACTTTTCATGTTTTAATATATGATTGAAACTTGTCAATGATGGGGTGTTTCTTTGAAGCAGAGAGGGCAAGAGATCTTCTAATAACTTTTTGAAAAGTATTTCTTGTAGAATGTGAAAATCTTCATGCGTTTTGCTCTCTGTATGATTTTGCCAATTGGGAAACTCGCTTGGATTTCATAACTCAACGCGTCTAATTGGCAAACACTTCAAATGTTCGCACTCCTGTGACACCTCTCCTGCGCTCTGCCGTCAACAAAGCGAAATACTCACGCCATTTTCGTGTAAGTCTTTTGGTGCTTATTAAAATATCTGAGCGTTTCTCACTTCGATTTGCGCTACGATTTCTTCCTTATTACGAGTTCGCTTTGGTCTCATTGCATTTCTGTAACACTTTGATGATGCCCGAACGCATTATTCGCTGGTGGGTCGGCGTGGGGGGTGAGGTGAAGCCGTCGTGCTCCAATGAAACGCAACGCATGGCAATAAAACTAATCGCCGATCGGAGCGGCGCATCTTGAGTATTATGTATGTATATTATAGCTGAAGATCAAGTCGCTCTGGTATTGGAAAGTATCTAATGTGCTTGCATGGCCACAACAAAGTATCTTGTATCGCGCCATCGTTCGTCGGCTGTTCGGTCGCGCGGCGCACCGTGTACAAATGTCAGATACATAAGTGTAAAACTATGTATCTTTTTTTCTACTTTTCGTTTGGTTTTGGTATCTTTTGCTGCTCTTCGTTGGTCGATGCGTTTCGTTGCATTTTGAGGGCGTGTGTTGAACTCTTCTTAGCTCATTATTTATTGACTTGGCCGTCTGTGTGTGTGTGTGTGTGAATGGATACCTTCATTTGTGCGTCTTCTGTGGAAATTTGTTATTTACATGCTTACATTTCGACTGTTTTGGTGGGTTTTGTTATTAAAATGTTATTAGAACGCGGCTTGAGGTGGAAAGTAACAGTATTGTTTGTTGTTGCTGTTCTTGCTGTTGTTGTAATGCGCTACACGTGAAATTTAAAGCATTGTTGGCTGCATGCATAAAGTTGCCTACAATAATCATCATCATCTCTCTCTCTCTCTCTCTCGCTCTTCTGCTTGCCTGCCGAAATGCCGTTTCAGCTCAGGGAAAAAATGAAAAAAAAAATCGTATTATTTTTGGCCTTAATTTCTTGACTTAATTCGTTGCCAAGCAAAAGATTTAAGACACGAACTTAACGACTTGTCTGACAATAATTGTTGCTGCTCTCCGTTTATCATTTGCGCAGTGTACTTAAACTTCCAGCAGCCTGGCACTCTTGCGCCTCCCTCGCCTGCCGCACCGCTGCCATCATCATTAGTACGTGAACGCACGCAACGGCGATCGCCGCAGCCCTGGAGTCGCTGCGCAGTCGCGGCGCGTCGTAACTCAAGTCGCTGTTGGGTGTCGTGATAAATGATTTCAATTTTCCTGTTCTATTTTCTGGCTTCGAACATAAATTAGTTTTATTTTCTTATTTCGTTTGCTGTCTGCCTCCGACATTTTCAACTTATTATCGGCAGCAGCAACAGCAACAACAACAACATCATCGCCATTGCCAACGCCATCGCCATCATCATCATTATCAACAGCATCAGCAACAGCAACAGCGGTCGCTGCATTGAGATACTTTCAATTCGCTGACTAGAAAATCGTAGAATGGTTTGCCTTTTTTCACTCGCTTCTCTCCGTCGTTGTTGTTTGAAGTCTGCGCGGCAATCAACGAGCGGCAAATGAATTTATGAGCGGCCGGCAAAGGGCGTCGCATCAAACCGCGACGGCCGCGCAGCATTAAAGCCAAGTTAAGCAAGCCAAGCAATAAAAGCGTTGTTTATTTTCCGCCGAAATCGAAGTTTTGTTTGCTCATTTTCAGGTGTTAAATTTCGTAGCTTTCGTAGCAATTAAACGCTTCCGTCGACGCAGCGCAACGCAACGCAACATGGGCAATTGAGCGCTGCCAAGGCAAAGCGACGCTTCGAACGCATTTGTTCATTGCCATTGGCAAGGCTGCCGATTAGCCACCCAAGCGGCTCTGCGCTGTGTCCTTCGGCTAATGGCCGACACACGACGCACGTAAGCGATGAGCAGCCAACAACGTCGACTTGGTTGCAAGGACACGTTGACGCGTCATTAATGAAATCATATTTGACTTTGACTTTGCGATTCGAGTAGAGAGAAGCACATTCGAGCTGAAGGCCAACAGGTAATGCTGTGTCAAGGCCAGCCAACGCTGCCCACCCAAGGACGACTGCCGCCGACAGTTGGCAAGGCCGCGCAGGAAGTCGTTTGCAGTTGCTGCCGTTGAGCAGCGCCCGGCGAGCGGACAGGAGCGCCCGGCTGTGTGTCAAAACCGCAAAATCATCTACAAAGACAGCCTGAGGCGCACACAACGAGCGCAGTCAGTCGGTCAATCGGTCAGTCGGTCAGTTGGTCACGGCCGAGCGATCATGTCCTGCGGCGCTGTTGCAAATCGCTGCTTAAACGCTGCACTTGCTGTGCGGCGTCCTTGCCTCTGCCGTCGAGTGCTGCACTAAGCCTGCGTGTCCGTGCCTGCGTGTGTGTCTGTGTGTGTGTGTGTGTGTGTTATAATTTCTCGCACTTTCCTTTCATGCTTTGCGGTTTAATCGAATTTAAGTTCGCCTTTGCAACAAACGCAATGTTTCGTCCTTTTGTTGCACATCCTCAGCCGTCCTGAGGCACATTCGCTTTGCTGTTGCGCCTTGTTTGCAAACTCACAGCGCACATCTCGCACGCTAAAATCTGATTTAACCAGGAACGTTTCACTTTATTGGCTTTACAGATGCAAAAGTGTCTTAAGTCTAAGCCATGGCTTAGCACACCAGAGCAACAACAGCATTTGAGATGTCCTTAGTGTGTCATGCGTGCCGAGGATTCTTGGAAAACGTGCTTGCGTCTTGTGTTGCCAAACATTTGGGCGTATTTTGTAAATATTTGCAGACTCACTTTTAATTGGCTTAGCAGCAAACAAACAAAAGACTTTTCGTTAAAGTACACTTTATCAAATATTCGAAGCATTTTAATAATAATAATCAATAAGTAACAAGAATAATAATTAAACAACAATTATTTTGACAGCTTTAATTAACATTAATTATCTAACAATATAAATGACATTAATAAGAAGAAGAAGTTGGGGAGTTGCGAACGAAAAACAAGTCTTTTTAATAATTTCTTTTTGTTAGTAATTTTATGTCTTTTAAAAGTAATAATACTAATTTTATGTTTCAATTTGATTTTAGTCAAATTTGAAAATAATATATTAATTATAAATAAATTTATATATAAACAAATATCGGCGACTCTTCAAAAAATAGTCCTCCGCCGTGATCGCTTAAATATAAACAAATCAAAAAGTAGATGAATAAAAAATATAACAAATTTCAATCATATCCAACGAGCGGTTTTTGAATCACCGACCTTATAAGGAAAAGAAAAAAAAATTTTTCAAGAAAAATGCCTCTCGAGTGTCTGACAGCCCACCGTACTTTCAGAGAGCTCAAAAAAACTATCGATTTTTCCAAAATTCTTTGTTATCTTAACATTTCTATTGCTATTCCTTAGCTCAAGACGTTGCAGTATTTTCAGGTCTTATAGTTGGGCTATAGACAGCTAGATCCTTCGTAAGCATGTTGGGATATATGGATAGCCCATCATTATAGCTTCTTCTTTGATCGCTAATGAAATGAATATTCAAGTTCTGTTTCGGAAACAGCAACATTTAGCAGGCATCAGGCTGTCCTCGGGAAGATCCGAATTTTCCTAAGGTGACATGTAGCAACAGCAGACAAAAGACTTAAGACACGAACTTGCGCACTTTTTCTCCTCTGTTTTCTTTTTCTAGCACAAAATTTTGCTTTCACCGCAAAAGTTAAAAAGTTAACAGTTATTATTTTTATTTAATAGAAAAGAAAACGAAACCCAAAAAAAGTGAAAATGAGTTGAAAATAATTTGTGCTCAAACATCGAAGCAGTTTCACTTTGCTGGCTTTGCTTTAATTACACGTCTTGTCATTTTCAACAACTCAAAATAAGATATTAAACAATTAACACTTAAAGTCGTTGTTGTTGTTGTGGCTTTTATTTTTTTAAATAATAATAAATTGACACGGCGTCGAACTGACGGACGGACGGACGGACGGACGGACGGACGCAAATTAAGCAAATGAGTAAATTGCGCCAAAGTCATTAAGCAAATTTGTGCTGTAAAACGCATTAGAACGATTCGAGTTGTAAAATAGCGAAACACGTTTGTATAATTTGTGATAAATGTTGGTGTTGTTGTTGTTGTTTTGCGGATTGGCCGCACGTTGATTGCCGTGATTGAATCGGCGGCAAAAAAGAAAAAGCGTCCGATGAAGTTATAAAAAAAAGATGACACTCTTTTTGTTGTTTTTGGCAAATTTGAGACCGCAAATGAAATGTTTTTGGTAGTAAAATTTATTTGTAATAAAAACGGCAAACAAATGACGATCGTTAAACGTAAATTGACTTCGAAATGCCAAAAAGCGCAAAATATAAATTAATTGAATAACAAAAAGGCCGAACCCGCAAAGTGTCCGAACCAGTTTCGTTTCGCCCGCCTGGCCCCTGCACACCCTCACCTCACCTCACCCCACCTCATTTTGTTGGTTCGCCTTTTGTTTAAATGAATTTTATTTTTCATCTTCAACAAGTTTATTTCGTTCTTTGTTTTGTTTCCTTACTGTTTCTTTTAGTGTTATTTTTATATTGGCAACCAATTCGTTAATAAACAACAACAACAACAAAAATAACAAAACATCAGCTTAACAAATAAAGCAGTCAATTTTACAATCGACAAGTTCATTAACTTCTAAGCCGACTGAAAGCCAACAAGCCAAGAGACAATTCAACAACTCAAAGAAGACTTCATGTTTTTGGCTTGCGGCGCTTCGCGGCCATTGAAAGATCAAACTTACCAACGACTTTTGCAGATACATGATACAATTGCAGCTGTGCAAGTGAGCGATTAAAAGCCAACAAGAATTACACATGATCATGATTACTTACTGCAGGCGTGAGACCCTCAAGTGGTCTTGGCACACCGCGCCCTCAGACATCAGACAACAATCAACGGTCGCTTCCTGCTTAACTCTTCAGAGGAGAGATGAGTGCATACTCTCACTTCAGGGTTTTTGCCCGTGTGAAGATGATGCTTTAACATGCCTAAAATATGTTAGCCAAGCGACTTTCCAAAATTCGAATTCGATTGAGTTAGAATATGTAAAATATTCGGAGTTGAAGCTGTACTTAAGACTTTACATGCGTTTCTCATCATATCTCAAGAACGGCTCGACAGATTTGATTGAAACTTATACAGTGGATTCAGCAGATGCTGAAGCATCGAGTGAAATAGTATCATTCAAAAATTCGATAATTGTAGCGAAAAGCGAATGCTACCAAAACCACAGTTTTCAATATTTTCAAATAATTGTAATTCAATCTTATTAAAACTTATTCCATCTTCCAATAAGCCAACCAGCATTTTTTAGCGCTTTCTTGAAATATCAACAAATACATGATGAAAATTTCAACGTGCTAGTTTTTCATGGTTTTCAAAAATATTCCCAAAAGGCGTATTAAATTACAGGAGATAAATTATTATTCAAAATAATAAATTGCATTTACGATGGTTAGTTGAGGATCGTTCTCGATTAAATTAAAGTAAATACTACAGTTAGCTCTAGATTTGAAGATTTGATCGACAAAGGACATTTAACTTTATGTATACTCCAACAAAGTTCGGAGATTATGATAAGGGTTTGTTAGTACAAAAAGCCGTGTAAAATATTTGTTTTACACGGTTGCATATCTTCTTAGATACAATTCCAATTTTACAAACTTTGCTTCATTTAGACAAAATATGTTGACACTTGGCTTGTATCTAAAATATTTGCAGCATTTTAAATACGAATTTCAAATTAATCTTGATTATTTTTTTGAATTTATTAACATTTTGTTTTCTTGTTCGAACATGTGCCTTTTGGCTAACGGTTCAAATGTCCGACAGAGACACACAAGAGCCAAAAATAACAGTTGTGTCGTTGTTGTTGTTCGCTTTGCATTTACATATGTTTGTGCGAAAATTTACGTTTGTCTTTCAGAAGTAATTTTGTGACAAAAAAAGGAGGAAAACGAATATTTTCAACAAATTTGTCATTTTATTTATTTCGTTCGGCGATAATTGAGAAGTTGTTGTTGTTTTAAGCTGTTATTGCTTTTTTAGCATGAATTGAAGGAGTTACTTTATAAGCATAACAGTCATTAGTGCAAGTTTGTGCCTTAAGTCTTTCGTTTTGCGTTTGAAATGTGCTTCTTCTTGCTTGTTTTTTAATTTGTGTGCCCTTAAAATTTCTTTCGTTAATTAACATTGCTCGGAACCCGTTTTCTTTTGCATTGTAAGAGCAGAGTTAATTGCCCGCTCGAGTGGTGGAAAGGCTAGAGAAGCGTCAGCGTGCGAGCGCAGCTGAAACGGTAGCAAAAGCCGTTGTGGGTATGGGCTGAGGGGAGAGGAGAACATCATTAGCAGATTTCACATTTCGTTTGTGAACAGAAGGCAATGATTTGAAGAGAACAGAAAAGCAGACAAATGAGCCAACAAACCAAATGAGCAAAATATTACATATGAAACACGAACTTTAATTGAAGCAACTGTCGACGTTGAGCACTGATTTTTTAACCCTTTGTTTGCCCAACGAGCATGCCAGCGGAGGAGGGAGAGAGAAGCGCTCGAATCAGCGGCACGTCAAATGTTAAGCAAACATGACAGAAGTAATAATTGAAAACTGTGGCAATAAAAGTGAAAATTAACGAAGCACAAAGCAAAGCATGACAACAACAACAACAGCAACAACAACACTGTGTATATTGTGCGCAGTAGGATGGCTGGTTGGGAAGGGTGGTGGGGTTGTGTCAAAAGCTAATCAATGTGCGTGGCACTCTTCACTTTTGCCACTCGAAGCGATTCGACGCTGTTGAAAGTAATTGAACAGCTGCTCTGCGCATTGCGAGCCGCCGACGGCGCAACAACAACGACGAACCGAACGAACAAACGAACGAACGAAAGAAAGAGAGAACGAAAGAACGAACAGCGACGACGGCGGCAGCAGCAGCAGCAGCCATTGTTGCGGTTGCCCAGGTGCCTGCGCTCTGTGTGTGTGCGTCGTCGCTTTGCCTTGGTATGCGTGCGCATTGCTTACGTACGGCAACATGCGCGCGAGCGAGACGGGCGCTGTTGCTTGCGTTGGCTGTTGCTGTGGCTGTGGCTGGTGGTGGTTGAACATGTTCGAAACAAGTTCGAATCGCGCAAGCCAACTGCAGGGGAAGCGTGGCTGCGTTCCATTGCCAACGTTTCGCCGTCGTGCGACTTCCAATGGTTGGGCAAACGAAACGGTTAAGCAAATTTGCGTTTCGTATTGAAATATGTGACTTTTTTATTTGTTTTTATTATGATTTTCAAAGCTTTCTTAAGTATGGCAATAAATTTAATATAATAATAATGATTTCTCGGGTTGAAAGCAATATGTGTGTTGCTGCCACGGCTTTGCATATTAAACATGTGCTGAGCTGAGCTGAGCTGAAGTGAAGTGAAGTCGGCCAAGCCGGCCTGCTGTTCTAAACGAGTCCAAATGCCTGGGCGACCATGAGTAATGGCTTATAAATTATGCAAAGTTGCTCCAAAAATACAACGAAATTCCATTTGTTTGCTTTGCATCTTTCATATTTTGATTATGTCGTTCATATAATCAAAAAAAACACCAATAAATAAATCGAAAATGTTTTCAAAACGGCGAAATTCCGCATTTCGTATGCAGAAAACATAAATTTTGACAATTCTACGATTTCGTATTGTGATTATCGCTGACAAAGGTGTGATTTACGGAGCTTCGATACATTTTCGAAAAGCCAAATGATAATGACGACGTTTATGAACAAATGCCATTTGGAAATTATTAAAAAGTGAAATTAATTGCGCCATAAATTAAATGCCAAACGCGCTTAAAATGCAATTTGTATGAATGACAAAATTCGCATCAATTTTCGATTAAAAAACAATCAGAAATCAATCAATTAATGCGACATTTTGTGTAAAATATGCTACGAAAATTCGGCTACGCAACAGTGAACGCGTTAATAAGCGCGATTAACTCACAATTATTTTGGTTAGAAATCAATTTGAAATTTTCAGTTTTTAATTAGCGTGTTTTCGACAAATGGCATGTTTGTTGTTGTTGTTGTTGTTGTTGCTCATGTAAATTAGTCGCAATTAGTCGCTTGATTTGCGGTTCGAGCAAGCGATGAAGTCGATGAAGTTGTAGGCCGACGCCTGCGACCGAACGTTCTGCCCCTCCCCCCACCGACGTGTCCGACACAACGCATGATTGACTGCGTACATGAATCGAGCGAAGATTGAAACGTAAGCGCTAAAAAGCAAAGCAACAACAACAACAACAACAAAATGAAGCAGAAGAAGACACATGCCTTTGCTGAAGGGCACTCCTGTTGCAGGGGCAGCGGGGGCACTGTGCTTCTGCAGGCAGATGCGCGCAGCGTTTTCGAGCGTAAAAAGCGTAAAATTCTCCTACAACAACAACATAAAATTTGTATAAAAAATTAACTAAATTAAAACACAAATGCCAAAAAGTAATCAAGAAATGAGAGTTCGACGTTGAACGCTTCAGCGCTGCAGAGATGCGCCGCCGCAATGCGTTAGAGCGAGACGGGAAGCGACGTCGGCAAACTGACGTTGACAAATCAACTAAGAAAACAAACAAGCCAACAACAAAGCACAGCACACACACACACACACACACACGCGAGAAGACTCAATGTAGCGGCCATTTTTCGCTATGCAACCGAAAGAGCGCGCTGCCGCCTGAGCTTGTGTGTGAGCAGCACGGCTATACTGCGGGCAACGCCCAGCGCACACGCACACATGCACACAGCAGCGACAAGGCGGCGAGGCACACGTGCGAGTGCGACAACTATACAGACAGTCGACCGTTTGCATGTGTGGTGTGCCTGTGTGCGTGTGTGTTGGTGTCTCGCCCCCAAACCGGAACCGACACAGTTGTCAAACCGCATGACAGCTCACATAATAAAGTCATATCGCGCCTAACAAGCAAACGCGAGTGAGCGCAAAAGCACGAAGCCAACGAAGGCAACGCACGAACGAACGAACGTACGAAGGAACAAACGAAGCGAACGAACGAGCGAACAAACGAATCAAACCGGTTGGCAGCCTTCGTCAACAGCACACTTACTGTTGGAGGCTTATTGCAGCGCTGCGCTGCCCCCGCCACTGCTAAGCGCTTCTGCGCTGTTGACGCTGCACTGCGCTGCGCTGCTTTGCGCTTCGTTGTCGTCGCTCTGTCAGATTACAGGTGACAACGCCGAGTGTCACAACACAATTCGCTGCTCGTTCGAACGTACGAAAAATTTGTTAACTCTTGTTCGACTGTCCGTCGCAACGTCGCAACGTCAGACCGAATCGATCGATCAGTGTTCGCCTCAATCTGCAAGACTTCTTCTTCGCTGCTATTACAACTCTCAAGTAGCTGTCATTTCTGTGTGACATGCTCTCGCGCTCTCTCGCTCTTGCGTGCACGTGTGCGCCAGTGCGCAGTAGTGCGTTCTCATTTGCACACAGCACAGCAAAGCGATAACTCGACACTCACCCTGTACGTGTGTGTGTGTGTGCGTTGAAGTAACTGTGCGTGCGCATGTGTTGGTTAACAGTTCAATCCACACGGCTCGTCGTCACTGACTCGTACGCAGGCCGCCGTGATTAGTTAATTTAGATTTAGCGCTCGCAGTGAACAGACGTGTGCGTCGCAGTCGTCGGAAACGGTAGAGTTGCAAACGAACAAGAATTATAACGTCAAAATAAACTCGCAGAACATTTCAATCTGCTCGCGTTCGCAGACATTCATTCGCATTCGTCTGAATAAGTGTCGTCAGTGGAATTTCAACTGCACAAGTGACAAGTGTTCAAGCCCATCATACTCACCACATACGAAATCAGCATAAACAAGTGCAACTCGCCCGAAGAGTTCAAGTGTGCGCATAACAAAAGCGAACTAAATTTTAAAATAATAAACAAACAACAAAATAAAATAAAAAGTGTTAAAAGTGTGCGAAAAATTATATTTAAAAAATTTTAAACCTCACACAAATGGCCTTAGAGGATCGTTGTAGTCCACAGTCAGCGCCAAGTCCACCCGGTTTACCGCAAACGCCACAACAACACACGCAACACCAACAACAACAACACCAGCCACACTACAACCCACACCAGCAACAACAACAACAGCAGCAGACGGCCACCGCCGCCTTGGACATGAGCATGCAACAACACGCCGGCAGCCAAAGTCCGCCAGCGCCGAACATGACCATGTTGCCACACAGCGCCGCCGCAACGCTCTACCAGCAACAGCAGCTGCAGCACCTGCACCATCTGCAACAGTTGCAGCAGCTCCACCAACAGCAGCTGGCCAATGCAGGCGTGTTCCACCACCCGGCCGCCGCCTTCGACGCCGCCGCTGCTGCTGCGGCACACGCGGCTGCGCTGCAACAACGCCTGAGCGCCTCGCCGGGCGCACACAGCACGGCCTCATCGACACCCGCCTCAACGGTGACCATCAAGGAGGAGGAGAACGACTCCATAATGGGCGACAGTTACCACAACCAGACGGGCACCACGGTGGGCACAACCACCGAGGACGAGGACGACGACATCGATGTGGACGATGTCGAGGACACGGCGGCCACGGCACGCATACCGCCGCCAGCGCACCAGCAGTCGGCCAAGCCCTCGCTGGCCTTCTCGATCTCAAACATACTCAGCGATCGCTTCGGCAACGCTGAGCCGCCCAAGGCCGACAACGGCATGGGCATTGCTAGCAACGATCACAACCCACAGCAGACGAGCCTCGACGTTGGCCAAGCGGCCGCAAATGCCGCTGCTGCCGCCAGCATCTTCCGGCCCTTCGAGGCGAACCGCACCGCCGCCGCCACGCCCTCCGCATTCACACGCGTCGACCTGCTCGAGTTCAGCCGCCAGCAGCAGGCTGCCGCCGCCGCTGCCACGGCCGCCATGATGCTCGAGCGCGCCAACTTCCTCAACTGCTTCAATCCGGCGGCCTATCCACGCATACACGAGGAGATCGTCAACAGCCGTCTGCGACGTAATGCGGCCGCCGCCGCCAGCAGCAGCAATGGCGTGCTGCCACCGCTGCCCGTCAAGCACAGCGCGGAGCCGAGCGTTGAGAAATCCGCGCTCGGTTCGCTCTGCAAAGCCGTCTCCCAAATCGGCCAAGCGTCGACCACGCCCACACATGCCACTACGCCAGCAGCGACCGCCAGCCATATGCTCGCCAGTCCGCCGCCGGCGTCGAATGCGTCCACCAGCTCCGCGCACTCCGCCTCCACGGCCGCGTGCTCCTCGAACGGCGGCTCGCCATCGTCCAGCCGCTTGGCCACAAGCGCCAGCGCGAACAGTCCGCAGCCGATACCGCCGCCGTCGGCCGTCAGCCGGGACTCCGGCATGGAGTCCTCCGACGACACGCGCTCCGAGACGGGCTCGACGACCACGGAGGGCGGCAAGAACGAGGTGTGGCCCGCGTGGGTCTACTGTACGCGCTACAGCGATCGTCCCAGCTCAGGTTAGTACCCAGCACACTATTCACATTAACCTTAGGCAGGACAAAGCATTAGGAAAAGGACCTCCAACGTGCAGCGGCTTGCTTTGAGCTTGTATCTTCGGCAAGCATGTGTTGCGTCGATCGATCGATCGATCATAAATCTCAAGGACAATTGTTGCGACAATTACTTTGGCGATGGCACAGCCAACATGTCCTTGTCGCTTGCTTCATTCCTCTTCCCTTCTCTTCGCTTCTCTGCTGTTTCGCCCTTCGCATGTGTTGTTCTTGTTTTGCCGGCCGTGCTTTGATCTTGACACTTTATGTGACAACATGCGCAATCCTTATCCAATGCTGCGACACACACACACACACACACACACACACACACGCACGCACGTGTTGTTGTTGTAGGCGTTGCAACCAGCGCAGCGGCTTGAGGTCAAAGGCGATCTTACAATGCTTTAAAAACCCATTGACGATTGACGCGCTCCTTCGTTCGCTACTCGTTGCCGTTATCGCTGCATGGCTCTGCGTGCGTACGTGTGTGTGTGCGTGTGTGTGTTGTTGTTGTTAGTGAAAGCATCTTTTTTTGGTCGCTCTTTATTTCAATGCGTTATATGACAAGTTGAGTGCTTTTTTATGACTCGCAATCGTTTTTTAATTTACTGATGATGGAATTATGAACATGAGCATTGGAAATTTCACTAGAATCCCCAAACGCAATGTATCTGTGATTGAGTATGCGTTAGGAAATGCTGCCATTAATCAGATTACTTAACGGCGCACAATTATTCAATGAAGAACTTCAATTTGCAATGTGCTGAAAATCAAACTTGTTTTCTATTCAAATAATACAATGAAGTGAAATATTTGCATGCATTTCGGCAACTCTTGACTTATTAAGTCATTTGTCGCTGCGCCGCTCACACCTGCCGCAGTGCAGCGAGGGGGAGCGAGGGCAAGAAATGATACTGAGGCGCTAATTAAATGTAGGAAATTTCAACATGCCCGAAAGCTGCCAAGTGGCAAAGAGTCAAGCAAATTAATTATTTTAAACGAAACAAAAATTGTCTTAAATAAAAGAAAAGACAAAAGAAGGAAAGTAAAATGGCGCGGGGTGTAAAGTGAAGCGAAGCGAAGTCGTTCGTTCGTTTGTTCGTTAGAGAACTGCACAACACTTTTGACAGCTGACAAATTGGGCTTTGGCCACACCGCGTCGCCAACACTGTAGGCAACAGCCCAGCACACACACATACACATACACTCACATGCACGCATGCAATGGCACAGAGTTGCTTTCTTAGACGAACGAAAGCACAAAACAAAGCAAAAAGAGAAGAAGAAATATACCGCTTGTCAGCAACGAAAATATTTTAATAGCCTCGCATATGCTAATTAAATCATTAATATTATTATTATTAATACGCATGCATAGCAGTTGATATGCTATTAAACAATATGCCAACATTTAACTAATGACAAACATTGCCCCTCTGCTCTTGCTTTGCAGGTCCTCGCTACCGACGCCCCAAACTGCCAAAGGACAAGACGACCGATGAGAAACGGCCGCGCACGGCTTTCTCCAGCGAACAATTGGCGCGTCTCAAGGTGAGTTCATTTTCGCTCTCAACTCTTTTCGCATTTTCCATAAATTTAACATTTTTCTTGCTGCGTAAATTTTCACAAACAATGCCTTCTTCTTTTTGAAATGTTCTTAAAATCTTTGACTTTGTTGTGTCATATTTTGAAAATATTTACACTCATTGTTGCCACCCGTCGTGCTGATCCTGGCACGGCACAGACAATGATAGTCCTGCAACCGCAATGCATCTTCTCGCTCGCTCACACTCGTTGCGTTGCGTTGCTTTGCCTCTTTAGCACAAAGACATCAATTAGTCATGGTCATATTTCATGGCCTTTTGTCTGCTCAAGTCTCTTCTGTCTCTGTCTCTGTATCCGTCTGTGTCTGCGTTGCCCTCGCCCATTGTGTCTGTCGCACAGCTTGCATTGCTTTCAACTAAACCGCAAATAATTGATTTACCTTACTAATTTTCTTCGTGTTTTCTTCCTCCTCTCGCAATTTTGCTCACTTACAGCGCGAATTCAACGAGAATCGTTACCTCACCGAGCGTCGCCGTCAGCAGTTGAGCGCCGAGTTGGGCCTCAATGAGGCGCAAATCAAGATCTGGTTCCAGAACAAACGCGCTAAGATTAAGAAATCGAGCGGCTCCAAGAATCCGCTGGCATTGCAGCTCATGGCTCAGGGGCTCTACAACCACACGACGGTGCCGTTGACCAAGGAGGAGGAGGAGTTGGAAATGCGCATGAATGGCCAATTGCCATTGCAGTAAGCATTGCGTTTCCCCGCCACAACCACTCTCACCCCTCACTCACACACACACACACACACACACACAAATCGCCTTGAGGCCTCGTTAATTGTGCAATAATCTGACCAGATCGGAGCAGATCGCAGCCGCTGAGCTCTAATGAAACGCTTGTCTGTCAGCTTCCGCGCTCGCTCAGACAAACTGAGACTGCAAAGAAGGAGGAAGGCCGACGGACGAACGGACAGACAGAGAGGAAAATGCTTAAACAAGTTAAACAAATGTTCATGTGATATAACTGTAAATTATTATTATTATTCTATATTATTTTATTGCGAATGTATTATGTCGTTATTTATGTATCTATGAGTGTAAGTATCCTGTATCTTTTGTAAATCGAGTCTTAAAGTATTATCTTTCACACACTTTTTGCACCCTGCACGCCTCACTCTTCCTTTACCTGCCTCACTCTCTCTCTCACTCTTTCTAACGCTCCTTCACTGTATTATAAAGTTTAGCTTCGCTCTTTGAACTCAAATCGTTGCAGTTTCCTATATTAGTTTTAAGTAAATTAATGAATTTAGCATAAATTTTAGTTGTAATCTTTCAAATGTATCTACGCATCTGCAAGCGCAATGACAACAGCAAAAAGCTATCAAGTATTCTAGTTTATAAGCTTATAGAAATGTTAATATGAAAAAAAATATAATCAAAAATTCCAAAAAAATATAAAAAAAAATCCTAACAGAAAACTTAGTAAAGCAAAACTTGATTTATAAAAATGCTGAAAGGAAAACTGTTCAATAAAATATTATTTGAAAACTTAAAGAAATATTGATATTTTTTTCTTTAATTGCGATTGTGAAACATGCTTTGAAATAATTCGCATTGGTTTCTCATAAGGGGACGAATGATGGGCACAAAACAGGCAACAAAATGAGACTATGTGATTTAACATAGATTGTTCTCAAATCAAAATCGAATCAGCATGAATTTGAAAATAATAAAAAGGTTCGGGCAAAAAATAAAAAAGAAGCGCGACTTGGCGCTTTTAACCGAAACTCAGAGTTAATAAAGATGTTTTGAATTCTCCAATTCGAAAAGATATGTCAAAAGGGGTTTAATGTTGAGCCAATATTTAAAAAATTGTTTCATAGATAATACTTTCCATTGATACTTTGCTTTATTAATGCAGTACAATTTAGATAGTTTGGACAATTCGGTAATCCGGTCATTGAGTTGCTTTTAATTGTAGTTCCAAGCCTAGGATTTCTTGCCCCCCTCATTCAGCTTCGTTACTTTGAATAGTGAATTAGGTCTTATTTATGCAAAAAAATTGCACTACCGCCTCCCACCCTTTGTGACAAGCTGGCTACGCGCTTGGTAGTCTCCGCTATATTTATAAGATATTTCGGATATTGAACGTGCACTAATATTCCGGATTGTTGAGATTGTAACAGATCTCCCAAAGTTTTTCATATAATGAAGAGACACCGAGAAAATTTTTATTTGTGAAAGTTCTTATTTAATATTAAATGATTTTCACAAATGCTTGCAAGAAAACTCGGGTCCAGGGGCGAAATTAGGATCAGCAACGGTGCTATAACAAAAGCTTAAACTATGAGCCTCAGTGAATATCTTTAGAATATGAGCGCCCTCATAAAGTGAAAGCCTTTGCTGTTCTCAAGTGTCATAAAAATCTGTAAGCGATTTAAAGACTTTTCATAGTCCTTTATCAGGGACACTTAATTATGAACACATTTCGTGCAAATCTGCCATGAAATAAGCTCATGTTCTCATTAATCATGCAGAACAAATAAATTGGCGAGCGAACAACCAACCCCCGCCCACACCGCTCCGACACATTCGAGAGGCAGCTAATTGCCCATGGCTGTGGCGGCAACGGCGGCGGCTCTGGGTCTTGATATCAAAGCCCTTCAGCTGCCAGATTGGCAGACGTTCGCTTTGATTTGATGCCACCATATGTAAATTTAATTAAAGACAATTTCGCAAAAAGCTAAAATTTAAATGCGACAACAAAAAACAACAAAACGAAGCAAAACCAAACCAACAACAACAACAACGACAGCAACGACAACAACTCAAAACTAGAAACAAAATCAAAATGCAGTCGGCAAAGTGATTTATTAACACAAAATCGCAGACCTCAAACAAGCAACAACAACTGCGCAAGAGCGAGTGAGAGAGATGATGATAGTGTAATGGCAGCAATATAAATTTGCTGAAAATAATTGTAGACGAGCAGAGTAGAGCATATCAGATCGGAGGGGGCGGCGGCGGGTGCTGACGGTTGACTGACTGCGGCGATGATGTGATGCGATCTGACGCGATCTGTTGATGTGCTCAGCGCTGCTGTGATCGCCCAAGCAAACGGCGTCGAATTGTGTTCCAATAAAACTGAAAACGTTGTGATTGTCAGCGGCAGCGGGGTGAGGTGGCCATCATCGTCGCTAATTGCTTTCGTCTTTGGCGGAAATTTCGCACAGAAATGCCACAAATTTGTGATTTTCAATTTGAAAAGCTAAACGATTTTTATGAGACATGTGTGTTCGTACAGCGTCGATCAGTGGCGTGGGGGTGGTGGGTCAGTGGCTGGCGCTCTGCGTGTGCTGAACGGCGGCAACTGCAGTGTAAATAAATCACGCTTGTTTAGCAACTTGAAAAGCGTAGCGAAAATCCATTTGAGTCAAATGATCCAATTAGCAAATGCGCTTTGTGTATAACAGCTTATGACTGCGGTTGTCACACACACACACACTCACATACAACGCTGTGCGCGGGGGGCCGCTGTGAATAGTTGAATCAACGAACATGCGCGAATTAATGAAGCAAAGCAAAGCAAAGCAAATACGATTTAAATTAAGCGAAAAAGTATTTTTAGTAAATTGATTTAATTTTTAGCTAAACGAAAGATTTATTTCTTGCGTGCGTTTTAATCGCGTATCGATGGCACATAATGGGTTTAATTAACACCAGGGCCAGAGCCAAGGCGCGAGTGGGCAACACTTGCAGAGCTGAACAGAGCAGAGCATCAAAGCGGAATTTCAACACTTCTAATTAGCAGAAATTTCCCGACTGACACACTGAATTTAATTTCAAAATTTAACAACAACAAAGTCAAGCAGAATTTCAATTGCGCATACAATGTCGAAATGTGTTGCTCCTTGGATGGAGGGGCGATGGCAGGGCATTTGGACCCAACGCAGTGCGCGACATAGAACGAAGATCGTCGTCGTCGTCTTTTGTCGCCTGCCTATTAAAAAGCCACCATCAAATTCAGGCGAGGGCGCTATTAAAACACACATGAGCTGAGGAGTGGTGCTGAGGGGGAGGCGGTTTGGCTATTTGATTTATGCGTTGGCTGCCGCAAATGCTGCGCTACAAATAAATCTGCTTAAGTGTGCGGTGGTGTTGCTCATCATTCTAGTCATCGATGCTGGCGCTGATGATCATGATGGTGACGATGATGACGAAGATCGTCATGTGGCGCATAAATAATGCGTGCCGAAGGGTTGTGTGGCGTTTGGAATCGCTGCCGAACGCACGCGTCAAGAACTTGCTGCCGCATCTTTGGCAGCAAGTTACAAAGTACACTAATTGCTAATGGCGTCGTCGCGTTGTGGGTTGTTGGCTGTTGGTTTCGGCATTTTACAGTTTG
Source organism: Phortica magna (assembly GCA_037044515.1). Taxonomy (NCBI): domain Eukaryota; kingdom Metazoa; phylum Arthropoda; class Insecta; order Diptera; family Drosophilidae; genus Phortica; species Phortica magna. The sequence goes on from JBAMBP010002545.1 coordinate 272,590, forward strand.
TTGTATTAATTGCCGAACAGCATACGAAATAGACGAACGAGGATAGCAAGGCGAGGCGGCGATTCAGCTGCATGCGTTGCCAGATTTATACGCATATATAAAACTTTTTGTTGGGCAATTAGGGCTGCCACTTGTTTCCGCTTCGCTTTATCAGCAATTGATTTACGATGCATTAAAGAGCAATAGCTTGCGAGAAGGAGACAGCATGCATATCGGTTCAACATGCATGATCGCCGCCATTTTGCGCTTGGGCTGTGTTCAATTTCATAATTGCAGCAAAGCAAATAAAACAAAATGAGAAAGAAGTAAAAAACGCTTAGGAAAGTTTCGCAGAAAAACACACTTGATTATGGCCAAACTGTCAAGTCAAGTGTCGGTCGACGTCATGTGCGCTGCGCGCCCCGCAGCAGTCGACAAGCTCAGGCGGCCATAAGTTACATGCATACTTACATTACTTAAGTGAACACAATCTGGCAGAGAGGCTCAAAAGTCTGATTGGAGCATGAAAACAGCCTAAACAAATAGAAACAGAAAGACATCAACATCAAGCGAAAGAGTCGCTGGCAAGGAAAGCAAGTGGCAACATTTTCATCAGAAGTCATCAGCAACGCACACCAACAACAACAACAGCCTCAGCTTTGTTCGCATCTTCTTCTTCGTCGTGGTCGTCGTCATCATCGTAATCATAATCATCGTTGAGCACGTCATCTTAAAACGTCAATTCTGTTGACTCAACGCATTTACAGCAACAGTAAGTAAGTGCCAACAACAACAACAACAACAGTGCCCACACTGAACGCAGCGAACCAACAGACATCGAACCTCAACCATCGAGCGCCGTTTTCATTGTCGTCGTCGTCTTCGTTTTCATCTCCTTTGCCGACTTGCACTTCGGCTTCACTTCGGCTGCAGTCGCTGTTTGAGCGCCGCGGCGCTAAGCGACGCAAATATTTGTCCACCTCACTGATGTTGGAAGACAAAACAAAAAGAAAAACAAAAAACAGCAACAACAACAACAAGAAAACCGTTTGCATTTCATTAGTAAGTTAGTCAGTCGTTCGGTCGGTTACTAATTGAGTGCGCGAGTGAGTGTTTTCACCAGCGTTCGATCGCTCGCCGTTACCTCATGTGTGTATTGGCGTGCATTTGTTCAGCTATTTGCGCCTCATTGTTAGATTCTTTAGAGCCACGCTAACTGCTCTCGATAGGCCGCTAATTGCCAACGTCAACAATTGCGCTTCGTCAATGCAATGATTGCATTAACATGTCTGCGCACGGCAAAGCACAACAGAGAACTACAAATTCTGTAGTTGAAGTCGAAGTAGTTCTGCATTGTGTGCAGCAAAGATACAATCAACACAACGATTGAACGTGTAGGAGATTATCTCACTTTTAATGACACAATTATAATTTGGTTGTCACGTACTTTTATTTGAGTGCAAACCAGAAGTTTGTGCATGTGTCTTCACGCATTTAGTAGCCTCTTCTGTGCGTGTGTGTGTGTGTGTGTGTGTGACTGCTGATGTGAGGCTGAAATTTCGTCGGCTTTCTCGACTTTAATGGCGACCGAATGACTGACGGAGCGATCGACCCAACCGGATGCAATTGAGCCTTCGTCTCGGCCTCGCAACGCCAATTGAGATTCACGCAATGCAACGCTTGCAACATAAAACTCGCCTCTTTGCCAGCGGCGCAGCGGTGGTCCCAATGCCCTCTTCCTCACCTCTTCTTTTATTGATGACATTATTACAAAGGTTTGGTTTATTAGCCATTAACTTTGCGTCGCTCGTTGCAATTAAATGAAATGAAACAAAAATAATAATTTTATTGCCTTTTCCTCTTATGTAAATGTCGGCAGCGTGTTGACTGTTGATTGTTTGTTTTTCTCACGGGCCTCGGGCCTCCACTTGCTGGAAAAAGAAAGCCACCAGTTGAAATAAGTCTTGCTTTCTTACAAATTTCCTCATTGTTTTAGTCATAAATATTACGTAATGCAAAATTGATTGTTGTTTGCCACTTTTGATTGAACGAAAGTTGAAAGCTGCTTTCAAATGCATAAAGAATCTGTTGTCATATGTTGAGTTATGAACCGCAAAATAAGCAGAGAACTTTGTCTAATGAACTTACAGTTTGTTGGCTTATTGGCTTCTTTGCCACACACAAAGCACACTCCCCCCCCGCACTGACAACTTGTAAGCAGTCTGAAGTTGGAATGCATTAAGTGATATGCCTTTATGAGTCTGTTTGCCTCTTGGCCGTTGATTGTCCGCTCTGAAGTTCTGCAAAGACAAATGATGCCAACAATGTGCAACTGTCACCGAAAACAACACCATCAACAACAACAACAAGCGGTTCAATGTGCATATTTTTGCAATACTTGCGCGCAACTAACGACGATGCGACAACACTGGTCGAGGAGTTGCCCAGACGTTTGGCCATTGGCAAAGTGCATTTTTGTTTTGGGCGACAGCGACGGAAATTTGTCATTTATCATAAGTTGAAGTAATGCCGGTGGTGCGGCGGCGGCGGCGGCAATGCGAAGGAGCCGTCGGCAGTCACATGCATTTAAAAAGGCAAAAACAAACGTTAAATACAAAGCAGCGTTGTTCATATATCATAATCGCACGTTCGTTCCACTGAGTGTGCGTGGGTGGCGGCGTCCAAAATTCGCTGAAATTAATGAACTCAACTTGACCAAAGCCGAGCTGAACAATGGCAAACGTGGCCAAATTCGTTGAAGCCAAAGTGTATAATTTGGCAAATTGCCCTCTTCATTATTCATTGCAAATAAATTAAATTAAATTCAAATATTTGCTTTAAAACAAACACAAAGAAAAAAAAGGAATAAAAACAGAGGACACACAAAAATTGAAAAGGTTACGAAAAATTTGCTCGACTTATCGGATTTCAGTTATGTATTTTTAGCCAAATTTCGCGCTGAGCCATAATTGTTGCCACACACACACGCCAGGCAATCTCTGTTGGCGCAGCCCAATGGACAAATGTGCGTACCCAAAGGGTTAATACATTAACACGCCGAGTTGGCAGCGCCATAAACAAATTTCACACTTGATATGCAAATTGCCAAATGCGAATCAGCAGCAACAACAACAATAACAACAGCAACAAAGCTATTTGCTTAAATTCCGTCGACCAACTCACCGCGCACCACCCCCCGCCAACCTTAACCATTTCAATTACCAGAGTGGCAACAGTCGGCAACAAGAAAATAAAACTCAAAATGACAAAAAAAAAAACCACTTGCCAGCACTGAAAAAAAAAGCACAAAACAAATCTGCAAACGCATATAAAATGCTTACTCCTGCCCCAATGGGGCAAAGAGCCTCTTACCTACGCCTCCTCGTGCGCGTCGCACATCCTGCCGCAGCACAGCCACGCGCATCCTTGTAAAAATAAACATTCTGTGCACAAGTTGTAAAATTTCAAATTAAAAACGTGATCTCAGCGCGAATTGGAAAGTAAATTATTTGATTCTGCAACATTTTGGCGTTGTCTTTTTTGCTTTTGCTTTCTTCTTTCTTTTATCTGTCGCCTCTGTTGTTGTTACTGTTGTTGTTGTTTCAAGCAAACCCAATTTTTTTTTTTTGGTTTTGTGTTTTTTGGCTTAACGTTATTCAAATAAAGTTACGCCCGAACAGAAATGCCACCGCCCAGCTTCTGCCGCAGCCACAGTCTCAGCCGCAGTTAGCCAGACAGTCAGTCAGTCCGTCACGCAGACAGTCAAGCAAAGTTGAATGGCGTTGAGCACAATTCAAAGCCGCCAATTGAAGTGAAAGTGCTGAAAGCTCAATAAAAGAATAAAATGAAATAAAAAGAAAAGAAGAGAACTGAAGCGAAGTGAGGGAGAAGCAAGTCAGAGGCGTCGAGCGTCAGTCGTCGACTGCACATTGGCGCAATAAAAAAAGCCGGACATTGTACGGACGAAGCCTTCGGTCTTCAGCCGGCCAGGACACTAGGCAGGAGCATTGACGGCGCACATTGTGAAAAATTGCTCTAACCCGGTTGGCTTTAAATTTGCTCGGTTATCTCTCCATTCAACGCCACTCAGACAGGCAGACAGTTTAGCTCATTGCCCATGAGCGTCGGTCTTGTGCTTGTGGGACAGAGGGGTAGAGGACTCGGCATGCGCATGTTGCGCGGTTTATCTACGTTCGTGCAGGACTCCAACAAAGCATAAAAAGACGCCTTCGTTGCAATAATTCAGTGTGCCACAGTATGCAGAAATGAAAAGCTTCGGAAAAGTCACAGTTCCGCACGACTACAGCACGGCGGCAGGACACTGTGCCATGGCGGTCGTGGCGTGCCGACGCCTTAATTGAGGTACAAATTGAATGTGCTTTTTTGCGCCTTTCCTTTTCTTTTCTGTTACTTTCTTTTTATGCGTTCGCCATTGAAAAATTACACTGCACAGCATGTGTGCCGGAAAGTACAGCAAGTGAGGGGGGGTGCGTGCAGTGAAGCGGAAGGGAGCTGCTCCTTTGCCATTTAGGAACATCAGTTTTATTTCACCAAAGCGTTGAAGTCTGATTTCATCAGCAAGATTTAATGCTCGCGCTTTTTATAGACTTTTGAGTACTGTTGTTATTGTCGCTGTTGTTGTGCTGTTGTTGTTGATGGGTTTGCTTAAGTAATAAATTTCATAAAAGTTTAGATTTCTAATTAGTCAAAGTGAGTAAAAAACGCAACTTTAATGGTTCAAAAGTGAGAAAGGAAGAATAACGAATTGACGACGAATGTCAGAAAATAGGAAATGTAGGAAAATACCAAGTGAGATTTGAGTTTTAACGCTCGGACAATGCGACTGACCATAATGGCCATTACAATGAGCTCGTTGGCGATGACTTGAGTTGCTGTGAAACGGTCCGTGCAATTTGGCCACAACCGAAGCGAAGCCAAAGTCGCGGGACGAGTTGGCTAGCGCAGCGATATTTGCAACGGCAGCGACTGTGGCAGCGACAGAGGGATCGGTCAAGAAACGTCGATCGACGTGTGTGGTCCCGATCGCGGCAATGTCTTCTTTTGCTGGTTTGCCCATGCAATGGCAACAGCGCGCTCTTAGCCAAGCCATAAAGAGCGCACTTGAGTTGTGTAATTGATCAATTGCTCTTCGGCAAACTGGGTTTGTTGGCCGCGGTGGGCTGTGGGGCGACGTCGACAGCGCACGGTAGCCGATCACGTACAAATGACGAGCTCAACTGTGGAAACGTGCCAAGCGCTCAACATTAAACGCGACTTTGCTGAGCAGCTAATCCACACTTGAAAAAATGATGCCTCGAAGTTGTCTGCCGAACTTATCAGGTTCAGAATCGGACCAACTCTTGGCCAAACTCGTTTGCGCTCTCTGACAACTTCTACGCTGTGCTCTTAAAGCACGAAGGTGCTGTGCTCTTGGCTTGGCGCTCGATCGCCGCTCTTTACAACTCGTTCATTGCTTCATCGGTTCGCATACATATTAATCACTCCTAATGGACTGCAATTGAATTTCAAGTAATCATCAAGTGCCTTTCGCAGGCAACTCCCCGCTTAATAGCCACCGCTGCCGCCGTTGACGTCGCCGGCACTGCAGTCGCTGTATGCTTTTAAGCCAAATACGTCTTGGGTGGTCCAGCACAGCTCAGCTCAGCGCAGTGCTCTAGAGATACAGACAGCGAGACTGCTGGCCTGCCGGACGGACAGAAATGCCACTTGGATTGGATGGGCCTGTTGCATGTTCATTCGACGTTCGGCGAGCGATCACTTTTGCAACGAGCCATGAGCTTCATGTGCAGCAAACGATGTGCAGCAACGCTGGGCCAAAGGTTCGCTGTGCCATTGTCAAGGCATGTAGCACGTTGCAAGTTGCACGTTGATGAGTTTCGGCAATTGAACTCTTCTCGTCCTCGTCATCATAGTCGTTTATTTCGTTGTTCCTTATCCGATTGAGATTTTCCCTTATAGCTTTTCATTATGCACAACACGGCGCATGAAATCAAATCGAAGCGATACGAAACGAAGCTTATCTTATCGCTGGCAAGTTTAATTAATTCATCTAATTTTTCATATTAATTTAATTTTGTTAAATTAATCGAATGTTTCGCTGGAAAAGCCGATGAGCGCAACGGTTGGACGCACGGTAGCCGCTGCCCCGTTGATGAGCATCATTTATTTGGCCACGAAATTCCAACTAAATGCACCAACCAGACAATGGTGAAAGAGGACGAGCAAGCAGAAGACGAAGTGAATATCACCTGCATTTCGCTTCTCTGGGGACACCTTTGAGTTGTTCGAGTTATTCCAGCAGCGGCCTACAACATGTACTCGCGCGCCTCAACTCTTGTTCGAAAAATTGAAAAATTTGAATCGACAGCAACATCAGCAACAACAACAACAACAACAACAACAACAGCAACAAGAACAACAACAATTACAACATTAACAACGACAGCTTAGCAGCGGTAATAAAATTTCTCCGAACTTGTATTCGCATCGATCATTGACCACCGTCGCCACCATTGAGCGCTGAAAAAATTCGGAAAAAATGAACGGCTTGAAAAAAACGGACAGGCGAACATGAGCGCTCAAAACAAGCGTCATGGGAGACCAACAGATGATCGCGGCCAATCCCCAATGGCGCTGTTGTTAATGTTTTTTTGTTCCTGCTAGGTTGTCTTCCTCTTATGCGCTAATTAAGCTGATTATTTCTAATTAGACCACCGAGTATGCAAAGTAGCTCTCAAATTGAAAATGATGCGCCAGATTCTCGGTCGGATTGGCTCGGCTGAGGCTCGCTTCAGTCAGTAAACCATTTGCCCAAGCAACACTGGTAGGAGCTGCCAATTGAATTACAATTTAAACGGTTGTCCTTGAAGGGTTTGTAAGACTTTCACTTTCAACATTAACGAAACTGGCAATGCCAATAAAAGGAAATTATATGTTTTAGTTAATTTTACTTTTCAATTTACACACAACTCGCATGAGGCGGTCAGCAGTTTACACGAGCAGGTGTCAGGCGACGGCGACTTCGAGTGTGGCCCGTCGACGTCGGGCTGCGTGCGCTCGCTGGCCGGTGCTGCCAACGTCGTTGTTGCTGACGATAAATTATGGCTTAATTAAACTAAAATATTTCTGTGCATGCATAATTAGTCGCTGACTCACGCGAACCTTTTCATAATTATAAGACATTTTCTTCGTTTTCTTCTCTTTTATTTTGCTCTTTTGAGTAATTGATTTGACTGTCTTGGCTCGTACATATTTATCGGGCGCTTATCAGCAGTGCAACTCGACTGGACCACTTTGGAAATTCGGTGATTGGGCACGCCCAAAACTGGCAGCGTCTAGTGACCGATTAGCGGGCATCAAACCAGCCCGAAATCATATAATTTGTCGTTGCAACGTTGACAGACGCAATAAGTCTTCATCAACGAGTGCAGAGAGGAACAGATTCAGAAGTCGCATCGAAAATTGTATTGTACCATTAGGCAAACTGAAAAATGTAAGCCTTGCTTATCGGCTAAATGATTGAGCAGTGCCAAGTGCTGAGTACGTCAATTAATCTAATGTACCTGAGTTAAATGCAACTTGTTAGCGACAAAGAGAGAGAGAGAGAGTCATAGTGAGTGCGGAGGTCAGGCGATTGATTGCTGTGCGTCACAATTTTGTTTGCTTATCGCGCTCGTCAATCGATGACGGACAAATGTCATTGACAAATGTGCGACAACAAATCACTTCTCATAGCTTAGCTTGAACTTTGACATGCAGATTCTCTTGAGTGCCCAGGCAGCAGCAGAAGAGGCAGTGCAACAATTCGCTGCCTCGCGACCACCAGAGTTGCTCAACTGCTCCACATTTCGGCGCAACTGCCGTGTGGTCCGCAATTGAGCCATCAGCATCAACAACTGCCAACGATTATTACCAAAAATTGAACATTTGAGCATTGATTCGAATCGGATCGCATCGAATCGAAGCGCTCAAGTGCCAAATCATGACGTGGCAACAACGCCGATCTGCGTGACTCGCTCCTGAACAACAACACGTGTGGCCGACCGACGCGTCGCGTCCACTAGCGCCGCTCAAGTGCATGAGTCCGAACGTCATGAGCATGCTCATCACCTGCATCATCGACGTTTTTATCACAGCACTCAACGACTTAAGAGTTCAAGTTTCATTTGTCCAGCCCGAAAAAAGTGTTTAGCGAAAAAGTCGCACGATCATCAGCAGCGACTCTGTTGTCAGCTTCGGTTGTCTTCGTCTTTATGCAAGCGATCAGAAACGCCATCTGCAGACTGCAGCCTCTTAATTTGACAGAGAACAAGATCAAATGTCACTCATCATAACTGGCCGAGCATCGGACAAAGGCTTCAGCAAGGCTTGAGCGCTGCCAAAGGTAACGGTGGCATTGGCGGTGGTGGTGGCGGGAACGGTGACAGAGGCACGTACGCAGTACATGCACCGAACAAGCAGTAATGCTAATGAGCAGCAGGCGTGACATCACAGCAGTCACAGCCAGATTGGAGCTGCTGGGCTGTCCGTCCTGCTGGCTGGCTGGCTGATCGCCTTTTAATATGCATGCGCGCATGCGTTGACCGACTTAAGCACCGGCAGCGGCAGCAACTTGACACAATCGCTCTGCCTGAAACGGCAAAGAAAGAAAAGAAAGGAAACCACAAACAAGAAGTGCAACTGTCAACTGTTGTGGGATCACACACGCACACACACATACACACACACATGCCGGTAGGTCTCAGTCGCACCCTGTGCACTTTGCTTGTTGCTGCTGTTGTTGTTGTCGTTGTTGTTGTTGTTGCCATTAACGCACCCCCTTCCAAAACACAGAAACACAACTAATTCGTATGAGTTGCGCATAATTAATGCTCAGCGCTTCCTCTGCACGCACAGCCCGCGCGCCCTGGCCCGCCGTCAATTGATGGCTTCATGTGAACAAAATCGAAATGAAACCTTCATAATTTTCGGTGACATTTCCTTGTTCTTTTCACTCTGCAATCAAACTTCTTCAACTTGTGTACGAGCAACTCATTGACTCATTCATTGCGCACATTGGCAGCCGCAAGCCGACTGGAGTGCCTCCGTCGCCCGACTGGCCGGATTAATTGGACCTCCGTGAAGGGACGCGCTACTGTGCTGTGCATCTCATTATGGGCCAGCGTGCTCATTATTGATATTTTATTATTTAATTTTTGTACATTAATGGAACGAGACTCCTGTGTGCGTCGTTTACCTGAGCGGCTCTGTCATTAATTAAATGTGTGTGTGTGTGCGGCGAAGGAGCAAAATGAATGAATGAATGAGCGCTTTCTACGAATGCCAAAAGTGAACACAAACGTGGTTTCCTCACTTCCTTTGCAGGCCTTTGTTTGCCCAACTGACTGACGGACTGACTGACTGACTGACAGACTGCTGCCTACCAGAGTCTGCGGCTACCATTTCGCTCAGCACCTTCAGCCCTCTTGCACTTTTCACGAAATTCCCTTTCTTGACTTTTATGCATGTTATTTTATGCAAGTAATGTTTTGATTTGTTTTGTTCCTTTCTGTTCTGTTGTGTTGAGCGTTGCACACCCACCAGTTGCATGCCCATCGAGTGGTCTTGCCTCTTGTCAGAACAGACGTGATCAATTTCTGTTTTGACAGTTACCAACACCGTCGGGGGAGTTGAAGTGTGTGTCTAATTGCTGCATGGCTTAACTCTTTGAGCAGCTGTGCCAAAGACTGCTGAGCTCTGGCTCAGAACTCACAGCACTCCTCTTCTTTATCTATTGTGGCGCACTTATCAAGCAAACTGATGAGTTATCTGAACTTATGTTAAAGTGCAATAATTTCCAACCGAAATTGCCGCTAAACACTCCGCCCTCGCCGCCGCTGTCTTGCTACCCCCCGTCATCTGGCGTAGTCCTGACAACATCGACGACGACAACGACGACAAGGACAATTTTATGCGCCGTCAAATTGCGTTGAGCGTTACGTGTTTATTGCCAACGAAGAAATAAAAAATATGCTTCATTTGTGTTAGAACTTTTGTCATGCCCATGCCACTATGACTGCTGGTGCTTGGCCAGCGTCTGGTTCGGGTACTGGTTCTGGTAAATGTCGGACATGCGTGACTAATCACGTTAAAAAGGGTTGCCACAGGCCGACGCGTAGGCTGAGTGTGAGTGCGAGGAAAGGCCCATCAGTTTGCCGGGAGTCGAAATGCTCGATGACACAATTAAAAATACTCGTCAATGATATTAAAAATGCGCCCTGAAAATGCGAGACAAGGGTGCAGTTCATCCAAAATGTCTGACTTACCGATAAATCGCAATGTTGTTCCAATAAAATTTCTGAATTATTAGCACATAAAAAAAAACTGTGGAAATTTAATTGTTTTATTGATTAGTTTGCCCCCTTAATAAAAAGCTCGATAAGAAAAAAATATATACTCAGTAGTTTATTAAGCATTAATGGGTGGGCACAAGTACCACTTCAATCTATAATACTTCGCCCGCTTCCAGTTGGTGAATTCCGTACGGAAATGTCTTAGGCAAGGGCTAATTGCCAACTTGCGGTGAAAATACAGAACCAATCTTGAGAACAGCATAAAAGTATTTATTATTGCTATGGCGTATAACTCCTAAGGTCGATCAATCAAATTCCCGTGTTGATAATTCGTTTTTACCGAGGAAACTGATAAGATCTTAAAAAAAATAGTCCATAGCTGATCTTAGAATGAAAGTGCGCAAAATAACTAAATCCGGCAGTGTCTCATATGGCAGAAAAGGCTTAAAATGTGGTACGACTGTGGCGATACTGGTGTCTGATACTTATACTACTAATTGAGCTGTATTCTTATTCAACACTTTTGATTCTGTCAAATCAGGATAAACTTCTACATCCCGAATTCAAAAGTGTATACTAATTAATGGTTATTAACAGACCCATTATACACTAGATAAACTGCCAAGATTTACAAGTTGAGAACTAAATGTCGGCTTGTCCTACCTTCAGGCTAATGTGCTTATGCATTAGCTTCGACTAGTTCTTGTGCTATTATAATTTTTAATTTGTTGCACACTATTTTGCTTATATAGGAAGCGTATAGGCTTTTATAGTATTCCTAAGTTCTCCAGTTGAAAACAAGTTCTCGATCGAAAAGGACACAGCTCAAACAAAACGAACTGCTGGGCATGACTGAAACTTAGAAACTCAGACTATTGCTCAGCCAAATGACGTCGCTAATGAAAGAACATTACAAGTCCCTTGAGTGACTTTCCACAGTTCATAAACTCAAAGTTATACAAGTGAAAATTGCTTGTTTTGCATGTTAACAAGATACTTCCGACTCCGAGGCGCATATTATAGCCAACAACAACAACAAAGTAACAAAAGAAATTCCAACGACTGAAAGGCAAAACTATTCGTCGAAATGAAAAGGAAAACAAGCAGAAAAAACAACACAAATGGAAATGTAAAAGAAAATGTAATGAAAATTCATATTTTCATATGTCAAACAGCAACAAAATATTTTTATTACATAATTAGCCCCACCCACGCCACTGTCCGTCCGTCTGTGGAAGCATGCTAAATATGTGCAGACAGTAGAAGTTGCCAATGGTACGAACATGAGGGCAGACTGAAGGACGAACAGACGGACGGACAGACGGACAGACAGAACGAAATGAACGTCAGCTTGATGGAGTGACTTTCAATTAACACAAAGTTGGCAGCTTGGCTGCCATTCGGCGTCGTCTGAGTTCGATTGGTTTGTTGTAAGCGGTAGTTCGGTTCGATGGCTGTTGGAGCCAAAGAGGGTTTGATGGTAAATAAGTTTGATAGGCGCAAAGCAACAAATTTACGATAATCAAACATGCAAAGGGCAACAACAACAACAAAAGTTGAGGAGCCAAAAAGCGAAAGTGTGTGACATTTGGTCACCAGCGCCGTTAGAGGGTTGCTTGATAAACGGCAGCAGTGACGTCGGCAGTGGCGTCGTCAGCGGCAGCGGCAGTTGGGAGTTATGCCAAAGAGTCACGCATTACTGAAAGCGCAAAAGAATTTATGCGCTTGAACTCAAATTGAACAACGGCAATGCTAAGTGCATATGTGTGTGTGTGTGTGCGTGTGTGTGTCCTGACATGCTGCAAGCGCTTATCCTCTGCCATTATTGTGTAGCAAGTCGCGGCTGCCTTTGGCGTCGACTCTTTGGGTGCGATTTACGCTTCTATGTGTGTGTGTGTGTGTGTGTGTCTTCCCCACGCCTTTTAAATGCTGCGCAGGCGTAATGAGCCGCCACCAACACGCACCAACTTTAATCGAGCTGAGCTGAGCCAAGCCGAAGTAAACAGAGCTGATCTGTTTGCCAGATTTGCTGCAACGTGGGTGGTCCCTATCGATATGTGTATGTCCGTCCGTCCGTCTGTCGGTCTGTCTGTCTGTACAAGTATCTTGATACAAAAACACACATGCGCTCATATTGATCGATCGCTGGCAGCGACAATTTGCATGCATTTAAAGCTCATTAAGAGCGAAAAAGGCGAAACATTTCTTTCTTCTTCTTCTTCTTTTATTTTCGATTCGAATTAATTACGAAACACAAATAGAAGCAAGCGCACACACGCACACACACGCACGCACACAATTAGAGACACATTTATCAGCGGCTTTGCAGAGCACACGATTAATCCCAAAACAATGGCGTACGCACTAACATTTCTTTGGTCGATTTGGTGGCAACTCTGAGCGCTGTAATTTCGCTGTAACTTTTGTGTTCCATTAATAACGCCCGTTTTGGCTCGGTTCGGCTCGGCGCGTCATGTCATAAATCTTGGCGCGCATAATTACAGTTAAAATTTATAAGCTTATCTCTTTAGGTCGCAAATTTATTAGCGTGTAACAACAACAGAACAGCAACAACAACAACAACAGTCACTTCTGTCACTCAGACAGCGGGCAGTCGGTTAAGCAGGCAGTCGTCGTCAGCCGGCAGTCGAGTGAGCGAGTTTCTTGGCCACGTCTTGAGCACGTTCTTAAGCTTGAGTAACTCATTATTGACGACAAAGCGTGCAGCGTTGAAATTGTGTATTTAAAGGTATGAAAAACAATTTGTTGCCAATTTTATGATGGTTCGCGCGAATATCTCATCTTCGGTTACCGCTGCAAAGCGCTAAATACATGTGTGTGTGTGTGTGTGAGAGAGTCCTTAACCAAACCAACATTTCACTAAAGCAACAGCAACTCATTTCAACACAACCCTGCCCCTTGGCCACAACACCGCCGGCGACCGGTGAACCCTTTGGCGGATGCTGGCGTTTTTCGGTAAGTGTCAAGCCATGGATTTATGCGTATTGTCTTCGGTCTTTGGGCCTTTGGTCTTTTGGCGGTGTGCTGAGGCGTCAACGCACTTCTGGGCACTCGCCGAGCCAAGGCCGCTTTGTCGTGCACTCCAGCCACACCACACAGCACACCACATTAATCATGGCTCATTTTGCGGCCGATGCGCTGCACTGCCCAGTGTTGCAAAGTGTCGCCCGAGCGATTAATGTGTGCGAAAAGGCAGGAAAGGTATTTCAAATGGGCTTTTTATGGACACATTTATTGAATTTATAACGTAATATGCCCGGCGAGTTGTGCCGCACTGAGTCATCATTAAAATCGAGTCAAAACTATAAATCCAACGAAAATATTACAAAACTTAAATAGTCATTTTATGCACGCCTCACACAACAACAACAACAACAACGCAAGACTGCCGACGAGACCAAAATCAAGTTCACAATAAAGTTCAAAGCAATAAAAACTCACTTAAAAGCATCCAAAAGCCACGACCACCGTCGCTGTGTCATTGTGCGGGGGGCGGGTCGGTGAGGGGCAGTAAACATAAAGCGTGCGTTCCAAAAATGTCCAACAAAGAAACTCAAAACCAAATTGTAAATCAAATGACAAGCGCGCAATTTTGGATTTGGATTAAGACGTTCGCGCATGCGTCGCCGGGCACCTCACCGCCCCCTTGCCAAGGCATGTGAAACCAGACTGGTCCGGAGCGAAGCGAAGCGAAGTTGAGACAAGCCAAAACATGTCATACCCAGTTGTTGTTGTTGTTGTTGCTGTTTATATATACGTGTATATATTTTTTGCAACCTAATCTCTTGAAGCACGAGTGACAACAACGCGCATTTGTTGTAATAAAATGTTATAACAAAAATATAATATTAAATAAATTAAGCAAACAAGACGAAGGAGGCAAACGAAAACGAAGACAACAACAACAACAAGAACAGTAACGACGACAATAACAATTTCCAGAGTTGTCGCACGCCGGCGTCGACGTTGACGTCGTCGAAAGCGAAGTTGAAGTTGAAGTCGTACTCGTCGACAATCACATTAAACACCCACTCACACACACTCACAGACAGACAGACAGACAGACAGTCACACACACTCACGCCGCATTCACACGCCCGGCCCGGCCATTGTGTTCCTCGGCACGCCGCCCCTCACCCTTCCGCTCAACCACTTTTCACACACGACTCGTGCATTAATCCGAAGTTGCGAAGGTGTCAATTTGTGCTCACAGCGTTTTGTGGCATTTTGTTTTTGATTTTTATTGTCATTTTTGCGTTTTTTATGCAAATTTTATGGCTAAATTAGAGAAGCGCAGAGATAAAATATCTATTAAATGTAAACACATACACACACACACAACTATTAGCATACAACATGCATGGCTACATAAAGATAATATCATTTTAGTAACGCACGATTATGTTTAGTTTTAATCTGCGCGATCCTCTGACTCATCTGGACCAACCCAATGATTGCACGCAGGCAACACCATCACGATCACCTTCACCTTCAGGCTTTAATGCGTTCTGCATTTACCGCAAAACAAACGACATCATAAAGTTGATCATAATATAATCAACATGAATCGCAAAATGCCCAACCCTCTTTTATCACTGATCCAATAATAATTTCTATTAGTCACCGTATCGCATTACAAATATTTTGAGGTCATCTTAGGATCATGGACATGTGAGCTACTAAACTGAGTCTGCTTGAAGCAATGATGTTTAGATGATGCAGATTCTACAATCGTATCTTTTGCTCTCACAATCATCTCTCATTAATCCAACACATTAAGCAGGGTGACTTAGACCCTGACAATATAAAAGCGGCTTTATGGGTTGTATGTGTGGTACGTGTATTGGTATTCTACTTCTGAAATCGATATTTTAAGATCAAGCCGGTTTTTAGCTACACATATTTCAAGATCTTTTTTTTAATAATGAATAAGATAATGTTAAATAAGGCTACAGCTCACATTCGGCAGTCTTGCATTGAAACTTATTCGCTTCAGCGCTGTGTGACATTAAACTGCAATTAAATGTTTTTGTTGTTGTTTCTATTTTTAATTTATACTTGTTTAATTAATAGTTCGGTGGTTTTAACACTCAGCTTGATTTTGTTCAGTTAACTTTCCATTTTAAGCTATTCGTGTTTATCACACACGCAAATCACTAATCGTCATTAAAATGAATTATAATTTCATACATAATCAAGCTTAATCTACAACAGCCATAAAACAACAACACACAAAAACACTCAGACAAGAGACCAATAAGTAAAATATGACTAAATAAAACGAATCAAAACGAATCAAAGTAATCAAACTCGTTAATTGAGTAATTAATTCCAACGCCCACGGATTAATAAAAACTGTTATCGGTATTGCCGTTATTGACATCGGCAACGGCTACGGTGATGGCGACGTTATTGTTGCTGTTGTTGTTGTTGCATTTGTAATGAAACGCAGATGCGAATCACATATAAAATCACCATGAAATTGCCGAGACCAAAACCAGAAGACGTCGGTTGAGGCGGCGTGTGAGACGCCGAGGGGGGACCACCTACCTTGAATCGATATGAGGCGAATTAGAATTGTTTCATAATTCACGTCAAATCTTTAATATGCGCCAACATTTAAATAATAAAAACATTAATTTCAACATATTTTTAGGATTTATTAAATTATTTACTTGTGAATTTATGCATGTTTTATACAAAATACAAAGACATGAGTGGTCAAGAGGGGCACAAGGGGGAGATAAGAGAAACCAAGCAACGGACTTAACTATTTACAAGCTTTTGAATTTGTCTTTTGGCAAGCAAACAAAAAATAAGAAATTCAACCAAAATATAAAACAAAAACAGATCTTCACTATGAGTTGGTTGTGTCAGCTCAGAACGGAACGGATGGGAGTGGAGTGGTGTGGATCGATTGCGGGACTAAGCGTTTTCTTATGGAAATTATACATAAATACTTATACAAATAAGATAATAAGATATTGTAGTGACGGGACTAGATACATTTACAACTTACTAACGCAATTGTGTTAACGAAAATCGAACTATGCTAAAATTTATTTATTTATTGCTTCTCATTGATCGCGTTCCTGTGCAGCAACGCTCGTATACTGTCTATGGGCTAGAGGGCTGGGGGCGGACACGGTGCCACGGCAGCACTATGAGGCTGTTGAGGATGAGGAAGCCGCTGTCTCACGCTCGCGTTCGCGTTCCTGCAGCTCCTGAAGTTCCTCCTCTTCGCGCGTCAACGGTATCGTCGAGTGATTGTAGAGGCCCTGAGCCATCAGCTGGAGTGCGAGAGGATTCTTTGTGCCGCTTGACTTCTTCAGCTTGGCGCGTTTGTTCTGGAACCAAATCTTGATTTGCGCCTCGTTCAGACCCAATTCGGCGCTCAGATGCTGGCGCCGTTTCTCAGTCAGATAACGGTTTTCGTTGAACTCGTGCTGTCGGCCGGGGGAGAAAGAGTTGGTGGGTTAAGTCAAGGGTCGTAAACATTTGTACGTCTATGGTTTTATTGTGTTTTATTGAGGTTGCGCCCATAACTCACCTTCAGTCTCGCCAATTGTGAGCCACTGAAGGCTGTGCGTGGCCGTTTATCCTCCGGCGTGGAAGCTGCGCCGCCGTCGCTCTCAGACTTCTCGGCATTGGTGCCACCAACGCCGCTGCCGCTGCCGCCGCCCATGCCGCCATTGCTGGCCGAGGCGGATTTCTTCGGTTTGCGCGTACGTGGACCTGCAAAACACAGCAAAAAGAAACACACACACACACACGTATGAATATAACGAAATGCAAGTTGCGGCACATAAAAATTCCTTGCCACGTAATTGCGCCACAATGACTGGGTCGCTCTACGCTCGGGACTCAAGCCGACGGCAATTCATTCTCGCAAGTCCGGCGTTTTTATAAAATTTGGCACGTTAATACGATTTATGTTCGTTTTCTGGGGCGGCACCAGCACCATCCGCAGCCGCCGCCGCAGCCGGTGAGGCCGCTCGGCCAGAGATTGGCGATCACATGTTAAGTCGTGTAACGAATGTGCGCGCAATTAATTCAAATACAAATTCATCCGCAATATACAACAATCCGGCCGGCACCCCAGTCAGTCAGTCAGTCAGTCCGTCATTCAGCCCACCCCAGCCTCTGTCAAATGCGGCCCGCCCCCTTTAGGTTGACTCTCATTTCGGCGTTGGCGGCAACAATTAAAGTTGTGAATTTTCGCGCGTCATTTTCGAAAGCAATCAGCGCAATGACTTTTCACTGTAGCTAATTTGGTACGCTATAATCATGGCGTATACGACAGACCTGTGCAGCTACCCCAACCCCACAAACCCATTGCCTTCAACCCCTCGTTCGTTTGAACTTCTCTACTTCTTCTTCGTCTTCTTTGGAAGCAAGATGTTCGACTTTTAATTAACAGCGCCAAGTAGACAAGCCTTGGATGTGGGTCGTCTTCATTTTCGCCCTCACCACCCCTCAGCACATCTTCCCAGCCCAGCCACACTTAAGACAAGCGCCCTTAACCGCGGTCGCTCTGTGTGCGCGTGTGTGTGTGTGTGTGTGAGGCATGCTCAAGTTGGCGCAATAAAATTTTATGAAAATATGTTTTGCGTCCTTAAAAAGGGTTTACGGTTTTTGGTTTCCGGTTTGAGGTTCCATTTCATGGCTACGCTGGCACACACACACACACACACACACACACATCCTTGCGGCTGCTGACTGTCGCAGTCGTTGTCGTCTATGCAACACTTGAAGGCAACACTTCGGACAAGTTCGGAAAGTGTCCATTTATTTGAAATAGTTTTGCCGAAATGAAGCAATTATTGGTTTTACTAATGGGCATATTTGGTCGCACGAAATGAGTTTCGAAGCGTCAGAATTCCGGTACCGTTAACCGCAGCCTTCTTGCGCCGTTAGAAGCCGAGTGAAGTATGCAAAATATGCCAAATTTGCGAACGCGCAAAGACATTTTAAAGTCGAAGTTGTTTGAGTGGTTTACTTACTTCGTCCTGCAAAGAAACAGAAAACAAACAAAGGAAGAAATGTTAAATTTAATGTTTAAATAAAAAAATAAAATCGAAGTTTAATTTTCTTTTAACGTGAATCAATAAAATATCGAAAATTGATTAAATTCCAGCAAGAAAAAAATTGTCGACGTGCAAAAATGCCAAGCCAGACAATCAAACAAACCCCCGCACCCGCAACGCCAGGACCAACCCGCTGAAAAAAAAAAAGTTGCCTTTTTGGCGACAAACAACCTTCAAAATAAATGTTCCGGCACTAATATGTCACGGCGGAGTGAAGCACGGCACAAAACAAGTTGAAAGTTAAATCGTTGGAAAAATTGAACAAATCAATTTTGTCAACTAACTCAGAGTAACTCAAGTCAACGCCGCGCCGCGCCTCGCCGCACCCCTGCGCAGATCCAAGTGCCTTTCAAATCGATTCAACAGGACGTACCGCGGCTCTGTGCGTTATACAACCCAAGACATTTACACAGTAAAAAACATTACCAACAACAACAATTACAACAATAACAACATGGTAGTATCCCTTTCCAATTGCATTCCACTGTGTGACGTGAGCGGCGCGCACGTGTTCCGGCGTGTCTTGAGCGACGGACGGACGGATGGCCGGACGGACGGACGAGTGAGCGGGTGCAAAAAGTTCTTATCACGGTTTAAATTTCACACTCAATGTTAAAGTTATTGTTGTTGTTGTTGTCGGCGTTTAAAATCATTGAAGCAAAAACATTACAAAGCACAAAAACAACAACGCAAAGCACGCAAACCCAAAGCAGAAGCAAAGCGTAGCAAGAAGAAGAAAAAAGTTTGTGTACATGTTTTTTTTCTTTATTTTATTGCTGAAAATTGAAATAAAACACGGTGAAGGCCTTGAACCTGTCAGACGCTCAGACACTCAGTCGCTCAAGTCAAAAGCGAACAGGTCACAATGAATCAGCGCAACGCCCACCGCACCCCTCGGCAAGACGTGCAAACCACCGCCCACGCCGTCGCCTCTCTGGCAAACGACATGCATGCGATAAGAAAGCAACGACGCATTGCTTTGCATTCCAGGGCGTTCGCACTCACACGGGGCCAGGGTTGGCGCCCAGTCACAGCAACGTTTATTTGGTTTTTTTTAGTGCTTAATTGGCGAATTGTGATTTATGCGTTTGGCGGATTTAACGTTTAAAGTAAATAGAGAATTTAATAAAATTAATGCTAAACGTGTGTTTGGTAATAGATTACTAACAAATCGTTAAAAGCGCAAAAAATGACACAAAATACAACTAACAGAAGGCAACTAACCACAAAACTTGTCGCTGGCGAACATGAACAACAATTGCATAAAAAAGCGAACACAGCAGGACGAGCGGACAGTGGGACGCACAGTGGGACAAACGTGTTCACATAAATTATAAAAGAGGCAAAAACTGAAATGGAATAAAAATGGTAAAAAAAAAAAACAACAAATTAAAGCAAAACAAAAACAGAAAGTACAAGAACAAAAATAACGAAGATGTCTTCATCAAGTCAAGCAGACGCTTGCCTGAACGCAATGACCGAACTTGGCAAGTCGAGCAGCAACAACAACAAGAATAACAACAACAGCAAAGCGTAGAACGAGAAATGCAGACACATGTGTGGCAAAAAGGAAGAACCGTATTTGTTTTATTTATGCTTAACATGATTTGCAAATGCCAAAAACAGCCACAACAACAACTACAACAACTGTGAATGTTGCACAAACTCATTTTGTGAGATAAAAAAACGATTATTCGTTTGAACAAACTAAGAGTCAAAGTGCAGCACATATATCATAATTATTTTTAATTTTTGCCAATCGATTTAACTTAAAATGTGATTTCGCTAATGATAAATGGTGCTGATAAAACGGATATGTCTGAACAAACCTGAAATCCGAAATCAAAGATTATAAAAATTATATAAGAATTGGCTAGAAATACGTTAATCTCAGAAATGTCTCTGCAATTCGGCTGCTAACGCTAACAACAACAACAGGTTTGGGCTCGAACATTGGTTTGGTTCGAACAGCGTTTTGGTTCGAACAAAGCTTCAGGTTCGAAGAAAGTCTCGGCTGGCACCATGATTGTCAACATCATCAACGAGCGATGAGCAAGATGCGCATGTTTAAGTCAAGCAGGAGAATAAATTAAGAGCTCAATTCAAGCCGAGATTAGCTCACTTGGGCTTCTGCCGTCGTCAGCTGGAACTGGCCAAGTCAATGGAGCGTTGCCTCAGCGGCGCACGCAAACCGGTCTAATTAATTGCACCGAATATCCGTTAAGACCGTTTCTAACGTGCTAACCACTTGGCTAAACTGCAGGCCATTGTTCCCTTTCCCTTTAAAGGGAACACATTATGTATTAAGATTCGTGTAATTATCAAAGATATTTGTGCGAATCAACGATGGCAATCATGCGTCTTGCAACATTCACTGTCTGCGCAGTCTGATGATGGCCCACGGTTTGTCTGTCAGGCGGCTTGGCTTGGGTGTGTTGTATGACTTTTCGAATTTGATTTGAGAAATGCATTTGACAGGCGCTGAATTGATCACAAAAAGCCAAAGGAAGCCAGCGACAAAATCAACTCCCACGATTGATGAGCAAAATTGTATAAAATTGTTGTTGTTGTTGTTGTTGTTGTTGTCTTCCCGGCACGCAAATTGTGTGCAGCTGGGTCGGGAAATCAACTGGCGAGGCATGTATTATTGCAACATATTCGCCGCATGAATAACAACGACATCTTCAACTTCGTTTCAGCGTCGGCGTCGTCGTCAGCGTCGAGTCGTCAGCGTTGACATCAAGATGAAGATTGACATTACGATCAATTGATCGCACGTTAATTGAAATGATTGACACACGTGGCTGCCTGCCTGCCTGCCTGCCTGCACATGGGAAACATGATGATGATGACGTTGGCAATAATGATTATGTTGATAAACCACAAACTCAGCGGCGACAATGTTTAATTGACATTTAGAAACTCACTCGCGCTCACTCGCCGACCAATCGAATTGTCATTGCCGCTGCTCAAGTTGATTCGCTTCAATCTCGGCTTAATCATGCACTGCTGTGCGAAAAAATCGAAATGAGCCCAACGACGTTCGGCAAACAAATGAAATCGTTCAAATGCGTCTAAGAAGGCAATGCGACATTCCTCCGCATAATTGTCGCAGTCGACGCTGACGCTGACGCCGACGCAGCTGCAGTGCAGTTAAGGCAAATGTCGTTGCTGTTCATCAATGTTATTCTTGGTGTTGTAATGTTGCTGTTGTTGTTGTTGCAGTTTTAATTGCTTTATCATGGCACAATTTCAATCGCTGGCAATCGCTTTGCATAAACAACAACAACAGCAACAACAACACGTTCATTTTTCGCATAATTATGGCAATGGTTGGCTGTGTTTTCTCGATTATAACAACAACAATAATGCTGGTGCTCATAATGATGATGACGATGACAATGACAACAATGATGACATCGACATTAAAGCTTAAAGTTGTGCCTTCCTTTGATCGCGCGCCGCTTTGTTTGCTGTCAGCAATCAAACTCAATCAAAGTTACTCATTAGCATCTAATTGAGTGATTGGATTACAAAAACAAAACAGAAAAATAAAACCAAGAAAATTCCAAGGCATAAGAAAAACTAAAACAAAGAAGAACTCAAAAAACACACACAACTAAATCAACAATTAGAAAAAAATAGTATTATTATAGAGGATCTTGCGGATGAGTGTTTTCTGGTTATAGAAATATTAAAATACATATTGATTTTTAAGCTGTAATACCGAATTCTGCAAAGTTCCTGAGATTTCTTTAAGAAAGACTATAATTGCAACTAAATTCGCATTAAATTCGTTGACACCTCAAAGACATGGCCACCAACATTACTTTTGATTGTAGTGCTTTTAGGATCTTCAAATTGGAACACATATATTATATTTTTTGTATTTTGTTCATTATATTCTTGAAAAATGTTTCATAACATTCAACAACGCGTTGCATCTTTGAATATTTTTACTTAAGATCTGTGAAATGTTCCTCCAACTAGAGACACATATGCATTACATATGCTTCATATTAGATTGGCAACGAGACGTCAATCGGCGTTGTCAACGATGTGTGGCATATGATGATCCCAATGAGATTATCAGCACTCTAATTGGTTGCTCAAACAGTCAAATCGTCGCGCCTCCCTTGAATGCTCGCTTGCCCCGTTCCCCACCGTTCAATAAATTGAGGCGATAACCTCGCCAGTGAGCAAATACGCAATTGGTATTTCGCATTCACGCCTTGGTGTCAATTCTGCGGTTTCTTATTTGCAAAAGATATCATCGGACACACACACACACACACACGCACACACACAGAGACGACCCGCTTTAGTGGCAATTTATGAGCGCTGATTTTATGTGCAGAAACCGCATTTTCCGCCGATATTAGCAAACAATTTCATTAAGAGGCTGTAATGAATATGCGCGCCTCGCTCACCCAACTGCGGCACGTTGCACTTCACTCTCGTGCAGGTGGCAAGCGGCAAGCAGACGGGGGCAGGCTGGCTGACTGACTGGCGGTGGCTGCTTGCAACATGCCCCACTCGGCTCGATTGCAGCGACGACATTGATACCGATATCGATAGCAAAGCGACACGCAGCTGCGTATCTGTATCTATGTATCGGTGTATCTGTGCTGTGATCTTAGTACGAGTCACTGTGAGTGTCAGCGCTTGTAGGCCACCGCTACTAGGCGTCTTAATAGACTCGTCGTTGTTCGCGATTCGCAATTTGCAATTTGAGGTGTGAAAATTTCACGCTCCCCTGCATATTTCGACTAAATTAGTGCATGCGGCTTTGCTGAAGGCGTTTTTAAGGTTTCTCAATTACCGTAATATGCACGTACACTGCACTGCACGGTGTGCATTTCACGGCAAAGCAGAGCTCGGAGATTGTCTCATCAGAAGTAACTTCTGATTGCATAATTTCAAAATCGACGCAATTAACTTTCACCTAATGAACTCATCACAGCACACGAGTGGCGCTGGACCACCCCGGCGTTGAGGTGCAGTAGCCGACCATCAAACCCGTTAGAGTTATCGATACTGAAACAACAACAACTATGTTACTAATGAATATTCAAGAGATTCGTTGCCGAACGCGCCTGAAACATTGTTAGCCGATTAATAAAACGCGTCCGTAAGAAAGTCGTCGCGATGCTCAGATACAAGCGACAAGATATCCAAACAACAACACAGCACACAGTGGATGATCACGACGATGATGATCACGATGATGATGACGATGATGATGTCGATGATGATGAGAACGGCGGCAGGTTGAAATAATTTGTAGACCAATAAATGCTCAGTTTATGGCTCTATTAGTGGCTCATTTATGCTTATCGACCGATAGGTGGCCACCGTGGTGAACAGCCGAGGCTGTGACTGCGACTGGGACGGACTGCGACTGAGGCGCATATTTTAATTACAGACAATCAAAAAATCAAACAAAACCAACAAAGCAAATGAGCAAAGCGTTCTCGCAACGTGTGAGGCGTTCAAAGCTAAGGCAAATAAAAATACAGCAACAACAACAAAAACAAAAACAACAAAAGAAGCCACAATAACAATTATCATCAACATAAACATGATGATCTTCATCAACAGCAACGTCATCATGAAGAAGCGCCAGTGTTGCTGAAGCACAACAACCAGACAAAGAAGAAGCACACAAGGCAACGGCGCAGAAGGAGAGCAGACGAGTTACTTTGCAAGTGTGTATGAAAACAAAGAGACAAAAACAACAACAACAGCAACAACAAGAGCAACCAAAGCAGAAGAAGAAATGCGAATAAGAATGTTCACACCATGAGCTCCAACATTAACATCAATCTTCTACGGATCAAAGATGCAAAACACTTGAAGACCACCGATGATGAAAAACTGACGTCGACAACGCTCATGATGAGCTTCAGCTCATGATCATAAAGACGAATATAATAAAGCGTATAATGAAGTTGAAAAAGCAGCGTCGCCGTCGCCGTCGCCAACGTTGCCAACGTCAACGATCGTCTTCGTCATCTGGTTTGAGCTTACGCAGCGCAGCAGAGTCGTCAAGTGAGCCCTCTTAGAGTTGTAGGCGCCCTACGCTGTTGCCAGGGCAGCAGCAGAGTCTGTCTGGGCCTCAGTACACTGGTTGTGGCTCATGTGACACGCATGAGGCGAGCGACGTACGGCAAAGAGCGCCGGTAAAGTCAGTCAGTTAGACAGTTAGACAGTGAGTCGAACTGACTTTCTGTGCGATTGAGCAGACACTCGCACTCGCCAAGGGAGTGAGACTGCGAAGCGAACTGGCTATGCATGCTGCACGTGTGCGCTACACAGACATGTCTTTGGTATATCAACAAATGGTTAAACAATTTGAACGAAACTATCGCAGTTAAAGATGCCTTTAAAGCAACTGACTGCCTGCAGACGAATCTCGTTGCCATGCGAGCTAAGCTAGCCGCTTGATGTTGTGTAGTGTGCACATGTTTAATCTTTAAAATGTCTTAATAAACAATTGATGGCGGGCGAGCTTATGAACGAGGGCTGCACAAACACCATTCACGGCAAGTTCGCATTGTGCGAACTTTGGCCAGGCAAGACTTCTTCATGTGCGTTGTCTTCGACGTTCAGCCACTGAAGCACTTCGTGTGCGCTGGTTAATGCGCCAGCCCTGGTGCGAACGAGAGCAACAGCACCGTTGCTTTGTGCATGTGCGACGACGCGTCGTGCCTTGCGAGTAATTGAATAGCATAACAGATTGTTTTAAATATCATTGAACCGCCCAAGTTGACCACCTGTGCTGTGCTGTGCTGTGCTGTGCACTCGACGTCTATCGAAACGACCTCCGACACTCGGCCCAACCTTATGCTCCATGTTCGGCGCACTTTGGCACCGAGTACGCCGCCGCCAATGGCATCAAGTCATGCTCAACGCCTCAACTGGGCAAGTCAAGTTGCTTTCAATTGTAATCGAAATCTTTCGCTGTGATTTCAACTCCTCTTCCGCTACGCTCTTTCGCCTTTACACACTACACTCGCATGCGCTCTCCTTCTTGCGCTCTCTCTCTCTCTCTGGGTTCGGTGCTTTATGCTAATTTCCAAAGCTCTCTTCACCGAAGGCGCTCAACGAAGAGTTCTGTCGCTGGACCACACACGACGTTCCATTTCAATTCGCATGAGACAAGCCGACCGACCGACCGGCCGAACGAACGAACGACCGACTGAGGGACTGTTGTTGTAGCAGTCAGCGCTCTTGACTGATCGAATGTTATTTGGATCGATTCGAAGTTAAATATTCGCCACTGGGTTTCGCTTTTTGATAAATTATCGATAAAACGATGCGATCGCTTTTAATTTGGTTACCTACCGCATTCGTAGCCAGCAAATTAAGGCCATAAACACACACTGAAACAACAGCAGCAACAACAGCAACAACAACAGCAATAAAAAGCGTCGTAACCGAGAATTGAAAGCGTTCGTTTTGTTGCACAACCAACTGAGAAATCAATCGCATTCAACGTGAAGCTGAAGTTGAAGTTGAAGTCGCACATTTCGGCGTTCGCTTTGATTTGATTCAAATTGAAATTGAAATTGAGCAGTAGCGAGTTAATTAAGTTATCAACATTTTAATGATGGCATCAACATTGTGTCTATAAAATTCATATTAAAACCAATGGTCATTAAGCGATGCTGACGATAAACTCATTTAATGAAATGAATTTCCGTGAAATGGAGCCAATGGCGCACTTGTCCGAGCAGTTTTAAGATACTTTTAGGATTAAACTTCAAACGGCAACTCATTTTTGAGTATCGAGTTGAGGCGCCGTGTTGACCGTTCCCTCATATGAGTCGACCAAATACACAACAATTGCAATTGACACTTTCATTTGAAATAACTTCAGTTCAGTCAGTCAGTCAGGCTGGACCGGTATGGCTTGCCTGTGTCACTGCTCAATCGAAATAGCTTATCGATTTCCATGTCCTTCTACCGGCAACGTGTAAACTTCTGCCTTAACAGGCGCGCATTCCTTAACAGACAAATCGAAACGCATTCAAACCGAAGCGCTGTCAATGTCAAGCCAACAGTTTGTTCAATTTCTCACGCTCTTTCGACCGCCTGCGCCCGCAACGGACCTTCTTTGGCGCTTCTCCGCTTCTGCGCTTCATTCGACATTTCTGTCGACTTTTAATTACAAACTAAACATTTTTGTTGCTCTTTTGCTTTTCTACTTTTTAAACTCGTCGCACGAATGTTCGCATCAAAAAAGACCCAAACAGAAACACCAAAATCAATGATGTGCGCTGCTCGCATGAATCGCAGCGCATCAACGACTTTAATTAAGTAATTAGTGACAGCAGAGCAGAGTAAGGAAAACAAACAAAATTCGTAGTCTTTGCACTAATTTTAAATGTCATTCCTTCTCGTAACGCACGCCCAGAATGGCAGAAAGAAGTTGAAAAGTTGTTTTCTTTTGTTGAGAAGCTTCCACACCCTTCGCCCGAGCCATGTTGATGTTCATCACATGCATGTGTGCGTGTGCGTGTGCGTGCGTCAGTATGTGTGCGTGCGCTATTCAGTCGCTTCATGCGATTTCCAGTTTACAATTGCAAAAAAAACTGTCATTTGTCTACTTTTAACAGACACGCCGACATGAAGGATTTAATTAAATTCAACTCGAGTTGACAGCTTCCATACTTTTTTCCATTGTACATATACGACAACAACAACAACAGCATGCGCAACGACAGCAAAAGGATGTGACTCGTTGTTGTTGTTATTGACTGAAACTGAAGTTGGCTAAAGGCAACAAAGCAAAAACTCAATTTTGCAGAATTTTTATTCAACTTGTTGACTTCTTCACACTCGTCAGAACGTTGAAGCACTTCTTTATTGACATTCAATTGCACATTGAACTATCATAAGTTCAACTAACTCAATCATCTAGCCAGCCAGCTGTTTATCTAGCCAGATATCTATTTATCTATATATATATCAACTTGTGAACTTACTCACATACACTTACATATGTACATATGTATATGTAAGAAGTCATCAAATTTCTCGTCGCTCTGTGCCTTAAATGTTAGACTGGTCGCTTGACTGCATGCAAATGCATTCGTGTATAATCACTTACTTTGCAATTTACGAAAATAAGTCATAAGGCCAATTAGTCGAATGGAAATGTCACATGGAACGAACGGCCCATAGCAATTTCCAGACCCGAACCGTTGCCGTTGTCGACGAGTGCCGTTGCGCCGAGGTGAGTGTGACTTGAGGCAATTTTGTTGCACGTCAAAATTAAACATGAGCGCCATGTTTTTTTTTCTATCCTTTGTTTTTTT
This sequence comes from Phortica magna, assembly GCA_037044515.1. Classification (NCBI taxonomy): domain Eukaryota; kingdom Metazoa; phylum Arthropoda; class Insecta; order Diptera; family Drosophilidae; genus Phortica; species Phortica magna. The sequence continues at coordinate 300,352 of JBAMBP010002545.1, forward strand.
TTTTAATAATATTTTTGCATGTGTTGTTGTTATGTTTTTGGTGTTTTTTGTTGCTGTTTTAATGACATCGTTCGAGAGTCTCGCTTGAAGCGGCGCCGAGTAGCATTTTGCATAATTGTGAGTTTGGTCAAAACACGCGTTGCCACTTTTCATAGACCAAAGACCGAAGACCAAAGACGAGACAGACTTCAGACCGCGCATATCCGAGTGACGAGACTGAGACAGAGACGAAGCCGACTGTCAAACGTCAGTCAAAGCGGCAGTCGCTGCCAATACCTTTGAGTCTCACACGCACACACACACACACACACGCACACATGCACTTCGTCAGTTAGTCAGTCAGTCGCTTAGTGCGCTAGTGAGTCAATCGGTTTAGGCCAAGTTGGTGCATTTGGTTTGGCGCTGTTAGACAACGTTTGGCTTCGGCTTCGGCTGCGGCTTTGGCCATTTATGAAATGAAGTTATTTTGCTCTGGGGGCTGTCGTGATAGCAGCAACAAACAACAGCTATTACAACAACAGCAACAACAACAACGACACCAGCAACTATTACTATTTTGAGGCCATATTCAGCAATTGAGTTGCAATCGAGGTGAGCTTTTAAATGAGTTATTAGCCTCTCGTTGATTATTTTCGCGCTGCTTTGACCGCTTTTTTCCCATTTGGTATCTTCTTAACAACAGAAAAATGTTCGTAACGCCCATTTAAGTGATTACATAATAATGTCAAAATGGCTGCATAAGTGTGCGTGTGCGTGTGCATGTGAGTACATATTTATAAAAAAAAAAAACACTAAAATTGTTTGAAGAACTCAAGACAAAAACAAGAAGCTTTCCACGCTAATCATAATAACAAATAATGACATGCCCCACCGCTCACCGCCTACCCCACAAGCATGTCATCAGTCATCAAAACAACAACACCACTTATAACAAAAACAACAACAACAAACAGTAGAAAAAGCTATAAAAGCAAAGCCTAAATAAACAAATTGCCTCCTTCTGCCGGAACTTCTTGCATGCCACACCCATTCAGCCCACTCAACCAGCCAGCCAACCCGCCAGCCACCCACAAGCGACCCTTGGGGTTAGCGGCACAATGAGTGAGTGTGTCGACAAGATAAGCTCCGTTATAATCTCATTTGAACATAAAATGCCGCAAGGGGGCGTTTTATGTGTGTGGAGCGCAAAATGACAGTTAATAAGTATTAACACCCCCAAAAGAACTCACCACATTAAGCACAACCCTGATACGCACGCACACACACACACTGACAGCGTTTATTCAATTTTGAATATGTTTTACGATGTGATGATGTGGTGAGGGGTGCGGGGGGTATTTATATGCCTTAGTTTGGCTTACACAGTACTTAACAACTTGTCCTCAATGTTAATATTTGCGCATGTATCATACATGAATTTAAGGCTGAGGTTTACATTTGGGACGTTTGCTCTTCCCTTCCCCTCCCCCAAAAACATGCGTTGAGTCCCATTACAAATTATTCATTTGCATTGATTTGCAATGCTTTGACATGAGAAATAAAAAAGAAGAAAGAACACTGAAAATAATGCGTGCAACATTTGTTGTCAATCTCAGCAAGAAGACAGACGGACGGACGGACGGACAGACAAGAACAACTTGACAACCCGATCTCGTCTGCGCTGTGGATTTTCCACCCCTTCCCGCTTGGCTTGCGTGTTTGATGATTCCGTTTAAAATTAATTAAATTTTTTTCATCAATTGACAGATTGCCCTTCTTCCTCTTCCTCTTCTTCTTCACTTCTCTACTCTTCTTCGCATCATTCCGCGTCAGCATCTCATGCCACATTATGTCGAAGTTGTTTTTAGTTACTGTTGCTGCTGCTGTTGTTGTTGTTGTTGCTGCTGATTTTATTGCTGGTATCATTTTACATTTAATCAAGTGCAAATGAAAATCTCATTTCGCCTCGCCTTGCTTCTCATCACCGTCCCACTCCCCTCTTCTTTTCACTTCACTACAGGTCACGTCGCCTGCGCAAATTCGCTTTGCTTTGTCACTTTGCACACGTTCGCCCTCTCACACTCACACGACATCATTGCCTCTCGCTTTCGCTCACCCTTTGCGAGTCAACAATGTTGACGCCGTCATCAGTTTCAAATTGAAAAACAAACTTATTTCAGTGTTGCTTCCTTTTTTTTTGTTGACGAAACATGGAATTAAATTGTTGTTGTTTACTACACCAACAACAACAACAACACTTGTTTCACTTCTTCTTTACTCTTCATGGCACATTATGTTTTTGGCTTTTATTGCCAAATCATTGCAACCCCATTTGTTGTTGTTGTTGCTCTTTACATTTGATTGCATTGTGTTTGTTTAATTTGTTGCAAGTGCCACTCGTTTATGCCAATGTTACTTGTTGTTGTTGTTGGCGTTGTTTTTGCTACTCAAATCGCCACTCATGTCATCGATGGCTGTTAATTAAATGCTTTTAATTAATTCGTCGCTATTCAAGTTGCCCCAAGTGTGTGTTGCATTTAATGACGTTCATCATTGCGGTCATTATCATGAACCTGATAATTACACATGTGTGTCTGTGTGCGTGAGAGTGTTGGTGACTTGTTAATTTGAGTGCTATGATATGCAAATCATTATTGTAAATTCGCTAAAAAAAACAGAACATTTTTGTAAATCAATTATGGCAATTTTTTTATCGTTGTTAATTAATAATAATTAACACTTTGAAATTTATTTAAATGCCATAAATGTACATAAATGGATAAGATATCACTTCATGCTAAGTTATTATTATATAAACGATTTATCACTTCTCTTCAATCATTACACTTGCATCGACTGACTTGTGGGAAGGGGTGATAAATCCGATGAATATTTTTCGTTCTATTTTATTTTATGTCTTTTCATTGTTCTAGTTCTGTAATAAGCTGTGAATAAATTATTGCTTTCGGTGAGAGAGGGTAACACTTTCCATAACAGGTGATCGGATTAACAGCGACTGAGTAATTTACTGCGCATTCACAATGAGAGCTTTAACAGAGAAGGTGACAGAAGTAAGAAGAGCAACATGATAGCTGAAGCAGAAGAAGAAGCGTCAGTGATTGTCGTTTTAAAAGTTGAAGTGTTGTAAGTCGAGAACAAACAATTGTGTTTTCTGTTTTGTGGATTCATATGGGTCAAAACAAAGGCCAGACTCAAAGCTCCGAAAGGGTAGTTTATAACTAGCAGTTTCAATCTCCAGAACTCAACACATGACCACCAATTCGAAATATAACAAATCAAAAGTGCTTCGACATTCATTTATCCAACTATCTATACAAACTATGTCTACACAACTAGTTATATCTCTTCACACCTACTTAAAACGTGTTCCTCTGCAGATATGCGCATTTGAGTTACTTTTCAAGATAAGGCAATAAATTTTATAAATTTGTATCATTTCAATTAAAAGAATTACAAGAGAATACAAATTGCCCATCACATTTATAAAATTTACATTTCAATTACAAAGTCAGCAGACAAGAGACAACAGACAAGCAACAACAATGCAGGCAACATTCTGACGTTAGATACATGCATATAATGAAATGACATAGTAAATGATACAACACATTAGTTACAGTAAGAGGAATAACAACAACAACGACAGCAACAACAACAATGGCATCTAAAATGCTTGTTTACACGACAGCAAGAACAACAGGAGCGAGCGGTGGGTGGGTGGTTGAGAAGGGTGTTTGAGCACACACTAAACCAAACATTTGCTATTGCGACTGTTCGTTTGTTTTGGTCATTGAGGCGTGTGATAATGCTTACCTACAAATACCCACTCACACACACGCACGCATACAGACACAAATACATGACTGAATATTAATGCGAGATACTTTGCCACAAGTGAACGAATGAGCTTGTAATTCATTGTCAACGCGTGCAGAGAGTGTAATGAACGGCGAGTGCAGGTGTGGATTGCCACGGCAGCTGACCGCGGGCGGAGGGCGGAGGGGCGGTTGCTGTATACTGATTGATACACTTTTGAAGACAGGCGGACGGACTAACGGACGGACAACGACTGACAATGAATCTGAAGCACAAATCGAATCGAATTGAATCGAATCGAAACCGACTGCGAATCGAGACAAGTAGCGAACATATTTATGCACGTAATTACAGCGAAAAACAATGATGATGACAACAACAGCAGCAACAACAACAACAAGGCAGACAACGACATCGATGACGACGACGACGGCGACAAGACACTCTGAGATACTTTCAGTCTTGTGGTTGTGGCATGCAGGTAAATTTGTTCTGTGCCTCTACATGTGCTGCATGGCAAATGTGTGTATTGTGTGTGTTGTGTGTGTGGTGTGTGGAGGTGCCAGCGGCCGCCCCCTCTGCCAGATGAGATGCCAGCAAGCGCCACAAATGTGGCAAGTTCATTAAAGCGTACAAAATCGCATCGCACTGCAAATGTATGAGTTTGCTTGTCTTCTTCTTACTGATTTATTGTTTGTATTGAAATCACACACACGCCAATAAGCAGAAGAAGAAGACGAACCAGAAGAAGAAGCTCAAACAGTAACAACAACGAGAGGCGACAATGACATGTTTTGCCTGAGCTTCTTCTTTTTAGTTACATTTGTTGTTGTCGTCGTCGTTTTTATTGTTATTGTTGTTGCTGTTGTTGTTGTTGTTGTTGGTCACATTGGCCGGCATCATAATTCTCCGCATTTAGCGACAAGATGAACATGTACGATAACTTATCAATGACATGCAAGCATTTGTATCTCCCCCTCTCCCTCTCTCTCACTCTTTCTTTCTTCCTCTTTCGCTTTGCATGTGTTGTTGTTTTTTGTAACAGCGAAAGATGTCTCATCTTTTTGGCTTAATTACTCGTACGCGTGCTGCCGCAGAAGACGCCGACACTTGCCTGCCTCTGCCGCCGCCGCTGCCCTTCGCTGCTACCCTCTCCGACAGCGCACAATCTTCTTTGTGGCAGCGATCTTCTGCTTATTTTTTGTGCTGCTCTGTGTCTTCTTCTTCACTGCCGCCTATGTGTGCGCTGCTGCAGCATGTCTGGTCTCCTTTTTTCGTGTGTCTTCTTTTCGACTATGTCATCTGTTGTTTTTGTTGCTGTTGTTGTTGTTTTTGTAGACCCACAACAGCGTTTTTGCGTTCGTTAATTAACTCATTAACATTTGCTTTGCCGAGTCTTTGACGCCGTTCGTCTGCTTTGGCTGGCTGGCTTGCCATATTGCCCCCCGCAACCGCTGACCCCCTTGCCTTGCGACATCAACGCTCCCCATTGTATGGCGTGTGTTGCCTGACATGCTTTTTATATGTCTTGTCATGTTTTTTTCTCGTGTCCCACGTACCGAACGCTCACCTTGCCCGCTCCTCACCCCGCTTCCATTCAAATAACACTAATAGCAAAATGCAACTGCAAGTAGCAAGTAGCAACGAGCAGGCAGAGGGCGGGTGTAGCAGAGCAAGTGAGTGAGAAAGAAGCGATCAATCATTTGCACTTGGTCAAGTTCATGACTCATGTCCTCCATGGCCGATAATAAGGCACGCATTGCTCGCTTATCGGCTTACCGGACTGCCAATTCGCACACGCTCAGTGCAGGAGTGCAGGAGAGCGAAAGCAGCGCAGTCGACAGTGGCAGCGACAGTGGCTGCGACAAGAGTCAAAAGAAGATCTTGATGAGTTCATTAACAAACTAATTTCGACTTAAATTAAACTTAATGCGAAATGATCATCATCAACAAAGCAAACAAAGTATAAAGCGCAAAAAAGAACAAGAACAACCATGACAACAACAACAACAGCAACAACTAAAGCGGCAGCAGAGCAAAAATGTTTTAATTTGCAGCTTCTGCCGATTTGTGCGGAAGAAATCAAAGGCGTAAATGCCGCTCAAGTTGCCAGCAGCAACAACAGCAACAGCAACAACAACAACAATAACAGCGTTGTGTGATCTGCAAGGCAGCAAGTGTAAAAGGGCGCTCAGTCAAACTCCAGAACACAGCCAGCGAACACGTCCGAACAAAGCAGCCAACCGACGAACGAACATGTTCGATACGAATGCCATGACATTACAACCGCAGTGCTGCGAGCTTCACTAGCGAAAGAAGCGAGGGAGATGGAGCGCGTTGTTGGCAGCATAACAGCACATCCGTTTTTCTCTGCCTGTGCATGTGTGTGTGTGTGTGTGTGTGTGTGTGTGTGTGTAGGAGCAGGCGTATATTGCAGAATGACGACAACAACAACTGTGACGACGACGACGACGATGACGTTCTGTGCAATCTACTGAGGGGCAAAACATCAACAGCAATTGGCATGGCATGGCTGTGGGGGCCCAATGCCCCTGCCTTTGCCTGGTTGCTTCCTCGGCGCACTCGGGCGGGTACGAGCTGCTTGTCGTTCGTTGTTATTAATAAAGACCACACATTTGACAACGCGACCACCCAAGCGGAAGCAGCGACAAAGCAGCGACCGCGGCAGCGAGAAGGCAATGCGAAGTATGTGACCCGCGCGGCAGACAGCGCGAGTGACGATCGCAGTGAAAGAGCAGTGGTCACTTCTGCAGCGCCGCCAGCGAATGCAAATCGTTGCAAGAAACCGCTTGGGGTCATGTCTCAATCGCATGTGCGGAGAGCCCACTGCAGCATTGTAGGGTGCATAACTTAAGCCATGCGCTTTAATCGTAAAGCGACAACAGTTGATCTTGCAGAACTTGGACCACCCTCGGGCCACGGATGCAGACGCAGTCACGGCCGCCGTCGAACTGCAGCGGTATGCGCATGTTTTAAGTAACTTATCACTCTACGCCCACAAGGAGGCATCGGACAGCGAGAAGTGCGCACAAAATGCAAAACATGTGTGCGAAATCGGCGACAAAACTGTTACGAGTTGTCAATAAAACTGTGAGTTGAACTGCAGAGCAATGAAACCGAAAGCTGCGTGGGTGTGGCGAAGTGCCATGCCACCAAACGCGCCGAAAGCGACATTTACGAGCCCGCGAAGAGTGCATGCATGAGTGGCAGGACGCGGAAGGGCAGTGCGGCAAAGTGGGCAGCTGGAAAAGTTGCTAAAAAGTGACAAACAAAAGCGAACAAGTTCTCGCATGCAAATGCGAACAACGAACATGATTGAGTTGCGTGCGGCTGAGTTCGATGGCAGCGACGAGCAAATCAAATGATTGAACCATCAGCAACGGTTAACAAAATGTACTAGGCAAGAAGTAAGCTTGCTGCCGCGTAGTAAGTAACTTCAATGTAGGGTATACAAGTGTAGCAACAAGACGAAGCACACAAAGAGAGACATCAGGTGGATTATTGCCGCCGTCAAGTGATCATTTACAGCAACTACAACTACAACAAGAACAAGAACAAGAACGAGAACAACATGAGCAACAGCAATAAGAACGAGGGCAACGGCAGCGGCACGACAAGCGATGCTCGAGCAGATCGCACAGACCACCCTTAAGTCGCTTCGATCTGTCTCAAGGTGGCTACAGCATCATCAGCCCTGGTGGTCCATTGTGTTGCGCTGGATTTGCGCGCCGTTTTTGCTGCTTCCTCTGCTCTGCTTTTTCATTTCAGTCTTCTTCGTTTCGTTGGCCGTCAGCTTAGTCGCTTTTAGCCAAAAAGCAGCATAAGAGCAGCTTAGACTTTTGAGACTCATGGCGCGAGGGAGCGCGAGAGCGAGTGAGTGCGATAGATGAGCGCCACTCTGTGATGAGTCATTGCTATTGCAGAGGTTCTCCCAGCGCGCTTCTCTGGCTCAAAGCTCGCACATGAGCACATGAGTCGCCAACAGACCTCTGCGGGCTGCCCTTTTCAGCAAAGCTGATGACGACGATGACGATGACGACGATGGCAAAGTGCGAGTGTGTGTGGTCCGCAGCAGTTGGACACGCTGACTGCATCACCGTTCAGCTTGGACTCAGGCTCATGCTCAGTCTCAGACCGTAGCTGTTGATCTGATGCTGAAGAGTTGACTCTGATTCGGACTCTGATTCGGATTCTGATGCTGATTTCGTTGGCTGAAGTTGAAGACCTCTGAAGGCAACGCTTGCGCATCAGCAGCAACTTAGCAGTGATGCTCATGTAGCTGCCATCTGTGTGTGTGTGTGTGTGTGTGTGTGTCTGTGTGCTTGTCTGTCTGTCGTCGTCTGCTGGCTGTGGTGGCGGCCGATCTTTTGCGATTGCGGCACAGATCTCCAATTAGCCTGCCTTCTGGTTGATGACTTAATTAAGTCCGAGTGGCGCCTCTTCTGCTTTTTGCTCTTTTCGAATATTTTATTCGGTTTTTTGTTTTGTTTTCGATTTGTTTTTTGTTTTTTGTTTTTTGTGTTTCTGTGCTTTTTTGCTTGCCTCATGTTGCATGTTGCTTTGCGTCTTGCGATATTTGCGCTATGATTTCGTGTCTTTTGTTGGTTTGTTGGGTTTTGCCTTGTTGTCACTCGTAAACGTTTATTGCTGCTCTTAATTTAAACGGCTTGATGCTGTTATTGATTTCGGCTTATGGCCACAAGAAGAAGAAGACGAATTACAGCAACAAAGTCACTAATGACACATTCCTCTGCCTTCTTCTGTGGCATGTTTACATTGACAAACGATCTTTGCTCGAGGGTCGCGGGCGTGCGATTGTCAGCACACTTCCCATTTCCCCCACAACCCTATCTCAGCGGCAGCCATCACTCTTTGTGGCACGATCTGCCATGGCACAAATACTCTCAATTTTTATGTGACATTTTTAGCACATTCGTCGCATTTATGTGATTTATGAATTCTTTGCGCATCGCATTACGTGCAACGAAGTTATTTATGCTCCTTTGGAGACCTTCACACAGACATTGTTCCGCCACAAAACTCCCTTTGCCACAAGCAAGCATTGCGTTGGATGTTGCACGTTACGCTGCCTATTGATGTGCCACTACTCTGGCGTTGTCGGTCCGTATGTCCGTCTGTGTGCGTGTGTGTGTGCATGTGTGTGTGAGATTTAAGTGTTTTGCGTAGTTTGTGACAACTTTTGCCGCACATTTTTCAATTTGTGAATTACATTTTGCAAATCTGTTGCGATCCTCGCCGTCAGTCGTCGTCAGCGGCTTCTTTGAGCACATGCCAACGTGGGTGGCATGCAACGCGCACGGTTACTGTTACCGATACTGCGGCAATTTAAATGTTTTCATGTTTTATGATATTTTAAGTATCGACTTATAACCAAAGAATGTTTCTGTTAGGCAACAATTATTTGCCAGCCCTCATAAAGGCGAAACTTCACTTTATTTTCGAATAGGCGACAACACTTTTCCATATGTCAGCCACGCTTTCTTAGCAATCAACTTTGCTAAACCAACACTTATCGCATTATAAATGACATGGCTTTCAAATTTATTGAACCGCAGCCCACCACCGCGCGAGCAAACAAACAAAAACTTCAAAACTCCAAAACAACAGCAACAACAATGCCACGACAGCCCACAGCACTGTAACAAAATGGTAGCAACTTCCGTTATTGCATATCAAATAAGATAATGACTTTTTAATGATGATTGTTATGTGAACATTTAATGGTCGAAACTAAGTGAAAAATAACTTATTTAACCAAAATGGCGTTTGAAATGTTTGACAACATTTTGCCCTTCAATTAAAAGCTTTCACTTATATTCTTCTTCTTACACAGCTGCTGCTTCTTCTGCTACTAATTTCTTAACACCACTAAGCAAGTTGAAAATGATGACAGGTGAATTCACCAGACCTCACCACAGCACACCACAGCTGACCTGCTGGCGCTTCTGTTAATGTTAATGTTACTGACTCTTCTTCTTATGTCTTCACGCATTCAATGTGCACATTGACACACACTTGTCACTCACATTTGTAATGTCAAAGAAAATCAGAAAAGTAAACACAAGAGGTAGAAGAAGCAGCAGAAACAACTAGAGCACAAAATGATTTGTTTGACTCTCTGATTGGTTTTAATGTGAAAATATTTCTATGTGAAATGGCAAATATTTGCGTGTTCCACTTGCCTGATTGCTTTGTTATTTATTTATTTGTTGTTGCTTTTGTTTATGTATGTATTTGTATTTGTTTAGCATTTGCAAAATGATTGCTGTTTTGGTCCATCAAAAAGCCATTTACGATGTTGATGAGCAGCCATCAACAATTTATGAACTTTTAAAAAAGCGAAAAAAACAACAACAAAAACAACAAAACACAAAAACAACAAAGAGAAAAACATTACCTCAGCTAATTTTTCTATTTGCGTGCACTTTCCGCATACTTGCACACTCCACCGCCGTTCCTCTACAACACCGCTCGTCGTCATCCATCACTGCGAATAAGTAAAACACCCGCGAGCACATTCACACACACACACACAGAAGCAAACAAATGTACGTATGAACGAACAAACAAACAAACTGTCAGCACGTGGTTTCGACGCTCATTTCAGTTGGCAAGTAAACTTGATGGATTTCCCATTAGACTACAGAATTCATACTTGAAACGAAAAACTCCCATAAAACAAACTTTTTAAGTACATATTTTCTGTAGTTCTATGTTCTTTGAAAAGGTCATATAATTTGTATGTGTTGAGCGAATGATTTATGCGCAGCGCACTTTCGACAATGTTAAGAAGGTAATGTTAAAATGTGTAGAACCCCAATAAAGAGAGGAGCAGTGGCAACAACAACAAACAACTAATCCAACAATTTGTCTTCATTTCTAACTAACATAGACGCAACTTTTAGTTAATATCTTCTTGCGAACTTATAAAAAACGTTGCTTTTAACACAAATCACCGGTTTACACTTCATATTCATAAGTCAACACTCTAAGGTCATGCAAGAGGCACACGCAGACACGCTGAACCGTTTAGCAAGTGTTCGTGTTGTTGTTGGGGTTTTTTATATTTATTAAGACTGCCATTTTAATTTTTTATACTCAGCTGCGTTTGTAATTGTAATTGACCAACAGCAACAACAACATCAACGAATAACACCATCAATTCATTGAGAAACACTTACCATGCACAACAACAACAACAACAACAACAATGCTACGCACTTGATTTGAGTGATGGTGTGTTGGCACTTGCAGCGACGAAGTCACCACCACCAACACCAACACAAGCCGCTCTGGTGAGTATGAGACGAACGCACTGAACGCATACGAAAAAGCAAAACGGCTAAGTGAACGAATAAGCAAGATGTTGAGTGAGCGAAAGAGGGGAACGAACGAAAAAATAAGCACAACGTAACTGACAATTAACACCTGCTCAAAGTGAGCAACGGCATCAGACAATGACAACAACAACAACAACAGCAATAACAACGGCTGCAGCGACATGAGTCGACAACATGGCCTCCGTTGCGACTAACACGTTTCGTTGGCAACTATGATGAGACACAAAAAGAAAAATATATAAAATAACAAGTTAAAAAATAAGCATCCAAATGCACACACAACGCACACGCCATGCCGCAAGCAGCAGCAGTGCAGCAGCAAACAAAAACCAAAAAACCAACAACAACGACTTTGACAAGCAAAAAAAACAACAACAACAACAAAACATTATAGGCACAACAACATCATCATTAACTTTAAAATATAATTTTACAAACAAAAGCCAAACAAGAAGTCAAGCAAAAAATGTACAAACAAAAAACAAAAAAAACACAAAAAGAAAATGTATGAAAGCCCATTAAAAAGACATTAAACAAAACGACAATAACAACAACACTTGAAACGTGTTACAACAACATGCTCGTACAGCAACAACAACAACAGTTAAAGCCAACAATAGCCAAACACATAAATTTTTGAATGCAAAACATTTTTGGCAGTAACATGCAACATTTTATTTATTTATTTTATTTTTTGTTGTTGTTACTACGAATATATGTAAATGTATCAAAGCAAAGTTGTGCAACAATTTCTGATTAGATTTAACATGGCGCACAATTGGAATAATTGATGGCAAAAAACACTTTGCTCGCAAGCAAAACTAACTGTATAAGCCACAAAAATCACAAAAGCAATCAAAAGCAATGCAAAAAAGGGTCAAACACCGCAAAAACGTACAAAATTTCAATAGGAGCCGCAAAGACATGATAAGCTCATAAATTAATGAGAGATACGCCAAAGCATGAAGAAGAAGAACAACAGGAACAAAAACAAGAAACAACAACAAAAACAAACCACAAAACTAAAGCATATGACGACAGACAGACGGACGGAGTTGAATTGACCTCAGCTGGCGCACGAAAGAAGAGCAACAACAACAACAACGACAATAACAGGAACAGTAAATGCCTAACATATTCGTTGTTGTCGTTGTTGTTGCCTTGCAACTTGTATGATGATGAGTTTGGGTCGCATCATCATACTCTTCTACTCATCAGTGTGTGCGCCACACGCAAATCCAATTATTTAAATAAACAAAAGCGTTAAATTGGCGCAAAGCAAACGAAGAAAAAGTAAAGCGAAGAAGAAGAAGAAGATGATGTTGAAAAAACAAGAGAAAAAAAACAACACTGCGCATAAATTCAACTTTGCAATGAAATGTTTCAATCAAAAGGCATTTAATCAAATAAGAAACGCCGGAGACTTCAACAACTTCTCATCTCCCCACCCCTTGACTCATCTTGCCAGTAGCAACATGTTGCTTAACGTTTTAAATTGGGTCGCATTTCTATGCCTCATAAGCATTTCACATGCACCCTTCATGACATTGCATTACTTATGAACCACGCACGACTTTTGCATTGTTGATAATAAAAATATGATTACGGCATTTAAATGCAAAAAGGTTGGCAGGCAAACGCAATCAGTGCCAAGGCAGGAAGCATGTTTAAATGATTGTCCTTCCAGCAGATGTTTTGCACTCAAACCAATGGGAGACACAAGCAAACATGACTTGTTAATCTGATGGCAATACAGACGACAACGACAACGACGACGACATTTTTCTGATGACGACTTTTTGAAGTATTAATTGAACAATCAATTCGTTGTCAACATGCTGCCGCAACATAAAAACTCAACCTCAAGAATGCTGTGCCAGTGGCATTGTCCATACAGATTTGTTGTTGCTTGCAACTAGACTGCAACAGATTGTGAAGCACCTGAAGAGCGTTTCGTGTAATTTTGTGGCTTTTTTTTCATTAATTATGTGAAACTACTTACATATCTCATTGCAAGCAACATTGAGGGTGAACTAAAAGCTCAAATTGAAAGCATTGCTGAGCCTTCTCAATTCACACTCAAATTTAATTGAAACAAGTTGCAGCAACATGTGCGAACATGAGTTAATCATGTACGTTGCCATAAGTCAATTTTAGGCAATTCGTGTTAGCTTCAAAAGTCGCAACAACAACAACAACAACAAGTCGCATACAGCCGACAATTCAATGCGCTGCGCAACGATAAATGAGCCATGCCACGCCCAGTAAGCTTTGTTGCCACAAGCAAAGCAAAACCAAAAACATTTGCACTTCGCCAACTCTTGTTGCGTTCAAACGCCGACAGATGGCCATGCTAATCACCCCTATAAACATTATGTAATCGCGTCACTTAAAGCATACATAAGTGTAGGGTATACAATCGCAAAAAGGAAACAACAACAAACTAAATGAAGTCAAATCGAGCGGGCGAACAACAATTAATCAATACCAAAAATGTCTCAAAACTACAAAATGTTTTAACCTTTCAAAATGGCAATTAAATCGATACAACAACAACAACACCAACTACAACAATTGCTACTTAAACCTGTATTTATTGTTGTTGTTTGTATTGATTTTATTGCTGATGTTGTTGTTGTTATAGTTGATTTTTTATTTAAGGCATTTTGTTTAAATGAAATGTTTTTTCACTGTGCAATTAATTGAAGTTGAAGGCTCAACGACAACAATTAAAAACTCAGCAATAAACGCACAAAAAACCAAAGCGATAATTACACACAACAAACAACAACAACAACGGCATAAAGTAAATAAACAAAGAACGAGCAGAAAATAGCAACAAAAAAAATGGACAACTGAAAAAATCAACATGCAACATAAACTTCTAATTAAGCAATTGAAATCTGATACAGCAACAAAAACAACAACAACAGCAGCAGGAGAGGGAGCGGTGCACAAGTGAAAAGTCTCTGAGGTCTCTGATTAAAGCCGTTGGGTGTAAAAATGTACGACGTCGGCTGCGACGTTGACTGAATGCCGTAATTGAGTTGCGCTGATCAACAACAACAATTGCTTTGCCACACACACACACACACACACATGAAACGTTTATGCGCGCACTTCGCTGAAATGAGCCTTTCAATCATTAAATTGCACGTTCAACTATGAAAAGTGATTGCCTCATTCGATTGGCATTTGAACGTTTATTGAAGATGTAATCTTCAAGCTATTCGAGTAAGCTGAGTTGGCCCGAAGGCGCTGCCACCAACAAAGCCAACTTGTGTCGGTTTAATTGTTGGGTCAAACTAATTTTCGCAAAGCGTCAAAAGTCAACTTCATTCAATAGCGAATTGAACTTTGGCCACAGAAAACATACGCAAACGGTGGCCTGCCAACGCTTGCTGAAGTACATGTCAATGCACTCGCACAAAGCGCAACGGTTGACAAGCGTAACATAAGTCAATTGAGCACAAATCAGAAATAAAGAAAAGAGAAAAAAGCGCAAAAAGGAAAACACAAAAATTAATCAACTTATCAAAAAGTGTCAGAAGCGTCGAACAATCAACATTTGCAACTTGTGTGGTCCGCAAAGTTGTTGTGTGGCAGCGCCGTAAGTGAATGGTGTGTGAAAGAGAGAGCGCGATATGCGTCGATAGTAACGAGTTAACAGCTCAGCTGCGCACAGCCCCCTTGGAGGAAGGAAACGACGGTAATAATAGAGAAGTGACACGTCAATGTCTCTCTCACACACACACACACACACACACACGCATGGACACATGTCGTCGGATCAGCTGCGATTGCGATCGTGATTGTGATTGAAGCGGAGATCGTTTGCTTAAGGCCGACACACATTTAAGCACTTCAATGCTGGAGCGGGTAGGGGAGAACGCACAATCAATCTTATTGACACTGTTGTGAAAAGCACAGACAGACGGACGGACGGACGGACATGAATTGTGCCAACTTGAAAACAAAATTGCTGAACTTTAAAATGTTCAAGTTTGACAAACGATTGATTTGAATTTGATTTTGATTTTTTTTTTGTTATTTTTCTTTGGTCAATTAAAATTAAAACTCGAAAAAAAACTTGTCTAAAAGTAATAAATTAATAAAAAAATTGAAGCAAAAAAAAAATTAATCACAAAATGTTCAATTGGCACATTTTGCACATTTCCATGATTGATTAATGCGCGCAATTAAGTTATATTGTTCAGTTGAACAGTTGAAGCTTAGAAACTCAACTAAACTAAACACCAACAACAACAACAACAAGAACAACAACAACACTAACAACAACATGGCGACTAATGAGCATGAGCATTAAAGCACAAATGGGCCAACAAATCACATGGGTTATGAGCAATAAACTGGAATTGGCATTGACAACTGACAAAGCGTCAACTCTTGCTGGCGGGGCAGTGAGTGTTTGGGGGAGGGGCAACTAATTACTTTAAATATGCGCACAGCAAATGCAATTCCAATGTTGTTGTTGCCGTTGTTGTTGCTGCTCATCAAAAGTAGAATGCGCGATCAGTGATAAGTGTATATGCTTGTGCTTATAGCTCAGCGAGAGTCATCATGATTGTCACAATTATTACGCACATAAATCGCAATGAGCCAAGAGTTGTCGCAGTCGCAAACGACGCAAATATCTGCAATCGATCTGCACAATCTGCCATCGGCAGCAAGCGCAAGGACAACCACACAGCAGCCAAGCAAATTGAGTCGCACTCGACACACACACACACGCACACACACACACGCACACACAAAGGTACGCACAAGCAGAAAGCGTAGACTCATGACAGAAATAAAGTCGCGATATGCCATCGCAAAATTCGCTCATTGAGCTTTGGGTGGCTTGAGATCAACGCCTGCACATGAGTCAGCGGCCACGGAAGCCAACAAGTTGAGCAATTGTCATCATCATTGTCACGAACATCATCATCATCATCATCTTCGTCGTCGTTTGCGATCATCACAACACATGCACAAAAGACGTTCGTTCGTTCGTTCGTTCGTTCGTTCGTACAGAGAGAGAGACAGACAAACAGCGAGAGAGGCGAAGAAGTGGACATGCTCATGATGTCTTTGGCGTGCATTTCATTAATTCTCCGCTTTTCTAACTGCTTAATAAAATTTATTTGTTTGTGCAAGAGCAAAGAACAACAGAGAGCAGCAGCCAAGTCACACACACACACACACATACGCACGCTACATTGCAATTGCTGCGCTGAAGCTTTATTAGACTACACAACTTCATACACACACACACACACACATACAAGCATGCATGCATGTGCGACATGCAGCTCACAGGACAAGCTTAAACGTTGTTCGTGTTCGCTGTCAACTTGGGTGGTCTCGATTGCAACTGCAGCCGCTGCAACAACAACAACAACAACAGCAGCAACAACGCAAGGCAGGAAGCTTCAACAGCCAACAGACAAACAAACGCAAAGCGAAGAGAACAACAATAAAATGAACAACAACAACAACAGCAAAAACAACTGCAGGGTAAGTCGAACATTCTTCTTCTTTTTTTTCTTTTACAGCAAATTTACTGACTTAATTTTATTATTTAAGCGCGGCCAAAACGCTAAGCTGAAGGCTCAACTGAGCTGCCTGATGGGGCTGGGTAAGTGCTGTGCTGCACTGTATTAGTTATGGCATGTTGTGTGATGAGCGGCGGTGAGGTGCGGTGAGGCGGTGAGGCGGGGAGCGGCAAGTCGTTGTGGCTACTCAAGCAATTCGTTGGCTCAACTCTATTGTCTGCACATTGATCAAAGTTAGACGATAGCCTTATTGGCGCTCAGCAAGTGAATTTGTCTTCAATGATCTGCGCCACAGTTAGACTTGGCATTACTGTTCTTGTTGTTGTTGTTGTGGCAGTTGTTGTTGTTGTTGTTGCTGCTTGCTTGTTGGCTTGCTTGAGTCATCAACATATTATCGCGCGTTTTTGCGCTTGATGACATTATGAGCATGCGCATCGTTGACAACAACAACAACAACAACTGCAACAACAGCAACAACAACAGTAGCAACAACAACAACAACAACACTGACAGTGTCCGATTTTGCTGCAATTAGTTGTCGTTGACAGCAACGTTGTATTTGCAGATTCTAACGTGGGATAATTGAAGATGAGTTAAGAGCTCTTCTTACTTTGCTGGATTGCTTTAGACCATCTTTAAGACTACTTGAATACTTTGAGACATTTTTATGGCACTTTTCTTTAAATAAGTAAACAGAAATGTAGAAAAGATTTGAACTTCTTCAGGCAACAACGCTCAAAGTTATTAATAGGATATAATATATAATGCCACGCCCTAATTTGATGTGAGAATACTAATATTTCTGAGCGGCAAATAACAACACAAGAAATGAACATGTTTTTTATATAAGAATTGCAAATTTTGGGTAACTTTTCGAAAGATCTGTGAGTCTTTGAGTTTGTATTGGTTATAAAAGTACCTCTGAGGATTTGAAGCCATGTGCTTTGAACATTGCACTGGTTTGCCTGATATAAAATTGAAACTTTCATCGCCCACTTAAGAAGCTCAGCGCCGCTTAAGCGCCTTTTATCACTTCACTTCTGCTCGTCTCGCGAGACTTTCTGAGAAGTTTATATCTCTCAATTACACTGCGCTACACAAATTGTTAAACATTTTATTTACACAACACTTTAAACATGATGGCAACACTTTGGCGCAAGTCGCCTTGCCGCGCCACACGGCGCGACCAAAGCACTTCTTAGCTGAGCTGAGCTGAGCTGAGTTGCTTTGTTTCCCACTAATTTCAGCTGATTTGAAAAATAAACCAAAGCAGTTGAAGAACAAGATTTGAATAATAAAGAAAAAAACACTCAAGTGTCAAGTTATGATGTTTGTGGTTGGGACGCTGAGATGCTGAGTTGCTGAGTTGAGCTGAGCAGAGAGTCGCCATGCAATGTGTGTGTACAATTCATCTTCATCTGAATGAACGTTGAGGTAACTTGAGCCGAGTCGAATCAAAGCCTCATCATGTGTCGACGTCTTGGCTTAATCGCGTTTTGTAATATTTCAAAATGTTAATGAAGCAGTAATTCCAATAAGTGTGACTATCAGTTTTAAACACTTCTACATGCAACTTTCAGATACTTCACAATATTTGTGGTCTGTTAGTTGGTTGACTGTCAATGGATTACTTCAGCGTTGCTTTTTCGTTTTCTTCACATTTATGTATGTAAAGTAATTAAACAAAGACAAACCGAATGATGATGATGATGATGATGATGATGACGATGATGAGGATGCTGAGGGCATGAAGCAAAGCAAGCAAAGCCAACAACAAGCCAGTGAATTAACAAGCAAACAATAAGCTTAGCTGCAAGAGACATGTGTCTGACAAGCTTCAGTTTCAACCAAGAGGAGACAGACAGACCGACAGACGGACGGACAGACTGATGACGCTGACGCTGACAATGACGAAGATGACGACAGCGCCGCTATTGTTGTTGTTGTTGCTGTACTTCGATTCCCAATTAAACTTGACAAATGCGGTTGACCACACACACACACACACACACATGCACGCACGCACGCACAGTCGCTTCAATCCGCGCCGATCATGTTCGTAGCCAACTTGAGCCGTTCGAAGCCAAGCCGAATCGCTGCTGTAGGTGCCGCACGAGTTGCATGACGTTGTGTGCGACGCGTCGGCCGCAAAATGAGATAATCAAAGAGGCAGACATGTCAAAAGCGACAACATCAATGTCAAATCTTGCTCCGTCAGTCCGTCTGTCTGTCTGTCTGTCATCTGTCCGTTCATCAATTTTGACTCATTTCTGACAAACTGAAAACAAATTTTCGACTTGAGCTATTAACGAAATGGTTAACTTACAAATATTTCCAACACACACACACTCACACACACACACACATACATGTAGCTGAGTGTAAGTTGATACTGACGCGTTCAAGTTGAAAGTATCTTTGCATCTTTCTCACACGCTGTTGTTGGCCAAAGGTGTTCCTTACTTGGCTCATTACTTGACGTTAGACAAGTGGGCTTGTCTCAACGTTCCGAACAGTTCTGCAAGTCTTTGGTTAAACAGTGAAGTTCCTCATTACGGACAGTCCTTACAGCCGGACAAATTTCATGGACACGGAAATATCACTCCAATAATCGGATGCTCTGACAACCTTTCCCGGACACTAATTTTCAAAATATTTTGACCTAGAATCTCTAATAAAGCAAGAAGATTCAAGAAGCTCAAAAATTTTCAAAAATCCCAATCAAAATTGATGATTCCCTGATGATGATTGAAACCAAAGAAAAGTAATGTCCATTAAAATAAAAAGAATATTATTAATGTGTTCGAAAAGAATAAATTGACCTTCTCCAATAAGTGAACATCTCTCTAACCGAACGAAAACACGGTGAATGTCTGCTTATGAGGAATTTCATTGTATAAAATAACCATCATAATTTTAACAAATATTTCCGTTAAATAATTAATTGTTATTGCTTCTTCTTCTAAAGAACAACGATGTCGCACACAACCTGACCTATTGCGACATCAAGATCTCATGTAATTAATATCATTAATTGTATAAACTTAATAAGAAAACAATTATAATATTTCATAGACCTCCAAAATGCGAAATCAAAGCAAACAAATCAATCGAAACGTTTCAAACCGCATAGCCCGCAAGCTCACCTCACGCGTCTCTCTCACACACTCGCACACACACGGTCACACTTGTCTACAACAAGACTTCGAACATATAAGTTTGATCTGTCGTGTTGGGTGCGGCGGCAGCGGCAGCGGCGCAACATGTCACGTCGAATCAATTCGTGGCCAGCTCAACTCTTTACGATCATTATTAGGCAAATTGTGCGATATTTAATGGCTTCTCATATGAAATTATATGCAAAGCTGTTAAATGGCGAAGTAAAACACAGAATGAATTAAAGCAATAAAAACGAACGAACGAACGAACGTCAAACGATTAATGACGACGAAATATTCCTGTCAAGATTAATTAGGTGCCGATAATTCACTTTTCTGTCTGTCTCTCTGAATGTCTGTCTTTTGGTCTGTACACGCCTGATTGTCTGTTCGTTGCTTTGCGGTAATGAGGCTTATTATTTATTTGTTTATTTCTTAATCTCTTTCGAATGCAGACAGACACTCACACACACACACATACACAACTATTACCACACCAATAAAAATATTACATTGCTGAAATTGAGACTCAATCGCACAGTTGCTTGTCAATCAGCCAGTCAATCAACCAGTCAATCAGCAAGTCAGTCAATCAGTTAGTTAGTCAGTCAGTCAGACTTCAGTTAGTCAATCATTCAATCACAAATCAATAAGCCGCAACTAACACACACACACACACCCACTACACCGCTGACAACAAGCACCTTCACAACAACAACACACACAACGTCGAACAAATCACTCAAGCAACGCGAACATGTTGCATTCTTTTGTCGTTCAACGTTGTATGATGAAATGATCATTGAACGTTTGATTGAATAAATATTTTCGGTACTCTCTTCCTCTTCCTCTCACTCTCTTTCACTTTTGCTCATTATGATTTTGTTTTTGTGTGTTTTTTTTTTTTCTTATGGTTTAATGATGAATGAAGTCATTTGCGTGTAGAAAATATTTTGACAGTTGTTAATAAACCGACACGCCGCCGTCCCGCGCCCGCCTTCTTTTGTGCTTCGTATGACCAAAAATAAGCACAAATGAAGTTATAAAGATTTTGTTTTTTTATTGTTGTTTTTTTTTTGTTTATTTTTGTGGCTTTTGTATGGAATTTCAATCTGTAACCGTATGCGGAAACTTGTCTTGCTCACTTTTGGCTTTAATTTCGCTTTGAAAGCATACAAATTCGACCCTTTGGGTGGTCCAAATGTCTCAAAATCAAATAAAAAGCTGAAACTTGAAAGCCAACGGGCCAAGTCCGTCCGTCTGGTTGTCCGTTCGTCTGTGCGGTTCGATCAAGCGTTAAAATTCTCAACATTTGTTGCGTAGCTCAAGATTTGTGACTTGTGATTTCAACTTGAAATTGAATTGATTTGATTTCGTGTTTGATTTTGATTTCTGTTATGGTTTTTGTTTTGGTTTCTCTCAACTTGGCTTAATTCTACGCCATAAATGTGTGGTTAACAATTAAGAGCACTTTCATTGATAAGCTACATTTGTCTCTTTGTCTGTGTGTGTGTGTGTTTATTGATGCCTTTGACGGCATGTGTGGCCGCTTAATGAGTGTCAAGTTGATAACGCAAATGTGCTCAGCGATAAGCGAACTTAATGAAAATTTCAACATTCACTTTCGAAAAGCTCAATTGAAGTAAACCTTATTTTGGGACAGTAAAGAATTAAATTCAAATTGTTTTAAAGATGCGGTAAAGATATGTCAATGACAGCCACACAGACATCATAGTCCAGCTATCCACTAAACTACATTTGCTAAGCAATCCGAACTACAAACACCAACGACATTCTATGAACCCACAAAAAACAATTAAGCTCACACAATAGATCCCACATTAGTAACCTCAACCATATAATCTCACATAAGCACAACAGAAATAATCAAATTAGATTCTCAAACATAATCTCTCCATGAACTAAAATCAGCACAACCTTGCTCTTTGCAATCACCCTTTAAACAACATCCAGCACATCATCACAGCCTGCACCTCACTTGGCCAACACAGAACCGCAGTCTTCGCCAACCCAAATCCTCTACACTTTATCACAAATGCAAGAATATTAATCTAATCCTGGAATTTCTAAATAAAGAACTCACACCTGTGCACCTGTTATTTTTATTAGGTCTGTTAAGATTTTATGTTAGTATGAAGCTTCTTTAACTTTAAGTTAACATCAAATGTAAATAAATAGAAATGCAAAACATACATGCCCTTACAGCACATGCGGCTTTCTAGCACTTAAATGTTGTTCTCCTCTTTCACTAAATACGTTTTCATTGCGCGTACGCCCACTTGGACTCCTGTTAGATGTATGCTAATATTTAACATACATATGATAAACATTTGCCTAACATTGCTTAGCAAATTAAACGGCAAAACAACTTATGGAAAGTCATAAAAATTCCAAACGCTTAACTCAAATACTGTAAATATTTTTGCTACACACATTTTTTATGATTTGCCAGTTTTAAATAATATTTTATTTAGATTTTTTTTCAGTAGCATTGCAGTCAATTGACGGCAATTAGGCAGCACATAAAAATATTGAAAAATAAACGCAAAGATAATTAATAGCAAAATGATATATGAGTCGGGCAAATGCATCGATTGAGTGTGGCCATGCTGAGCTTAATTATGATTTACGGAACGTGAGTGAGTGGCCTGTCCGACTGACTGGCTGTCCACGGCCTGTCGACCGTTGCAGCAGATGATCACGATCACGATCATGATCATAATGATGTTGACAATGATGAAGACGATGATTGGCTAATGCAAGTGAACTGCATAGATTTGCATTCAATTGCGACAACTTGATTGTGCCCTGGCGACTTTCGAATGAGACAGACGCGTCAATAGAAAGTTCAATTAATGGCGCCGATATATCATTATTGTTGTTTGCTTTATCTTTAGACACTCATCGTAATTTGACGAGTGTTGGAAAACGCTTTGCATTGAGATAATTGCGGCGCGCGTAGCACATTCACAATAAAGTTGGCGTCGTGTAGGACAGACTTTAATTATAGATTAGCTTAAATCTAATAAGAACACACATGTACATGTGTGTGTGTGTCTGCTACATGGATTCACGCAAATTAAGTTAGAGAATCGAGTTGAGTCACGTGTTTTTGTTGTTTTTGGTTAGCAATTTACAATTTAAACGAAACAATTTTCCTCTAGTGATTTTCGTTGTTCGCTGTTGGCACAACAACAGCAACAACAACAATAATAATAACAACACTAAAAACATGTTTATGACCCAATTGCATCATAAATATTTGAAGCTGTCACGTCATATGATAATCACGTAAGCCAAGTTAAAAGTCGGCAACAACAATCTCCTGTAGTTGTTGTTGTTGGGCCATTGCTGAAGCAGGCGAAGGCGTCCAACTAAATTGAGCCATTGAGGTGCAGAAAACTTTCCGGCTCAACCTGGCGTACCTCTTGGCCCCTTTTTGCTAACATTTGCCGTTGTTTTGCACTCAAAAGGAAAGTGTGTGCATATTTCCTGCCAACAACAACAACAATAACGTTCAAAACAATTGCAACAACTACAACTACAACTCTAATAAATACAGTTGTATGGCATGTTGCATGAATGTGTTTGATTGCGTTATGTTGACTATCGTGAAAAGATTTTTGTTCTTTGCACCTTCAGCATGTTTTATTTTCACTTTTGATTATTATTTCGTTTTATTTTATTTTCGCCGTTTTTTTTCGCACGCATTTCTCGCCTAAAATGTATTTGGCAACTAACAACAACGACGACGACGATGATGACAACGATTTATGAAGTGACAAAAATTAATTTCTGCCAGTGCTGCCAACCAGTTGCAAATGACATGCCTTAAATGGCCGTCGTCAGTGTCGTTGTTGTATGCCAGCGGGGCATGGAGGTGGAGGAGCAGCGTAAATATTTCAATTTATTTACTCTCGCGCTCTCTCTCACATTCACTTATTCGGTTGCTCACGCGCTGGCCTTGCGTGCCAGTGTTGCTATGGTTATAAACTAACGTTGGCCAGCGTCCAAAATGGGACAATATCAACGCCAGTCACAGCCATCAAGCCATCGGCCATCATCCACTGGAAAAATGTTGTTTAAACGTTGTTCGCCACATTTGGCACTCGATCCAAATTGCACATGCCAGGGCTGAGTTTAGTTGAGTTGCATGGTATGCTATTTTAACTAAGATTTTACCCCATATGACTGACTGACTGCCAATGACTTCAAATAGCTGACACACACTCACATGCACACACATACAGTGCGTGTAAATTGCTTGAGGCGCTTTTGAAGGCGTTAAACTGTTTGTCATTCGCTTTACTTGGCCTCCTCGTCGAGCTCAACTTGAGCTTAAGTGATTAACGCATAGACATGTGCAGCCGCTTGGAATTTCACTCCGAATGCAATTTCATCCTGCAGCCGCAGTAATTACATAATTAAAAAACAACACAAAACAGCAAACACAAATTCAATTATACAGCATAATATTTACACAAAACCAAGTATTATACCAAGGCATATGTGCCAAACTGTATTTAACCCATTGAAGAACCACAATAAATGCAACATTTTGCCGTTAAATGAGGCAATTTCGGCGCAAAGACTTTTCACACTAATTTACAAAATAAGACGCAGCAAAGGCAGTCAGCGTAGAAGTGCTATAGAAAGAGAGAGAGATGCGAAGTAGCGCGAAGAAGGCTAAACAAAGAAGCAAGAGCTGCAAACAAGACGATTCGGTTTGTGAATCAAAATAAGAATCGAAGTGGGAAATCGGAGTAATTGCGGTAAAATTGCAGTGAATAATTGAAAATCGTTTGTTTGGTTTTTTGTTGGTGCCGTCATTGAGTCGACTGGTCTGCCTGCGAATTTTACGTCAAGTGCATGTGCTTGCTTGTGTTGTGTGTGTGTGTGTGTCTGTGGAAATTGAAAATTACTTAATGGCTCACAGTGGCAACGTCGTCCAACGTCGCTACTGTTAAACGAGCGTCAATTGCAGCCAAGTTCAAATCGCATTATGCATAAAAGTGCTAAAGAAAAGAAGAAGAGGCAAAACAGACAAGTGGCAAATGACATGACACTAAGCCGTCTACCAAATTCGCGGGGGTCAATGCAGATGCGCAAATGTTGTCTCTGCAATTATTTTAACCTCAAATATATATTTGCACAGAGTTACTTTGTTGGTTTATCAAACGCAAAAACAAAATATAAGCATTAATAAATTGGTAGTCGGTAATCGGCAATCCGAAGAATCGATTATCTAAATGAGCCGTAAAAAAAAATAAAATAAATAGTAATCAACGGTAATTGAAAGCAAAATCAATAATCTTTTTCTAATTGTACGCTTTTTTGAAGTTTTACTGTATTTACACAATCACTTAAAAATGGCTATGAAGTCCTGATCATTACATATGGAAATTTTTATACCAACGAGATTTCTAGAAAAGGAACACAAAAGTGAGACTTATGTAGACTTGTAAATAGGCGTGACATGGGGCTTGATTTGTACATATGTTCTTAAGTCAAAAGCCGAAGCAATTTTCTTGCTCTGCTTTTCTCTGAGCTGTTGTGGTTTGGTTTGTCCCCTTCATTGCACAGCGCCAATGTAGCGTTCATGCGCGTTGTCCATTTTGTGGTCATTGGTTTTATGATGATTCGATCGCTGACCTGACACAATTTTACATTATACTTTCCACAAAAAAATGACATATAAATAATACAGTAGCAGCAGCATTGTCGCATATGTCGACCGATTTACTTTTTTACTCTCAGTTCTGCGGGCACTTGTCACAGCTCTTCCTCTTTCGCGCTCTCTTTCATTCGCCCTCGGCGGTCTATCGAACGCAAGCCGACGGCAGCTGTGCTTCAGTTCCCAGCCAAACAGACATTTAAATGGCCAAAGTCAACAATAATAGTAATAAAAACCAATTGAAAAAATATGTGTTTAAATAGTTTTATGCGCTTTTCATGTGCGCGGCAGCGTAAAAAAAAAGTTGGTATTACTTTAAGTGTTGGTTGCGAGTGCAGTCAATTGTATTTGATGCGTGCCACGCCCCAAACAGAAAAACTAAACCACTGATGGTTCTTCGTTGCCCTTTACAGCATGTTCACGCACTCATACACACACACACACTCATACACACACACACACAAACACACACAGGAACAAACAAACATGGAGTTTATTTGTCAAATTATCACCTTCTGACTTAATTTTATTCAAAACTGTTAATTGTCGCTTTTAGCAGATATCAATTCAAGTCACGTTTCCATAAAAGCTCAAAGCAAAAAACAAAAATCAAAAATATGTTCTTGGTCAAATCTCACGTCAGATCATGGTTGCAGCAATCAAATCGCTTCTAAGCCAATAACAACTTCGCTGTGCCGCCTTTTAATACTCAAGCAAAAAGAGTATATTAGCTTTGTCATGGAGTTTGCAACGCAGAGCAGGAGACAGCTCCGACTATATAAAGTATATATATTTTTGATCAGCATGACGTCCGCCTGACTGTTTTAGTCCAAACACCTAGAGTTTTAAACATATCAAACAAATTTTAGGCGCAGAAGTTCTTCATATATGTCCAGGCATTGTATATCTCAGTATTATTTCAATCAGGTCAGTATAGCATATATCTTCCATAGGAATCATCGGTCAAAAATGAGATTTCTGCTTGAAAAATTGTGTGTCTTTTGAGTTATCAACTCAATATTCAGCACAAAAACTCCTTGGACATAAACGAAGATATAGTGCAAGAATGATCAAGATCGGGCTACTATAACATATAGCTCCCTTAGGAACGATCGTTCAAAAAGAAGGCTTTGAGACAAACTTTGCAACTACTTGTTTCTACACTTCAAAGTTTTATAAGAATCGGAATTAAGGGCGTGGCACCGCCCATACAGAGAAAAACTTTAAAATCTGTTTTCTCCTTCAGAAAAGGAGTTACAAAACTGCAAAATGTGCTGAAGTAGGCAAATTAGCCAATGGGCGTGGCTACGCATGTGATTCTTATGGTAAAATCGACAAAAAGGATTTTCCAAAAAGAATAGTTCGAAAAACATTTGCAAGAGTGTATAAGATTCGACAAAGCCGAAAATAACTCCCTTTCTAATTGCTCCTCTCTTTGTTCGCCCGTAGTTTTACTATTGTTTTTGTTTTTTTTTTGTTGTATTGCACATCATCGCCTACAACTACAACAACAACAACTACATCGGGGCGCATTAAAATAACGCGGACCGATCGAAATCTTGCTTTAGTCACGCTAATAAAGCAGGCGAACAAAGACAACAACAAGGCACAATACAACAACAACAACAACAAATAATAAACACACCTTTTAGAGTTGCGTCAAAATAAAAAAATTTGGAAACTTTATAACTTCAATTATGTTTGTATTTCAAAGTCTTTTAAAATGAACGCCTTTTGTTCAATGGAGATTTCATCTAAAAATTAATTTTAGTTCATTAAAATTACTCACAAAGTTTTGGTAGACATAAAGTATCTTTCACAGATTGGAGAACCGATTTCTATTTATTTGTTGGAGCGAATCTTGAAGATTCTAAGCCGAAATGGGTTGAGACATATGTATGAATTGTGTTTTTAGTGATTCTGACAGAAGAAGGTCCAATTTGGATTAAATACTTTAAATAAATATCGATTTAACTTTTCAGTTCCCCAACAGTTCTCTTTGTCTGAATTTTCCCATTTTCGATAGTTTAGGACTAGTTCTTAACTGACGAGTTTAGGATAGCAATTAGACAGTATGAAGTCATATAGAATATTCAACTGCCGAATTTAACTTAATGTTTATCAAATCAATTATTTTTAATAATAAAAAATAATAATAAAAATAAATATTTGCGAAATAAAAACATTTATTTTCTACTTTTTATTTAATTAATTAATTTAATTAGTTTTTATAAAATTAGGCTTGTGAAAGTTCTTACAACTCCGGCGATTATAGAAAATATTAAAGACAGAAGTACGAATAATAAACCAAACTTCCGACTTCATCTCCCATTGAGCTCGAATGAGCGACAAACTGCATTAATTTGTTGCAAAACATTTGAGTTAATTCGATAGATTATTATGAACTATTAAAATATGTTAAGGTCGCTTTGACTCACGGCCTGATTGGCCACGCCATTTTACACACACACACACACACACACATGGACTGACAATGAA
This sequence comes from Phortica magna, assembly GCA_037044515.1. Classification (NCBI taxonomy): domain Eukaryota; kingdom Metazoa; phylum Arthropoda; class Insecta; order Diptera; family Drosophilidae; genus Phortica; species Phortica magna. The sequence goes on from JBAMBP010002545.1 coordinate 328,460, forward strand.
GTCGACTCAAGTACACATAAAAGATTATTAAGTACAAAAACGATTACGAAAATTCCCAACGGTGGCATAAACTAAATGCGTAAGTGGCATGATTGCTTAACGATTTGATGATATTCATGCCGCCGCCACCGCCGCCGTCCTCTCTTCTGCTAGGAACTGAAAGCAAACGAAGAACCCGCGCTGAAGTCACACTGAGGGCGAGGGTTGTTTTGCTAGGAGTATCCTGTGTGTGTGTGGTTGTGTGTGTGTGCGTTTGATGTGTGTACATATATAAACACTAAATGAGCTTAAGTTGTATAACACAAGCCATAAGGACACAAAAACCACTCGAGAACACTTCAACAACAACAACAGCCAACAACAACAACAGCGTTGATATAACATGTTGTTGCTGTTATTGTTGTTGGTGGTTGAAAATAATAAGCGGCAGCAGATTGTCAACTGCTGAAGTAGCAGCGGGGTGGGGGGTGTGTGCGTATGTTGTTGTTAGTGTAACCACAGAACGCTGTGATTGAAGCACAGCACCAACAACAACAACAACAACACTTCACAGGACAAGGCCAAACTTACACTTAGAAGAAGAATAAGAAGAAGAGGAGAGGGAGGAGGAGCACTTCACTCACCTGAACTCGGCCGATCGCTGTAGCGCGTACAATAAACCCAAGCGGGCCAGACCATGGGCGTGCCACTGCCTCCGCTGCTGCTACTCGTTGTTGTTGTTGTCGCTGCTGTTGTTGTTGTACCATTGGCATTCGAGGCATTCGCCTCCGTGCTCCGGCACTCCTCGGCGCCAAAGTCGCCCGGCGATTTGGCCAAGTCGAGCGCGCTGCTCGCCGCCGTGCTGCAGGAGTCGTTGCTGTTGGTGCAAATGTTGGCCAGCGTGCTCGTGTAGCTCATGGTGCTCGTCGGCGGCGCCGCGCTGGCGGCCAAGTTCAGCGGCTTGGCGGCGCCACCACGCCGGCTGCTGGCCACGGGCGGAATGACAATGCTGCCCGGCGAACTGTTGCGCGTGGATGAGGAATCGCCGCTGGCCGGGCGCGGCTGCAGACGCGTGCCGAAGTCCGCCTTGAGTATGTTGTCGATGCTGAACTTGAGCGCCGACTCGTGCAGATTGTTGTCGTTGTTGTGGTTGTTGTTGTTGTGCAGCTGGAACGGCAGTTGGCCGTGCAGCTGTGCCTGCAGCTGATTGAGCTTGCTGCCGCCGCCGCTGGCCGGCGCAATGCCCAGCGCGGTGGCCGTCAGCTTGGCGAGCGCATCGCTCGGCGGCTGTGCACTGTGCGAGGCCGCCGCCGCCGCTGCCGCGAACTGTGACATCTTCGAGATGGCGCTCAGCTGCGTCTCAGTCATGGCAGCATTGCTCGGTAGCGCGCGGTAGCCCAGCGGCAGCACCGACGGCACCGTTGCACGCGCCACCGCGGCCGCGCTGCGCAGCGTGAGCGCATTTACGCGCGCCGCGGCCATCAGCTGCATCTGCTGCTTCATCAGTTCCTCGGCATAGATCTGTGATTTGCGCAGGAACTCCTCCTGGAAGGGCGAGGCGTGCGTCGTCGCGGTGGTTGTGGCGGCGCCGGCACGCAGCGCATGCACGACGGCCAGCGGATCGATGAGCTGTGCCGCCGATGTGGGCGAGGAGGCCGCCGAGCCGCCGCCTGCCTCGTGGTCCATGGAGCCGCTCGTGGTGTCGTTGCTGCTGACGCTGCTGAAGGCTGAGGGCCGATACAGCGTGCTCATGAGCAGTTGTTGTTGCTGTTGTTGTTGTTGTTGCCTCTGTGTGGCGTCCAGCTGGCCACGTGCGTGCGTCTGCTGCTGCTGCTGCTCCTGGCCCACGGACAGCACGCTGCCCTCGCTGCAGTAGCTCGCCGCATCATCTTCGTCCTCCTCATTATCATCATCATCCTCCTGCTCGTGTCTGACCGCCACTTCGTCCTCCTCCTCCTCCTCATCGATGACTATTGGCGTCGCGCATGCACTCATGTCCACATCAGCTGTGTCCTCCTCATGCCGCTCGTCCGCCACAAGCTTCGTGGCATTGTTGTTGTCCGGCCGTCTGTGCATTTCGATGCTGCCCAGCAGACGCGGACTGGTGACGCCGTGCTGCGCCAGCAGCAAGCAGTCCGGATGCATGTTCACCTGCAGTCGCCGTAGACTGCTCAGGGGCAGCGCCGTGGATGTCGCCGGTGGCGTTTGCGTTGGCGTTAAACGCTCAGCGTTTGCGGTATTCAAGCCCAAGTTCAACGTCGTGTGTCGCGTCGTTGCCGCCAGCGTGGACATTGATTGCACTAAACTAACTCTCTGTCTGTCTGTCTGTCTGTCTGCCTTTTGGTTGCTTTGCACAAACACAAACTTATTGCTTATTGGGCACGCTTGCGTCTGCACGAGCTTTGCAAAATGCCGACGGTAAACGCGCGTTTCACGACGTCAAAAGGCGACGGCAACATCGATCAACATACCACGCAACGCAACAAAAAATTATTTCACGTTTTGTTTATCAGCAAATTGTTTAATAACAATTCTGGTCAAGTTTTGTTTTTGTCACTATTTATTTCTTCTTCCTCTTGCCTGTAGCTCACACACACACACACACACACGCACGCACATATGCCTCGCTGGCTTGTGTTGTTGCACTCTCACGCGTATCGCTTTCAATTAATAATAAAATCTCAACCTAACCCAACAACAACAATAACATTAATAGGAATTATCAACAAACGTACAGAATCCGTTTTAGACGAGACGAGTCGAGTTGAGTCGAAAACGATGCGAACGACACCGGCAGACTTCAACTGTTGTGGCCGCCGCGTTAACTCAAATTGTTGTGTGGCACGTTGAACGTTTAAAGCAATCCGAAAGCAACACTCAGCAACACACAAACACACACGCACACACACTCGCACTCACTTATATACATGCAAACGAAAACCGGAAATAAAAACCGACGTCATTCGTGCGCTCTCACAAAACACAGCACAGCACATCGTGCTCGCTCGCTCACTCACTCACTCATTCACATGCTCTCAATCTGTTTGCGCGCGCTCTCTCTTTTTCTCTCTCTCTCTCGCAACATCCAATTGGAAACAGTTGAGCGCATGTGTGCGAGCAGTATGTTGTGTTTGTGTGAGTGTTATATTGCATGTGTATTGCGCACACACACTTATGCAGTATGTATATGTGTACATTAACATTAAACCGTATTTATATAGTGGGGCGTCGCATATGTTCACTATTGCCATCCTGCTCGCACACATTGCTGCATGCCTTAAAACTAACTTAATAGAATACTGTTTTGTTGGTCCTTTTGTTGACGCTTGACGGCTGCCGCTGCCGTTTGTTGTTGTTGTTGTTGCTGCTGTTGTTGCTGGCTTTGCTTTATGCTGTGCAGTTTGTGCGCGCATTGTTCGCTGTCAGTTGAGGTTATGTTAAGTGTTTGTATATTTGTTAATTAAGTACGCTGCCGACATTTGAGATCATTTCGTATTGCATTCTGCTGCAGCATTTACTCGTAAATCGTTCCACCGCCGTTCCCGTTCCCGTTGCCGTCGCCCCTTGCCGCTTGCTTCCATTGTGGCTGCGCATCTGCAGTCCTTTATTTAAGTTCCGCACACACTTACAGCATCCTTTCATATATACAAGCATATATACTGGCCAGCGGCATGTATCTGCACACACACACACACACACGCACACACATGCATCTGTTTGTAAGTTAGTTGTAAGGCATTCTCTTTTTTAACATGCTTCATTTAAGTTCATTTTCAATAAAAAAAAAATGTTGCGTTTTTTGATGTCATTGTTGATGCTTTTATTGTCTTTGTTGTTGTTGTTGTTGTTTTTGTGTGTTTCTGCAGTAGTTTCGCCTTTATAAATCACCACAATTTTACTGTTAAACATCTGCTGTGATTTCATAATTGCACTTCAAGCTGTCTTCACACACACACATTCACACATCATCATTGTCAACGAAGAAGAAGACTTTGTAACTATGCAATTGACAAAATCAATTATTAAGTGTATTAATTCGCGATTTTATTACTAGCTATACAACATACATATATTTATTTAACATATATTTAAATAATAAATTTAAATTATATTTAAACTTTAAAAATATTAAAAAAATGTATTTAAGCATTCAATTCTTTGCACAAACCAATTTAAACACTTTGAGCGATCACTTGTAGCGCACCATTTCACAGGCACAAAAAGTAAACAAACTATCATACATAATATCTCCACTAACAAAACGAAAACCGTGTAATTCAATACGCTAAATTATTATTTAAATAAATATGCGCCATTACTCATGCCCAAGAGACTTCTCTTTATCCAAGCCCAGGCCCAGGCCCATGCCCAATACAAACAAAACTATGCGCACGAAATGCTTTTCATTTCTTTTTATTTGTTTTTGTTATTTTACTTCCTCGCAGAGAAGATGAAAGAAGCCGCAAAGCGCAAAAAGCGAGATCGCAGTTAATCGCGCTGGAAATCTTTATCAGACAGAAGAGCAAAAGCGCAAAAAACCAACAAACAAACGACAACGACAACAACAACAACAACAACTAACAATGAAAACTACAAACGACAACAACAGCAACAATAAGAAGAAGAAGTACTACAACAAAAATGAACATCAACATCAAAAGCAATAAGTAACAAACAACAAACATATTTACTACAATGCTCAGCAACAACGAAAAGAGAGAGAGCGGGTGGCAGCACTAGCAGCAGCAGCAGCAGCGGCAGCAACCTTTAGTCAAACCCGCAATAATAGCAACAAGAAGTACGACAACACCAACAACACCAACAACAACAACAACAACAAATAGAAAAACTCACTCAACAAATAGCTGAACATAACAAAAGAAGCAGCACAGCACCAACAACCACAACAGCAACAACAACGACAGCGAAATTGTTGAGGCAAAAAATAAATAAAAATAAAATACCAACTAAGAAGAAGAAGAAGAAGTAGAAAAAAAAAAACTAGCAGCACTGCAAACAATTTAGATGCACAGTAATAGATAAACTTAAAGAGGCTTTTATTTAAACAAAAGCGCAACGAAATAAACGCCAATGATAGGTTGGCAATCAGTATAAGTGAGTGAGCTGCTGCCGCTGCTATTGTACTAAACGATAGGCACAACGTAAGCGGGGAGGCACGGCGTGTTGTGCTGCGACTGTAAGTGATGCTGCTGTGCAAAAGTTGACGCGCAAAAACGAATGTCGTTGTCGTGCAATTGCGCAGGCATGGTGAGTGGCTAAAGCAGCGTATGCAGCGAAATAGAGAGAGAGAAAGAGTGCGAGTGCGAGTGTGTGTGTGTGTGTGTGAGAGCAAGTTTCATATCATAACGTGTAAGTTTAGTTATGCGAATAAGTGTGGGGAGCGAAGCGAAATATAAGAACAGTTTGCAAGCTGCGCCATTCGCAATTATTGCAGTTCACTGCTTTGCGTCCTCTGCCCTTCTGCCTTGATGCGCAACCGACAACAACAAAAACAAAAGCAAAACACAGCGATGAGTGTTGGAGAATTGATTGTGCTTGTTGTCTTGTTGTTGAGCTTTGGCATCCTTTTTACGCTCTTTGCGAGTTCATACGTTGAATTGTCTTCGTGTTGTGCCTTTCTGTCTGATCTTTTAATCGATTCGTAACATTTATTTCATACAATCGTACAAATATATATATATATATATGTGTATGCATGCAATCGTTTGGGCTTTGTGCTTTGTTGTTGCTTTTGCAATTTCTGCAAGTTGTCATTGTTTTTGTTGAAGTTGTTGAGTTGTTGTTCTTGTTTGTCTAATGTTGTCGCTTTGACGTAGTTGTTGTTGTTGTTGTTGTTTTTGCTATTTGTGCTCTGATTTTGCAGTTTAGTTTTGGTTTTTGTTTCTGTTGCTGTTTGCCATCATGTAACTTGCTTATAAAACAATAGCCGATGTCGTAAATTGAGCTGCACTAAGTGCCGCACGCTGTGCCTGCCCTTGCAACCCGTTTCAATCGGCAAATGTGCGACAGCTGCGCACACAAATTAATAATTTGCGATATTTTGCAATCGATAACAAAAATTGATTGCACTCAAATGACAGTAATGTTGTTTGTTGTCAGCGTTGAAAGGAGACTTTAGCAGCAACAATTTGGTTTGCTTGTTGCTGCTAAATTGAAATTGAGATTTAATAAATAAACCGAATCATTTAAATTTTATAGTTTTGCTTATTTGTACTCGAAGTTTGTAAACTCAAAGTTTGCTTGAATACATTCATTTCAGTACAATGCGGTCCTTCAATTTAATGTACCCTTCTAACGCACTCACTCAAGCCAAAGAGCGTGAGATAGTGATAGAGAGAAAGTACAAATTATTAACGTACTCACGCTCAGTTATTCGAAACTAAGTACACCAAATAAACTTATGAGTACAGAGAAAATGAAATGAGTTCAGCCGAAAGAAGAGGACATCTCGTGTGCCAGAATACTACATTGCCTTAATAAAGAAGAATATTCATGTTTAGAGTTAATAATTTATTCATTTGCCGTTTTGAATGTATTCATACCGGACTTCTTACTTATGAGTGCATAATTTTGCCGATCCAATGACCCTTCAGCCAAACAGTGCGGCGACTTGAAGTCAATTCCGTCTTCAATGCGCCGCCAACTTCATGGCACAGCAATCATTTTTAATGCCTCATTGAGACTCCCATGGCGTTTGTTTACATTTCATTTTATTCGATACCATTTTTCCATTCATTTCGATTTCTCATGATTCATAACATGAAATAATTCAATGGTTTACCATTTGCCTCCAATTGAAGTCGGTTTGTTTGTCATGCGACGCCAATTGGCTTATAATCAAAGACTATTAAAGCGTTTAACAAGTTTGCATGGCATTTACTCAATTATTTTTTAATAATAATAAGTTTGTTTATTATTCTTGTCAATTAACACATTCTCAACGTTAATAACATGTCGGCAGACAAAAATTGTCTGTAATTTACATAAGCGCTGCTTGTGCGCAGAGGGGGGGAGGGCGGTAAGCACGAGCCAATCGATACCAATTAAAGTTATATAAAAGAAGTAACAAACATTTAATCGAACAACATTCAAGTAGAAGAAGCGACTAAGGCAATCAAAACAAGCCAACGTATTGCGTGTAGCGCACTTAGCAAATACAACAAACACGACATTTGAACTGCGAATTGCATGTGTGTGTGCGTGTGTGTGTGTGTGCTGCCAGCGCCTAATTACATGCTACGCCCTGAATAGCTTCAAGTTGCATTTCCAAGCGCTGACAGTCATGATGACCTTCCTTGCCACCCCCGATGGAAATGGCAGCGCTTCGCAAGGGCTTCTTCTTGGCATGTGTCCGTGCTTGCGCAAACCTTACCTGTCTCACGCCCTTTTACACAGGCGTGTGCGCTTTTTGATTGCCTAAAGCTTGCTTGTCGAACTCTGCTTGCTTGCAACATGTTTCCATGCATGATGACTGTTCCAAGTCCTTACATGCTTGCATCAAAACACCTTCAAAGTGAAGCGGTTCACATTGAGCATTAAAGCATGGCATTTTGGCACGACTGTTCCTTCAAAGTATTCTCATTTTTCCTGCTGGCAACAAGAAACCATTATAAATATTTGGCCTCACTTCAATTTGCGTGTGTGTGTGTGTGTGTGTCCTTATGTCAACTTGTCTTCAAGGGTACAACGGTAATTGCAGGCAAGTAAGACCTGTCATCAAGTATCGCACAAAACGCTTCTATTTAAATAATCAACAAGGCAAACAAGAAACGCTTATACGATCAACTGAATACACCGATTGCAGGACAAACGTGCGTTCTGCGTTCTGCGGTGAGTGGTGAAGTTTGTCAGCGTCAATGCGAAAGCACAATTAAATAAAAGGTTAATAATAAAGCACATTAAACCCCGTCTTGCTAGCCGCACCAACGCCCCGCCGACTGACTGAATGACAACATGGCCGCTGCCGACAGTTGTGAATGTCCTCACGTCCTTCACAATTGTCGCTCGGCTCGGCTCGAATCGTTGTTCTTGTTATTGTTGTTGTTGTCCCCATCATTAACAACATTTACTTCGCTGTTCGGTTCTGTTCTGTTTCATTCTATGTGTGTGTGTGTGTGTGTGTGTGAGTTTGTACTTGTCTCGTTTGCCTTCGCTTTGCTTCGTTTCAATTCGATTCATTTCAATTCAATTTAATTTGTTGCCACATCCTTTCAATTCTTCTCAGCAATGCAATGCAAATGTCAATTGATTGTCAGTTTCACTTCACTTCAATTCACTTTGTTGTTGTTGTTGTTGTTGCTTTTAACAAATTCGTTTATTTGTTTATTGCCTCTCATTTCCATATCTGTTTGTCTTCGCATTGGTATTGGTATTCGCATTGATATTGGTGTTTTAGCTGTTGTTTGTTATTTGTGTTTATTTAGTACAATCAACTAATTACGGCTTGTTAAATTGCCGCCATTGAAATGACCATTTAAACCATTCAATTTGGCTTCCACTCGACAACGACGACGTCGACGACGACGACGGCAACAACGCTAACGACAAGCACAAGCCCAAGCAGCGTGTGGCAGGCAGAGCGAGTGAGAGAGAGAGGAAGAGGAAGAGCGTAAAAAAGTAGCCGGCCAATTTAGCCACTGACGCTGGCAAAGCGCCCCCTGGCGGCCCTGGCGGTTGACCATTTAGTCGGAGTAGACAATTGTGTCATGTCAATGTGTCTATTTTTGTATTTGCGATTTTGCGTCTCAAAAAAACTTGTCTTTTGTCTTCATGCTGGCAACGGTTGTCAATTGACTTGATTATTTTGATTTGCAGTTAAACTAATCGATGGACATTTATTTGAGCTGCAAAATGCCGAAGTACATTGAAAACACTTGAAGAGTTCCTCAAGTAGGAAGGCCAACAATAGACAATAGAACTTCGGCCTTTAATATCCGAAGTTATTTCTTTCGATTCACATAAAGTCTAAAATGCTAATGATAAATTATGAAAAGAAGTCTTTCTTCTTCTTTAGTTGTCATTATATAACTTGAGATAAACATGCAAAAACCATTAATCCGGATGATCCGTTAATTCGGACACGGCCGTGTTTCTAACCGAATTATCGAAGTTCTACTACACATGTACATAAGCGAAATACAAGCTGACTGGCTCATCCTGAGATCTCCGAAGTTACTGGTCCGGCTGAGTTGTCCTATTTAAGTTGTTATGCGACTTTAATTTGAAGCATAACTGAAGGAAGTTAAAAGACTTCTCACCGTTAGCCACAGACATGGCAATAAAGCACGATCAATTACCAAGTCAGATGTTCTTTCACCTGCTTACCTGTTCATGGCTCATTCGCCCAAGGACGTCGAGCCAACAACAATGAGAGAGGTGCGATAAACAACAACAAATTGCAACAAAATTTATCAAACACGAGCATGAACTGTAATCTTTTGCCAGAGGCCGCCAGGAGGCAAATGCAGCCATGAACAGTTAAGACATGCCGAAGAAGAAGAAGAAAAGAAGAAGAAGTGTTGGTGATGATGTTCACGATGGAAGGAATTGTGGAAGGGGAACGGGAAGGAATCAACTTGCAAACGCCAAAGGTCACCTGCGAGCAACATCATTCATGAGTGTAATTTTCTACAGTCAAAACACCACCAACAACACCAACAACAACAACATGCTATGGCATTAAGACGGTGCTGAGAAGTGCCGAAGTTGGGAGAAACAAAAAAATAAAATTAAAATAAATGAAAAAGAAAATTTGCATTTTTTTTTCTGAATGGTTTTTGTATCTTTTGCCAGGGCTTCTTTTAACGGTTCACAGGTTCGGCAAAATTACATTAAAATTGATTTGTACACTTGGCGCGCGCAGCAAAACCTTTCGATCTCATTGTCGATCTCGGCGTCGCTAGAGATGGCGATATGCCGATACCCATCACGTTGTCGGCATGCTCGTGAAGGCGCTGCAAAATGCCGCTCCGCCCTCAAGCGGATTCGCGTAAGCACTTGCCGGTTGGGTAAGGAGAAGGCGCAGTTAGTAAAGCCGGCAGTTTATCGCATTCATTCTTTGATAAAAAAACCTCCGATTTACGGCAATCATTCAAATCGCACTCACAAAAATCTGCGTTTAACGAACGACTTGAACACGCTCATGTCACAGGCAGTGGTCAGTGGTCTTTCTGCTTTGAGTAAGAGAATAGCCAGCACGTTGCTCCCATTTAGAGGTCAACGGCCCTCATGGCTTGAATTAGTTCAAAACTAAACTAGCCAACCCTCCTTTTACATTGAGCGAGGTTGCATATCCAAAGATACTGCCAGCCATACCTATATGTTGTATATACGTTGGTGTACTAGGCTGTTTTCCTTCAGGACAGATCTGTGCATATGTTAGCTATTCACGATTGAGCATGATCCGTCCTAGACCATCGGGATCGATCGCGCAAGCGCTTTGTCTGATGCAACTCTTCATGTATGTACAGTAGAATTTCCATAGGGCGGCAATTAAATCCCTTTTGAATTATCGAAAAATTTTCAATTCATTTTTATTAATTTGCGAACAAATTTCGTTAAAAAATTATCGTTGCATTTCGAGATTCAGCCAACTGTCTTGGAAGTTGTAGTACAACTAATATCACAGTCCGACTTGTCGAAGCACTACTGTATATATAATTGCACACATTAATGTTTTTGGCATTCGCATTCCGTTGTCACCCAAATAAGTTAAATATTTTGATTTATCTTGTCTCATTTTGTTGGCTTTCGTGTCGCGTAATGTGTGAAAAAATACTTTGTTGCATTGATCAAACTTTCTCAAACTCATTTAAGTTCAATTCGCAAAAGTTTATCGGCAAGAAATTTTCTCACTCAATGGAAAATCCACATTTTCGATGAGAAATATTTGCACAAGCCGACGTCGACGCCGGTTGAGGACAACGAGAAGTAATCGACACACAAGTCAGAGGAAGGCGAAAATGTCACTTATTGCTGTCAAAATTCGAATGAAATGTCGAAGATGTCGCGTGTTCGACAGTACAGTGGTGGCCCAAAAAAAATTACCCTTCGCATTTCGAATAACCAACAAGGCGACAACTCCGACGTTAGTTGATATAGCAAGATCAGGCCGTCAAAAGTCATCGTTCATCGAACCATGTCTGGCCGCTCGTCTGTCCGCTCTCACCAATAGTTCTGTGAAACCCTGGAATGCACTGGAAGAGGTACTAATCTGAAACGCTAATCTGAGGGCGCAGTAATTATATCTCTTCAAAACTGCTTACCATAAAATACTCTTCTAACCGCATTTTTGCCTATCAACGACCATCAACTTTAATTTTTATAAATTGCACATTTGGAAATTGGACCGATTAGAGAAACTAAAACAATTTGTTTTCCAATGGCAATTGTTGAAAAAATGCTTGTAAGAATAAACATTATGCTGTTGTCGAACTGCATGCATCATCGATACTATCGATGTTGTCTTTAACCTAAAAAATATCGTTTTTTCTGCAGCATTAATTCTTGGCTTATAGTTGAAATCTTTTGTGTTAATTAAGGAGCGCCAATTAGTTTTTCATCCCCTCAAACGCTTTCTAAATCAAATGTACAAGCCAAACAGCACGAAAATTATGGAGTTCTCATTCGAAATACTTAATAAATTCGAGTTGCAGGCAACTTGTTGCGATTAATTGTCCGCCATGTTGGAATGGCTTAGTGAAAGAATGCCAACGCACGAAGCTAATTGCAGTTGTTGTATGCTCGTTTATGTAAAACAAAAATATGTGCAGAACAATTTGCGCGTTTGCCATTTGTCGACAACTTTCCCGCGCTCGAAGCACACAGACACTTTGTGGAGTTGTGCCGCCCCCCATTCAGGCTTAAAGTCAAGACTCATCAATCATACAACGGTGACACAGAGAGAGTTTTCTGCTCGTTGTTTTTTGTTTTTGTTTGTTTTTCTGTTGTTTGTTTGTCTCTGCTTCACATTAGGTCAGAAAGTTCAATGTTTAACAAGCGCGAAAGAAAGTTTGCCATACATTTTTGACGATTTTTCTTATTCAACTTTGTGCGCTAGAAATTCCTTAATCAAATCATGCACAAAAGCGAGTCGCTAACGAAGTGCCTTGCAGCAATAACAGCAACAACAACAACAACAACAACAACAACTAAAGCAACATGCACATGGTTAACAAACCAAAGGCAACAACAATGCGCAACAACAAAAGGTGAGAGTAGATTTGCAGGCACAACTAAAGTAACACCTTTGCAGTAGCAGCACAACAACAACAACAACAGCAGCAACGACAATAAAAGTAACAAAAAACATGCAATGACACCTCGAAGAAAATTGAGTGCAAAATATGGCAAAGTGAACATGATACAGAACCGAACATGGCATACAAAGTACACAGCACACACACACACACACACATGCACATGCACACGAGTAGGTGCCATGTCAGACGTGCATCTGAATCCCGTGTACGAATCCGAGTTCAAGTGCGATCGCTTCGTCCGCTCGGTTGGCAGCCAAATGTGCAGCCAATTAAAAACGAAATACGACAAGCGAAATTTGTGCCAGCCGAGATTCGGTTCGAGCAACAACACCGACAACAACAACAACAACAGCAGCAACAATAACAACACGACGCAGGATGAGGTCTGCGGATGAGGCTGCAACAGTCACGTTCGCCGAGGGCGCACAACGGCGGCGGCGACAACATTGTACAACAACAACAACAAAAATCTATGCCTTGCAATCAAATTAGGCAAAGCAGCCAAGGCGCGTCTGCCTTTTGTCGAAAGCCAACGGGTTGCCCCGCAGCGGGGGAGTTGCGCTTGTGTTTGTCGGAGCAAATAACGCCAAAATAGGTTAAAAATGCTCTTGTAAGGGAGCAAAATAGCTTTTAATTGCGACTTAATACAATCAGCAGGCAAGATTTCTCAACTCAATCGTGCGAACGACAAAACAAGACATGCAGGCAACAAAATGGCGTATACGTGGCGCTGCCAACTGGCATCAATTAGCAGCGCGTATGCAAAATGGCGGGCGCGAACGAATTAATGGACTGCAAAGCTTCGATTGAGCGGACAATTGGGAATCGGTCATTATTCGAAGATGTTTAGGGAATTTTAAAGGAAATTTTTAAAAATTCGAAACAATTTTGTAATTGGCAACTTTGAATTATGCAAGTGTAATCGACGTTCCACTGTACTTATGTGCAAGTGAGCAATCGACTTAGTTGCACTGTAGCCTAATTAGGCTCTGACTAACCCTCTTCAAGACTTGACTTAGCGATGTTTTGTTGTTATTACTATTGTTGCTGTTGTTGTTGTTGTTGTTGTGCATCTTGATATGCAAGTGTCAACGTTAAAATTTTACCGTTAACGAATTTTACTAACATTTCGGTTTCAGCACAGTTTTTTTTTGTTGTATTATTTTTTGCTTGTTTGTTAACATAACAACTCGTTTGCTTATTGCTGTTGTTACCGTTGTTGTTGTTGTTGTTGTTGTTGTTGCAGGCAGCGTCAGTAGCCATTGAGGCAGCGTTGCAACATGACACCTCGACATGACAACAAAATGAGCTTCTGTAACGTTTCGAGATCGTTGCCGATTTAATGTTAACAAACAACAAAAACGCGCCTGAATGACAACTTCAAAAAACAACGAATAAAAATCAAATCAAATAAAATAAAAAGAAATAATAATGTTGCATTTCGTTCAATATTTAACACCTTTCGAGTCGTTGTTGTTGCTATTTCACGCCAGCAAACAAGTTACAAAAATCAATGTGAGTGCGATTTTTTCGCTTTTATTTTATTTGAATTTTTTCGTCCAACATACGCACAGATACTCACACACACACAGACACATTTCAAGGCATGTTGTTGCTGCAATTTTAAGTTGCAAGTATCTTACGTAGTGAAGTATTTCAGTGCCAATTAAAAAAATAAGACAAACCTCAATTTTTTGTTCGTTTTTTGGTTATTTATTAATCATGTATGACTTCAAACACAAACAATGCGTCCAATAATTTTCGCATATCTTATTAACATCTTTGAACAGCTTGTCAGCTCCTTAGTGGCATAGGTGTGAATTTGCTTTGATTGCAGATTAAAATGCATTTTATTAACTCATTTTTCTTCGGACTGAACATGAACGGCTTTTGATAAGTTCTCTTTAAACTTCCCTAAGCAAGAGTATGGAGAAACTCTGCCCACGCTCAGATTAACCCCTAATTGGCAGTTAATTAAGATGGGTTTATTGATGATGGCAATAATTTGTTAATATACCTTACATCTTCAATTATTAACATTTCCTTTAGGAGGTTGTTTTCTCAACAAGCCAAAGTAATCTATGGAATAATGCTTTTCCTGATGGTTAATTTTATGTTTTATATATACACATCAATCGCTCACTTCGAAACAAGCTAAATGCAAAGAGTCCACATGGTTCGATTGGAAACATGGTCCCAAATGTAGCAGAAGTTTCCACAAGTACATTTGACGGTCTGCAATTATCACTTAGAACACTTTGCGGCTTGTTTGACAAACGTCTTCCATAGTAAGCCCACTGCTCCTAAACGCCTCCTGGAACTGCAAAAAATACGAGTCCTTCAAAACAGCACGACGCCATTGGTTCCAAATTCGGCAAAGGCTCTGGCACGATCATTGCCTTACAAATGGCAAGCATGCCACACATTGGTCGTTTCCGGAACTACCCTGGCCCACTTGTAGTCTCGGTTCCATCGGAACTCGTCTTTTAGCACTCTCTGAAACATTTTATATCTATTATGGTTGATTGCCACTGAATTGAAAGTCATTTAAGTTGAATTTATTATATTTATTATTTAAATTGTTTATTCATGTTTCTTCGCCATTATCTTGTTAGCTCTAAATTGGCGATACGAAGTTCCGCCAACAAATAATTCAATATATACAAACATCAGCATTATTCTTTTCGTTTCTCTTGGATTTTTGTTTTTGTTTTTTTTTTCTTCTTGCTACTTTACCTCTTCGTTTTCATTACATTTGCCATTAATTAATTTAATTTAATTGTTCAAGAAACAGTTAAAATCTGACTTATGCAACGGTGAACTTTTGCACGCCCACTTTGCCTCTTCTCTTCTTACTAACTTCTCTTACGCTCTCAACCGCCTTGTCTTCACTAATTTATAAATATCATGCTGCTTATTAATTTGTTTGTTTGTTTGTTTTCATTTTTTTACAGTGTACTAGAAGTTATTTTTTGTTTTCCTTTTATTTATTATTAATAATTTAAATATTCATTTAAATTTATTTGCTGAAATTACAATAAACATTAGAACAAGCGTCATAATTGTTTAAATTGTTTGTTTTTGTTTAATTTTTATTTTATTATTATTATTATTATTTTTTATTAAACAATTCTTCCTTTTCGTTTGCCTTGAGTTCATTCTTTTAATACCAAATTTCTTAATTTTTTTTTAGTTTTTTATTTTGTTTTGTTTCTTTTTAGTCTTGAGAGGAGGAGAGGTCAAAGTAAAAAATATGCAACTTTTACTTAAATGAACGCTAAGAGACATGCCTATATATACATATACATACATACATTTACACAAAATATGAGAAAAAACGTTGTCGAAGAGAACTATTTTATTTTTTTTATATTTTTTTATATTTAATTTACAGCTATTAATACTCTTTGGTAAGTAATTTTACAGTTAATATTTAACAATAATTCTTCTTTCAATTCAGAGAGGATTCTTTCTTTCTGAAATCTGTGCGCTATCGGATTATTTAGGAGGGGAGTGGGGGGATCATAGTAAAATGCCGCTATTCATCTATGTATATGCATGCATGCGCGTGTGTGTGTGTGTGAGTAGGTTTATATCTATTTATACATATATATATTTATATTTAACTTAGTATTTTAAATATATAATTTCCGTTATTATGTACAACATTCAAGTTACCCAAGTTTATTGTTGTTTTTTGTTTTTTTTTTTACATTTTCTTTATAACCAATAAGATATTTTCTATTTGCTATTTTTCTTGAAATTTAGCAATTGATTTGTTTTTTTTTTTTTTTGATTTTTGTAATCATTTATAATGCATGCTAATTGGAAAATCACACAGAATGTTGCAATCTCGCTTACATAATGTACGAGTGTTTATATAAATGGGTTTTTATAACTGTTTGGAATAAAAACTTGTATAGTTATCAAAATATCTTGCACACCTTCAACTTCTTCTTGGCCACTACCAACATCGAGCTTGCCAAATGGACCGTGTGACGCTGCATGTCTGTCTATGAGTATATGTGCGTGTCTGTTTGTCTGTCTGTCTGTGTGTGTGTTTGTTATGTCACTAATGACGTCACATACAAAATGGCATTAAAAGTTCTGCTTCGGTAATGATTTTTAAGTTTGTTTTCCGTTTTTTAGGCTTTTTTTCTTTTTTTCTATTCTATACACTTTTTTTTTTGTTTTCTTTTGTTGGTTTAATAATTCACATAAGACTGCTATACAAATATCTTTGTTACGGCTAAATTTTTAATTTACATGTATAATAAAGTTGATTTTATTTATCGCATATATATATTTTTTGTTTGTTTACATATACATACATGTATGTGTGTTTATATATATTATTACCCGTATCTGCAATCGCAAATTCTAACCTCAAAAAATGACATCACAATTCTACTTCATGCACTTTAAATATTTTATAATTCGAAAACGAAAACACAAAAATTTAAGTTTAATTTGGACTATTTTGGTTTTTTTTCAAAACCTTCAGAAATTTGAAAAGCAGAAAAGAAATTTTATTATGCTTGCACACTCTTCAATCTTCAAGAATTGCAAGCGGCGTACATATTTCTATATACCTTATGTAAATATATATTTAAAGTTTTATAGACTCTTTAATATACTCGATTTTTCGCGGTTTGGAAATGTGCTGCAATATAAATACTCAAGTATATATTTACAAGTTTTTATAAGATTTGATTTATCTTTGTTTTTGTTTACTAGAGCGGAAGATTTTGGAGTTTTACATTAAGATTTTCTCGTAAAGCTTCTTAGTTTTTGTTGTTAAGTGTGTAAAAATTTGTTGGTTTCTTTCTTTGTTTGTTATTGAATAGATTACATAACTATAAGCGTATTTTTTGTTATAATATATTTTGCTGGAAAAGGAACCAAAAACAAAGAAACAAAAGTTGTAGAAAAAACACAAAGAGCAAAACTAATAACACACTTTCGGTCAAAGTTCTTAATAAAAAACAATCTCGGCACTCAAAATAACACAAATTTAATTTTGAGTTTTGTAATTAAAGTCTTGAATTTGAAAAACTTTATATTGAAGTTCTATCTGAAAAAAGAAGTCACACAAGTTCTCCAAATAATCAAATATCTTTTCTATTGTGCCACATTTCAGACGAAAAAGTATCAGATTAATTCAAAGAATTTGGCTAAAATAGATGCTTCCCTTTGGCTTTTTAGGCAACAACAAAAGTAAACCAAAAGTTAATAAACAAATTAACAAAACGCAATAAATAAAAATAAGAAAGGAAAATAAACAAAAACATTTGTTACTTGAAATCGCATTTGACTTGTTTTTTTTTATGTATTTTTTGAATGCATTTTTGTTTTATTGATACTCTTTACGACTAAAATAAACTATGCTAAAATATTTCTATAATTTGTTTGCTGTTTGCGAATTTAGGTTTTTGATTTTTTGTATATAACGCTGATGTACTACAAGACTGCCATAACTCGAAAGCAAAGTGTTCAAACATTTCAGATTGTCAGATACCTAGCAGTTAAGAGTATAAGCTCTTTTGCTGCTCACGTCGCTGCATGAGCGATGTGTTCAAGATAACTGCATTAGCACTTCATGTATGTTGTAAAGTTATTGTTTTTCGCTATAACAGTTCTGTAGTAAATGAGCGATATAATTTTTTTCGTTTTGTTTCTTAATTTGTTTTGTCTCGTTTAACTACTTTATGCAATTTTCATATTACAATTTTTTTTTATTTGTTTTTTTTTTTTATATAATTAAAAAATATTACCTTGTATAAAAAATAATAGCAATTATAGTGTTTATTTTTATTAAAAATAACTAAGTTTATGTTTCGTTACAGTATAAATTAATTAATTAATTTATGTAAATCTAAAAAATGATAGCGAGCGTTGCCAACGCAGAGCGCAAACAGCGACAAGACGCAGAGCCGAAACGATGCGCCAACCGACGCTGTGTTGGCAACGCGGCGCAAGCGCAAGTTTTCTCTGCTAATGTTTGTTTGTGTGTATGTGTGTGTGTGTTTATGTGTTTGTTTGTGTGTGTGTGTGTGTTCGCTTTTATCATAGGAAAGTAAATGTTTTTGCTTTCAGTATTATTTTATGAATAATATAATTAAAATATTATTAAGCAATTATCAACTATTAAATTATTATCATTTATATACAACACATTCTATTTAACATTAGTTAATCATAATGTTTCAATCTGCGAATATTTCCTTCTTTTCGTTAATGATTTTTTTTTATAATTTATTTTTATTTTTTTTTTTGTATCTTGATTTTTGTGAGAAGATGAAAAACACGTGCGCACATATATATTTCAGTACCGATCGACAGTTCGGCAGTTGGACTTTATATTCACGCTCTTCACTCTCATTGCACGTAACGGTGCAAACCATACTGCGCTCAGCGGGCGTCCTTAAGACTTAGACGACCTTGAAAATAAGATCTCATATATAGTAAATACATAAAAATAAGCGAACTTTGTTATTGGTGGCTTTCATTCATCTGCAAAAATTTACATTTTTATCTTATCTCTTCGTTTAAATTATTTTGTAAAAACTATAGAAAAAACTATTAAATATATAAAATTAATTACAAATTAATCGCCCACTGAGCGTACGTTGCGTTTGCCTCGCTACAGTAATTAAGCTCGCTTAAGTAAATAAATACAAAGTTACAAAATTAATAATTACAGAAACTAAAGTTAATTACAGCGTCTCTGAGAGCCAAAGATAAATTTGTTTATACTTCAATTTGAGCGTGCGTGCGTGCGTGAGTCACATTGTGTTGACAAGGCAACACACGCACGGCCGAACGGTAACGCTGTGCGCAACCTTTACAAAATTTCGCATCCAACATTTGATTAACCACTTGTCATTCAAATATGTTTGATCGTCGATTCGCAATGCATTGTTGCTTATGTGTGACAAGTCTTCAAATGTAAATGTTTTAATTTTTAGGTTTCTTCTTTGTGTTGTGTGTTTGGTTCATTTGTTGGTTATTTCTTCTTTTTCTTGATTATATTCATATTGAATATTATTATAGCTTTTTACTTATATATGTAATGTATATATGCATTTTTTATATATATATATACATATATATGTATATATAGATATATGATCTATATAATTATGTATGTAGTTTCTGCAGTTATGTCTACGAGTACATTAATTTAAATAGATTTATGTTAACAACAACAACATTGAGAAAAATTACAATAAAAATGTAAAAAAGAAACGCAAGCGATTATCGCGCGCCAAAGCCATATGGAAAAACGTAGTGTAGACATGGATTAAAGATTCAACATCGCATACTAATTTCAATCCATCTTATGTTCGTCTAGCCAACGGTCAGATGATGCCGTCAACTGTCACCGTTTGCCATGCCATGCCAAATTAATGTTTTCTACGTACTTCGTCGGTCGGGCGACAGCCCAATTTTTGGCATTGTGGCGACCGCAAGTGGCCGCAATCATCCACACTGGACACAACATTGTGCACCGCAGCGCAATTGGTTAAGTGTAAAATACAATCGACACGCATTGAAAGTTAGCTATCCGTTTCTCATCTATTTATGGTAGTCGCGCCAGACCCTACAGTATTTACATTGGCTCCCGCAGACAAATTATTGCCATTACCGGCGCCACTGTTGCTGTTATTGTTGCTTGCACTGGTGGCCAAGCCAACTCCGCCGTTGTTCGCCGCTGTAACTATTTGCTCGACTGTCAAGGTTTTGTTTACCTCCTTGGTTACCGGTACCGATGCACCTGCCGTCGACACTGTCACAACATTTGGACTGTCAATCCCAGTGTTGTTGTTAGTTGACACTAACTGTCGTATTGTTGTTGAGGGACCAACTTGTAGTGTTGTGTTAGCACTGGCGCCGCTGGTGGTGTTCACTGTTGTACCCAACGGCAGCGAACGTACATTTGTTGTAAATATTGCCGGACTATTGGTCAATCGCCCGCGTAACACATGCTGAATTCCAGCAGGTCCTATTTGCATCTGCATTTGGCCGGTGTTATTTTTCTGCAACTGCTTTACGTTCAAAACGCTGGTGACCAGCACACGCTTATTATCCGACGCATTCACGCCGGCAGATGTTGTGGCCATCGTTTTTAACTTCTGTTGTTGTTGCTGCTGTACTATGCTACTCGTATTGTGCGACTTATTTAGAACGACAGTTGTGGCACCATATTGCTGAGTTTGTGGCAGTTGTTGTTGCTGCTGCTGATGGTTGACCAAGCTATCCTGTTGCACAACACTGGTGCCAGCGGCACCAGAAGTTGACACAAAGTTCACCTTGAGACTGGAATTTTGCAAGTCCTTATAATGAATTTTTTGTGTTGTCGCAGCTTGACCGCTGTTTACAGCTGCTGCCGCCGCTTGCAGTTCACTGGCTGTAGCAATTGTATAATTTCCCGCGCCACCACTGCTGTTACTACTTGTTAAATAGATTTTGTTACCCTGTGGTGTGCCGGCCTGCGATGTTATAATTGCGGCCGTCGGCTGCAGACTGTAATTGTGATTGGCTGCTATTGCCGCAGCAGAATTTTGTTTTTGTTGTTGCTGTTGTTGCTGCTGCTGTTGTTGCTGATGCTGCTGCTGTTGTTGTTGCTGCTGCTGAAGATTCAAATCAGATACAAGCAGTGGAAATGGCGACATTTTTATCACTTTGCCCACTTGTATCTTTTGTGATTGTTGTTGCTGCTTTTGGTTTTGATTAAATGTTTCCGTAATATTTGACTCTTGTATACTAAGATGGTCGTTGTTCGATGAGTTGGTGACATCATCATCATGTTGCAGTAACTGTTGTTGCTGCTGCAACTGCTGCAAATGTTGCTTGGTAATTTGAATATGATGTTGCTGTTGTGGCGATGGATGTGCAACAACTTTACGCTGTGTAAATTTACGATTCAACAACAACTTATTGATATCTACAATGAAAAAATTAATTAAATAAATTAATATATATTTATAACGTATTACCAAAATGCTCTTACCTGTAGTCTCTGGTCCGTTTGTTTGTCGTTTTTGTACGGTTCGGTTGGTCCAGAGAATTTTATTGGTGCCAGCCGTTGGTGCCTCCGTCGTTGCTGTTATAACCGCCGTATTAGCACCAGCAACATTCGTGCCACTAACTTGACGCCACACAAACTGCTGAGTTGGCTGACCCTGCACCAGTTGTTGTGGCGTCAACTGTTGAGTATTGCTCCGCGCTACTGTCGTAAATACAACCGGCGTTGTCGTCGTTGTAATTTGCTGGGACGAGACTAGAGATGGCGACGAAACATGTTGAACGCTTCCAATACTGTGAACGGCCAATTGCTGTCCACTCGTTGTATTGACAACATTGACACCAGGCATCGAAAAGATACCTGACGTTCCAGCATTAGCTGATGTGTTGCCATCAATCGTGAGCAAACTTGTGTTCGGCGTCTGACCAACTGTCGTCACTTGCTGTGTGCCATCGCTCTGTAATTTTATATTAGACAGAGTTATGACCGTGTTCGAGCCAAGACTGCTAGGCATCGGACCAGCTGTCGATACCAAACCACTAGCTGTTTTCTGCAGGGTATATGCTAACTTTTGTGTGCTTGTTGGTGTTGTAGCCGCAACAATATCACCCGAACTGGTTGTATATATCATATGATTTCCTGCTGCAGGACTTGCTTGCGTCAATGACGTTGACTGAGAGCGTACAGCAGATGTTAGTGAACAGGGAAGTGAAACCGGCGGTGCTGATACCACGGACGAATTCGCTGTCGAAACATGCTGGGTAAGAACAGATAAAATCTGTTGTTGGCTTTGTTGCAGTTGTTGTTGTTGTTGATTTTGTTGTAGTTGTTGTTGGTTTTGTTGAAGTTGTTGTTGCTGTTGATTTTGTTGCAGTTGTTGTTGCTGTTGATTTTGTTGTATGTGTTGTTGATTTTGAGTCAGTTGTTGTTGCCGTTGCACATTCAAATTCCTTAACTGCGTGAATTGGATTTGTTGAATTTGTTGGAATTGCTGCTGGAGTTGTTGCTGCTGCTGTTGTTGCTGCTGCTGTTGTTGTTGCTGTTGTTGCTGCTGCTGTTGTTGCTGCTGCTGTTGTTGCTGCTGTTGTTGTTGCTGCTGTTGTTGTTGTTGATGGTGATTTTGGTGAGTCATCAATGTCGTTTGAGGCTGTACAATTGTTTTTTGTATCGTATGCGGAGCTATTGTTACAATATCTCCAACTGATGCTGGTGATGTTGCGTTTGGTAACTCTGTGGGAATCTGCCTGTGTTGTTGAAATTCTTGCGGAGTGCACAGAAACAGCTGACCTTGAGAAACGTTTACAAGTTGCGAGCTACTTAACATTGTTGGTGTCTGTGTCTGTTGCAGCGGTTGTTGCTGTTGCAGCGGTGGTGGCTGTTGTTGTTGTTGCAGCGGTGGTGGCTGTTGCTGCGGTTGTTGCGGCTGTTTCTGTTGTTGCAGTTGTATTGGTTGTTGCGCGGGAATATTCAGTACTGGCGGCACTGCGGAGGTCAATGGCGTCGGTGTCGGTGTTACAACCGGTTGTGAGTTACAAGCAGTTATTTCAGGTGGTTCTGATTTCACTTCAACCGACTCAGTAGTGACCTCTTGTTTGACCTCTTCCTTGCTAAAGAATGTAACTTTTTCATCTTTTGTGTCGATAAAGGAAGTCACACTAAAACTAGAGCTGCCCACTGGACCATTATAGAAACGTGACTTGCCACCTTTTCCTCGAGCGGCACGTTTACTGTCGCCAGATTTCAGTTTTTTGTCCTCTATGCAATCCAAAAGTCCAGCAGCAGCCTCAACATCGTTGCCGACATCGTCAACAGCTCCTTCACCATCAAGAATGCCATTCCAAAAGTTTGTTGCCTGATTAAGTGTTTTCATGTCATCCATTGCGCACTCTTGCAGAATATTATCGAGCATATTTTCATCGGTTTCATCGCCATCACCCAAGAGATTGATGTCATTCAGTGAGTCACCACTGAGGTTGAAATCAAGACCAGAATTGGAATTAATTTCAGGACTCTTACTGCTGCCACGCGCAACGTCCAATGAATATGCCGACTGTAAGAGCTGCGTGTCCGCCTCGAGCTCAGTGTATTTAAATTCACTACTCACAAAGAACGGATCCACGTCGTTAGTTAAAGTGTCGATCTCATCTGGTTTTGCGTCCGTAAAACGATGTATTTCCATTGTGAGCGGTGTGTCTTGTGACCAATCGACAAGTGGCTGATCTGGTTCAAACAACTTGCCATCGTTACTGTCCGACAGCTCATCTGAAGGAGTCTTTGGCCTGAAATGCAACCAATCACGACGTATCTCCGAAAGCAGTTCATTGCAAATATCTAAACGCTGACTGGATGTTGGCGACAGGCTGCCCATGTAATCCACCTCATCTGATTCAGCTTCCGAGCCTACGAATAACCGTAAACTTCTTCCGATGTTAGTATGTTGCTTTTTTGTATTTCGCAGGTTTCGCAATCTTATCACATCTGGAATTGGATTGAAGTACGGTTCCTCATCGACTTCGTCTTCGACGCATGTGGTTGTGGTACTCCTGGACGGTTGTTGATCCAAGGGATTCTCTTCTGCACTTTGTTGCAACGATAAGGGTGCAACGGCAGAAGTTGTTTCCGGCTCCACGGCTAACTCTTTCTTTACCGTGTGCCGTATAATGTTGCTCAACTGTGCCAAATTGACGTTTTCCTCATCGTCAACCATATCCGCGGGCGTCGCTGCTGATTTTCGTATGCTTATGAGTGGCTCATTTGAATCATCGGCATCAAGCAACTCTTGCTTTATCGTTTTGGCCACTTCCTCAACCGATTTTGTTGTGGTAGTGGTGGATGGCGATGCCGCCGCCACTTCCTGCTTTATCACATTAAAGTTTTCGCTAACGTTAACATTCTTATTTATATTACTACTACTATTGTTGTTGTTGTTATTCAACGCGGTGTTATTGTTGGAACGGTGGTGTTGATGATTTGATCGCTTCTCCAGTTCCGGCTGTGACTGAAGCTGAGAC
Source organism: Phortica magna (assembly GCA_037044515.1). Lineage (NCBI taxonomy): Eukaryota > Metazoa > Arthropoda > Insecta > Diptera > Drosophilidae > Phortica > Phortica magna. The sequence goes on from JBAMBP010002545.1 coordinate 352,759, forward strand.
TGATTAAGCTGCTCATCAGCCACTACTTTCTCACTCTCCGTTACAGCGTTCTCAATTAGTCGCTCCCGTTTAACTTTTTCACTCAACAGTACACTTTGGAATCCATTTCGTTCCATGGACTCAGCTAACTGTCTTAATAGTCGGGCAGGAAGTGGTTTTAGCAACGATGAATATTCATCGTTCATTTCACCACATTTTTGACGTTTCACCGCACTCCTTTCTATTTCTCTTTGCTTGTTTCGCCTTAGCCGTCGCTTCTTATTACGTATTTCATAACTATCGCGTCCCAACGTTAATGCAGAGCTGTATGCCGCGATCCGTGAAAGATTCTCACTTTCAGTACTAAATCCACTGAATTGATCATCGTCTTCATCGTCATCGCACAAATCGGACTGAATAGTTTCTGCTTTAACCAAATTTGTATCATCGCAGGATTCAACTTTGACATCTGTTGTGCTTTGGGTCGACCCTTCCGGGGCTTTAATTGGCAGGTCAACAACAGTGGGTGGGGAAGCGGGCTTTGGCGGTATCTTTTTAACTGGCTTACTAGCGGTTACACTCTCGAGTACTGTATAGTCCAAGTGAGACCAAAAATCATCCAAATTCGTTGACGCTCGATCAAAGAGTATACGTCCGCCTCGTCCCAGACGCCGACGTGCAAATCCAATGCAACGAGGTCTAATATATAATAAATAAATTTTAAACACTGCAGATAATACAAATAGACTTCTGTGACGTCTCACCTTGGTTGACTTATGGACGTCAGCGTGTAACGATACTTTGGATCAGAGGAGGTATTTTCGTCATGTGGCATCTCCCATGGCCAGAGTCCTTCACTTTCACGTGTCTAAAAACAATAATTAAATGTTATTACCACACATCTAGTTGAAAATAACTATAAAAATTCATACCCGCAAGTAGTTACAACTTTCACGACGTCTAAATGCGAAGGGTGCTTCTTCCTCGCTCTCTGAGCCCGCTTTGTTACCATTTTGGCCGCTACACGAAGCAAAATCTTCCTCCTCTGTTTCAATATTCGACTCAATCGCTCCAGACGGTGACGAGCTCTGACGATGCAGGTGATGCAAGTGTGACAGGTGATGCGTAGAAGAAGACGCCGACCCTGTTGGAACCATACCAACACCTGCCAAATACTGTTGCTGCTGTTGTTTATTACGGGGCAGTTTGTGTTTTCGTTTCTTGTACTCTCGTTTCTCTTTGCGACTACTGCCGCCAGCATTGACGGCATCTAAAATATTAGAATATAATTTAATCATTAAAACTTTTTGATTAAAATTTAAGTTATTGAAATAGATTAACTAACCAATTGCCAGATTCGAAGAATTCAGGTACTGCGACCCTGACGCATACAAATTACCACCACCAGCCGCAGCGCTGGCAGCACTCGCAAGCATGCCAGGAGTCATTAAAGCGCCAACTGCTCCAGTTATTGCACCAGTGGGCGTTGAAGCAGCTGACGATGAAGGATGTGAGTATTGATTCGTATACAACGGAGTAAACGCGGGTCTGTGCAAAATCACAAAGTTATGAGTTATAACATAGTAATTAAAAAATTATTTATGATAATTACCTTGAATTCTTAACCTGGGAACAGAGCTCAGAATACACAGCACCATTGAAATCACGCATCTGCACACGCTTTTCGAAGATGTCGATGGAGAGTTTTAGTTGATCGCGTTTTGTTTCCTCGCGCTTCTTTACCATCTCAAGCATTGTCGTGGCGCGTTGCAAATCACGTCTATATTATGTGGATAACAAAACAACAACATATATAATTAATATAATATAATTTCTTTAAAGATCATCCAGTTTATACGGGCATTGTACCGACCTCAATTTGAGCATCTTCTCATATGACGCTTCGTCGTTTTTACGATTTTTGCGTGTCTGCATTTTCTCGGTTCGACGACGAAAGGCTAAGTACGGGTTATTCGAAGATGCACCCGGTCGATTCTCAGTTTTGACTGTGAGTATCAGAGGATGTTGCTGTGGGTGTGTGTGTGAATTTGATAATGAGTTTCGTATAATCGTATTTCGTAATTAGTTTATTCAGTACCATTTTGAGACGTTTGTTAAGCCAATAGTCATAGACCGATATACTGATCTCATCATCCTGCTTGAGCAACGTTTTGGCCTCGTTAAGTGTTACGACCGTTTGACCGGAACTCTTCTCCAGGCGATCCATCATCTGTTCAAACTTTAGTTCAGTGAGATCGAGCCGATGATTTTGCTGACTGAGCCATTCCTCGTCTGCACTATCCATGTCATAGTCCGGTACATCCGTATCCAATCCTAGCGCTGTAAATATAGTGTTTTGTATTTTATCTGTCAATAACTTATACTTATGTTTGACAGTAGCCACTTACGTTGCATATGTATAAGCTGGCGAGGCATTTTGTAATTAGCTGGATAGAAGGTATCGTAGAATGTTTGTTCGGTCGCATATACCTCCGGTGTTGGGATGATTAAACCTGTACATATTGCCCTTTGTAAATGATGTTCCTAAAATTTGAATATTTAGTTTAAGCGATGTAATGGTTTGTATATGTATGTATTATTTAGCTTTTTAGCCAGCTACTAGATTATATTAAATATAATCCAACGACACCAAGGCGTTAAAAAACTCACCGACTCTTCCTCTTTTTCCATTCCGCTGGGCATTTGCGGCACTGCACGATTTATGGCTGAATATTCTGGCAAATCAGGCAACTCCTCCGCCAAGTATATTGGCATCTGCTTGGACGGGTCCAAGTGACGCGCCCGAAACGATAGCTTCGACATGTTGTTTTATGGAACGTTTATTTATTTATATATATTTGTTTTTCGTTTTGTTTGCAGGATAACTTAAAATTGATTATGGAATAGGTTGTGGTGCTGCTTGCTTGATTAGCTTAGGTTTCTAAGTATATTAGATTAACTCCGATAATTATACTTGATGGGGGTTTTGTGCTTCTGCTGCTGTTCGTGCCGTGAACTGACGTTGAAATTTGATGATTATGAGATGATGAGCCAGCTGACGTCGTTTTCAACAATGAAGGATCTTTTATCAGTTTCGTTGCTTTAGTTAGCCTCTCAAAAGAAGAGGTTTTGGATGGAGATGTGCTGCTATTACTACTACGACGGTTGAAAGTTGCGATCGACCGTTCAGTGTGTGTTGTAAGCAGCAGATTCAACAAATTATTTTGCTGTTTTACAAAAGCCTCTGCTCCTGTGCTGCAGGGGCTGCGGTGGCCGCCGATCCAGCTGGTGTACGCAGCCCCTGTGCTAATGAGGTGCGTACTGCAGCTACGACTGTCGCTGCTGCTCGGTGCGACTGCGGCTTCGAAGTTACAATACCGACGCCTGCCGGCAACTGCTTCAGCTAAGTATGGTGTACAATCCGCGTTTGTGTATGAATCTGCGATTATATCTGTGGGTTCTTCGGCTATGTATGGCAATTCGCGATCCTTGCGACCACTACCACCAACGCAGCCTCCTCCTCCTTCGCTTTGTTGTAGTCGGTGTTCAGCTATCACTCTGCGCTCAATGTGCTCTGACAGCCCCGACACCAACAGCAAAATCAACGAGGCTATTTTATTGCAATTACGACAACAACGCAGTGTTAGCAACAGTAATAACGAATGAAGCAACTGTGTCGACGACATTTTTCACGTTGAAATCGAAGGAATCATGTGAATTGGCATAATTACGACAATATTTGCACATTTCAGTTCATCATTCTACTTGTTATTTGTTTGAATTTCATTTGGTGCTGCTGCTTTTAATTTATTTATATATATTTTTGTTGTACTGCCTTATCGCATTTCTCTTTTTGTTTTGATCGTTTTAATATTTTTATTTATTCTTTTTTTCACTCATTCATTCATTAACTCCAAATGTTTGTTGTTGTTTTTATTTTTGGGTCTCCGATTATTTGCGGTTTAAGTGATTCGTTTATTTCCAAGGAAAACTCTGCTAAAACGGCAGCTGCTGTTCTGCTGACGTTCGTTTATCTGCCGGAAAACAAAAACAATCAAACCGTCGTCATAAGTACAATCACAACAAAACGACAAAAGGCGAAAGAATGCACAAAGCACACTGAACAAAAATTAACACAGCGCGCGAAAATGCACGTCGCGCGATACTTTGGATGCAAAAACAAATCGACTCCAACAACAATAATTCGGAACTCTTTTTTAATTTTTGTTTTGTTTACTAATCTTATCCATTTTCATATCAAAATTCAAAAAGGCACACAAATAAAAGTTATGAATCACTTGCTTTTGACAAATAAATAGCATTCGTTAAAATGCGAAATCATAAAGCCGACCGCTCGAAAAAAAAGGCGGCATAAACAAACACACTCACGGCGAATTGAACTAACGCGGCGAGTTCGAAAACACAAATTCTTTGCACAAACGCTTTGACTCTGTTTTGAAACTGCTGGCGCTGCATTGGTTTGGCTTATGTCGCGGAATATTCAATGGGGATATGTTCGCAGCAGTTTTAGCTTCTTCCTCGACGAAATGTGACACTTTTGCGCAAGAGTGAAACTTCTGCGTAAATTTTGACTCGATTTTGTTTCTCGGCCAAAATTCGTTTGCCAAGTTTTGTTTAGCTGCAGTGTGAGACTGTGTACGTGTGTTTTTGTATTTGTATTTGACGACCGGACAGACGGACGAAAAAAAACTGACAATGATTGTTTTTTCTATTATTTGCAAAAACAAGGAGTGCTTCGACTTTCTCGTTATTTCTCAAATCACAAACAATTTTTTTGCCACTGTTTATTTCGGTTCTTACACACCTTTACTAATGATTTTGTCACAATTTTCGCAAATATCGAACACAATTTTACTGAATTTGCGGAAAGCGTGGTTCTGCGAGAGCAGTAATGGCGGCCAAAACACGAAGACTAACGAGAGTTCGCGCGCAATACTACCACGCCGATATTTTTTAGGCAAAGGCGATTATCAGCGCGCCAACGCGTGACGGCTTGCCGCTATATTTACACTGCCGAGCACATTCATTTATATTTGCTACAATATAATACTTTTGTCTAGTATTTCAGAAATTATTGTAATGCATCAAACCATTTATAAACTATTTTTTTAGTAAACCCAAACACATTCGAACACATTGTTCGAAAAATCATTGCCGCCGACACGGCACTTTAATGGCTTGGGAGTCTTCACATACAAGCAAATTTTTCACAGAAAATCGATTGATTTCACCATAAATTTTTAGCACAATTTTCTTTATTTACTTTCCAATTTTTATGTTGATACCACGAGTTTCGAATGTATTTTGACTTTCTCTCAAATTTTCTGCAAATTTTAGCACTTTTTTGCACAAAAATTGTTTTTAAATTCCGTTTTTCACAGCGACACGTTTTTCGTGTGTTCGGCGGCCATTACAATTCTCGCCATTCCGTTTTCGAAATTGCTTCGAAGTTGGTCGAGACGCAGAAATTATTTAGGGGTAGTTAAATCGTGTTCTCTTTAATGAATTTTCTAAGCTAAGGTATCAAAAAATTCTGCGATTTAAGCTGAATTTGTTTGCATAAAAGGGCATTTTGTTTCAGCCTTGTAAGTAATAAATAATTAAATGTTTAAAATAAACATCAAAACATGTTATTTTGTCGCCGACATAAGCAATGGCAATGTTAACTCAATGTAAGCAACAGAAAAGAGAAGGACAAACACATAAAAAAGGACAAAAAATGCCAAAATCCGGGTATGGAAACTGACATGAAATTTTGGCGCCATGAAACCAAACCTCGACTAGGTCGGAAATGAAGAATTTTCAATTGGACTGACACATGATTATCATTACATTTTAAACGAATGTTCGCCAGTTTTTCTTCAGCTTATCGTTGACGACCTGCTAGCTCTCAAATTAGAGATATGCAAGTGTACTCTCTCATAGCACACTATTGTTTGAAGATGACATACGCCAGTTTATCTCCTACCATATCGCTAGAAGACAAAGCAAACACGATGCCATGTGCATGTTTTTTATAAAACAGACTGTTAAATTAATTGAGAGTTCGTGAGAGCAATATCTCAATGCAGAGTTGTCAAATCACTAGGTAGCGTGAAACGACAAAATGTAAGCTAGCTAGTCAAATTTCGCTATACAAATAATCGAGGTTCAGTAACATTACTTATGTTGCATCACTTAAAAAATGGGTCAGTAACTATACAAAAAAATGTATTATCTTAAAATGATTTGACATATTAGAAAAACATGTTAAGTTTAACATTCCGAGACTTTAACCATGGAAAAGAGTGTTGCCAAATTAGCCTTTTTCCCAATATTTCTTACTGGTTTTGAGACTCGAATGTCGGCAACAACGGACAGCGAGAACTCTGGCCTTTTTAAGAACCGAACCCAAAAAATTCTCAAATGCAACACTAGCAGTTTTCATCGGCATTATAATTCAGCAATATTTTCGCAGCCAAATTAACATAATGAACAACAATAAATCTATGTAATGGAAAGTAACTTTAATAACATATCCCTGTTGATGCAATGTTAGAAATAGAAACATATAAAAAAAAGGACAAAACACATCTTATCCCTACATGTTTCTATTTTGCATGAATTTTCATGCGCCCAGGAATTAGGCTTGTTGGATTTCAAGCACGCATGTATGATGAATGACCGACAATGCTTATTGCAACAACATCGCCGCCTCTGTAACACATCTTCAGTACTTCCAGTACTTGAATCAAGTCGAAATATGGAAAAAGGCTAGGCCTAACACAAGCAAAATAACTTAAAATACCGGATAACTTTCGAATGCATTTGCTTATTTAGAGTTTTGGCATGTTAAGTGAATATTGCTAACAATTGCAACTGGCAATATGTAACCAAATAAACAAAATGTATAAAAAGGGAGGCCACTTGGAAAGCAAACTCGTATTTGTTTGCATTTGAAATAAGTGTCAGATGTGTTTGCTTGCAATCACAGGGAACATCCCAACTTAACAGACAAAAAACAGAAAAATCCTCAACAGCGTGTTAGCATAATGAAAATAGATTGCCCTATGTTTGACTGTAACAATAGGGTAGCATAAATTAATTCACTTCGATCAGCGACAAAATAACCAACCAGTGACAAATCGGCTCAATATGGCAACTACATCCGACAAAATTTGTTTTTGTTTTCGTCCAACTGTCTTCGAAGACAACAATCGCCGGATTTCATTTCATAGAAATTTACTACTGCAATCCGCAACATTTAGTAAACGCAAACATACGTACCACCAACTGAGAATACATTATTTGAAGATTCCATTTAATGAAACGGACAGACTGACAAATCACTGTGATTTACTATCAATTTGCAGGACGACAGAATAAAAACGAGTAGAATCTATCCGATAAAAGGTCGTGCTGGTGGTTATCATCATGTACCCGCAAAGTTCGCAGAAAAAGTTTTGGACGTTTACAGGCGAAAAACAATTGAATGAATTGCGTCTGGAGCAGAACACAAAATTCATTGAGGCGCACGAAGCCAGCAAACCAAATGATGTAGAAACGCAAAATTATTTTCTAACACCGGCAGAAGAACGCCTGCTCCTCAAGCAATATGAAGTCTATTTGAATGATTTTTGTCGTCGTTTCGAGCCGGCTATGCCAAAATGTGTGGTAGGAACAGCATTCAACTATTTTAAGCGTTTCTATTTAAACAACACGCCTATGGACTATCATCCGAAGGAAATATTGTAAGCAATACTGTAAACTTTACTTAGAAATGCAGATATGTAACATATTCTCCATGCAGAGCTACCTGTGTTTACCTAGCATGCAAAGTAGAAGAATTTAATGTGTCCATTGGTCAATTTGTCAGCAACATACGCGGTGACCGTAATAAGGCTACCGACATAGTACTCACTAATGAATTGCTAATGATGCAGCATTTAAATTATTACTTAACAATACACAATCCATTCCGTCCACTGGAAGGATTTCTGATCGACATCAAAGTAATGATTTGAATTTGAGGCGTATGTAATTGATTTAATAATGTATTTTGCAGACTCGAAGTAGCATGGAAAATCCAGAACGTTTACGTCCACATATTGACGGTTTCATAGAGAAAACTTTCTTCACAGATGCTTGTCTTCTCTACTCTCCTTCGCAGATTGCCTTAGCTGCGGTTTTACATGCGGCTAGCAAGGAACAAGAAAACCTGGATAGTTATGTGACAGAGAATCTCTTCTTATCGGCTCGTGATAAGTTACCCGTGCTCATCGACTCCGTACGAAGTGAGTGTTCGATGTTGTAAAATGTAAAAACAACTATTCCTTTTTTGTTTTGTTGGAACAGAAATACGCCTAATGGTAAAGCAATATCAAATGCCAGACCGGGAGAGTATTAAATTAATTGAAAAGAAACTAGATATATGTCGAAATCAGGAGAACAATCCAGACAGCGAACTGTATGTTAAGTTTTTATTCATTTTTTTTTTAAATATTAATCTTAATGGTTATATCTAGTTACAAGGAACGTTTACGCCGCTTGTACACCGACGATGACGATGATGCTGCTTTGCGCGATGCCTCTTTTCATATAGCAGATGCTAGTGCCGACAGCTCAACAATGAATGTCAGTCAATGAGGTCATCTTCCACTTTCTACAATAAAATTACGCTTATAAAACTACATATGTAAAATAAATTTAAAAAAATCAATTTTCTGAGTTTTTGATTGTTTATTGTATTGTATAATATATATTCTTAGCTTTATAAAGTAATAATATTAACAATGTTTAAACGTCTGCTTCGCTTGGATTAACAATTTGTTTTCATAAGGTATTCTGTGAGATATTTCATTTTGTATTTGCTTAATTTTTTTAATGATTTTATTTATTAAATATTATTTTTTTATTGCATTCCAAGTGCCAGTTTTGGGTTAATTAACATAAATATTGCTACAATTGTCGATTTTTATTGTTAAATGTAATTTATTAAACTTGTCCAACAATAACCATAAATTTTGTTATTCATAAGGTCCAACCATCGCCAATATTGTGCAACGCTCAGCGTTCATTTCTTTTTATAATTTAACAAACTAACAACAATTCGTTAATTTGCTAAAATCTACTTGTTCAGATTAAAATGTGATTATTATTATTGTTTTGTTTATAAACTTGAGTTATGCTTAAGCATTAAATTTCCTTTGATTTCGAAGCGAATAATTTTTATTACAGATTTGATTAAATATTTATTAAAAAATTTGAAAAGCCTTTATTAACAATGGAAGCACTTCGTCACAAGCATTTTCAAATGAATTTCGAAAAGCCCAAAGCCATTTTGTGTTTTCTGCTTCTAAGCGTTTAAAGATGGTGCTTCGCTAATGTTAATTATTATGGAGTTTATAACAAAAGCTTAGCGTTGAATCCATTGTTTATTCGTTGCATTAACGACAATGAAATGCATAAAATTGCGCAGTAGTCCAGTATTTTTATTCCGCCATCTTGTAGCCGACTGTGCGCGTTGTTGTTGTTCCTTATCCAGCGTTGTTCGTCTTTTTGTTTATACGGGCGCGGCCATGGCACGTACTCACTTACTGGAAGGAATATGCAAATGCCACAAATGCGTCGCGTTAGCGTACGCCTTTGTTAAGGCTCGCATCCTTCGCTCTACAGTTCGCACGAAATGCATGCGCTCCGGCGGGCTCAATTGTAAGTGGAGCTTCATAACTCGTCAACAATCAATGATTTATTGAAGGGTTTGCCAATTGAGCCGTGCTGTCGCCACATTTCTGCTACTGTCATGGCTGCGATAGTCGTACATGATAAAAAAATTTGAATCAGACCAGTGGCATCGTATGTGAAAAAGCACTTTTCGAAATTAAAATACATTTAGAAGATCTCTTCGGGCTTTTGATGCAACAACAGCAAAAGGCCGTTTGAACGGAATTGATTTTCGTATTTATTCAAATTCAAAATGTCAATTATTTTGAATAAACTTTGAAAACGGTACCGCTGCAAATGACTTTTTGTGAAAAAGTATAAAACTCGTTTATACTTCTTGAGGCTTTGCAGATTCATTTCGAAAAATGTATCTTGAGACTTTTTCGTTATTATTCGACTTGATTTATTTTTTTAATATTTTTTTTTTGTTCGGTAAAGTTCGTTGCGCAAATGAAAGTGTATATTTGTTTTTTTTTGGATTCTTTATCTGAGACGGGTGCCATTAGTTCAGTTAGGTGAGTTGTGGCTTAGTGGAGCGGTGAGTATAAGCAGCGTGTTCTGAGATGAAATTTTGTGTTCTTTAACAAGCGCGAGTTGAAAATCAAAGGTAATGAAATTAACTTAAAAAGGGTTAAAGAGAAAATTAAAACTTGTTTAATAAAAGAAAAAAAACCTTTAAAATGAGTTTAGTTCTAATTAGCTTTTGTTTGCGACGAACGAAAAAGTTAGCCGAGTAGTTTTAGAATAGTCAATATTCAACAACCAAGACCAACAACATTTGTCTGCATCATCATCAACATGATCAATTAAACATTTACCAATTTTATGGATTTGATTTTAATTTAGTGCTTTTTGCATTGTGAGAAATCTATGGATTTAAGAGGTTCTCAATATAACCGAAACGTGGCAATCTTAATTTAGCTTTCGTTTCATATAAGCATACAAATGAAATTTATCAATATTAATATTAATATTTTTTACGCGCCTACAGTAGTAAAAATTTATCATTTAACGGAGCGTCATGAATTGAAGTTGAGTTAAAACTGTGGTGAGTGTGTGGGGAGGAATTGTACTTTGGCGTCAGTATTAATTTGTTTTATTAATTTTGAAAGATATTTTGTTTTGTTGTTTTGTTAGTTTAGAATATAAGTGGTAATTTGTTGTTTATGTTGTTTTTCTAATGTTTATTATTCATCACTACATTGTTTCTAGAAAAGAATGTTAGTTGTTTGATACAGAGCAAGTACAAAATAGAGGATTAGAGAGAGAGAAAGCGTTTTAGATTTGAGTGGATAAACTACAAAAAGTACTAAATTATGGAATAATTTCTACAAATTGTGTTAATTATGTTCGCTAATTCACTATTTTTATTTTATTTTTTTGTTTATTTATTATTGTTTTTAGTTTTTGTACCCTATTTAATGCGGGTTAGATAATAAATAATTATTGGTTATGGAACATTGTCAAACATTCTCAAAATAAAACAAACTAAGAACTTTTAACAATACAAAATTATTTTGTCGCAAATATCGATAGAATATATATAACAGCCATGAGAACTTAAAAGTTGCAATTTGCTTTTTTTTTTTTTTTGCCAAAATTTAATTATAATTTTTAATTGAGATCAAATTCATGTATTTTATTCGAATTCATCATGTCTGTCAAGTGTATTCTATCGAACAATTATAATAATATAGAAAACATTGCACAAACAAAGTATGGCATAAAAGTTTTGTTCATGAAAGCAGTACTGCGACGCAGCAAAAGATTTGCATTACCGGAGCGCAACAAGTAATGCGAAGCTTGCAAAAATTTGTGCACCAGCAGTGCATATTTTGATTTAATGAACATGGTGCGTAGCTGATGCACTGCAGTACTGCTTATACGAACAGACTTAAACAAATTGAATTAGTTTCAATAACGCTTGCGTACAGGTGCTTTACAATAATGTGTTAGTGCGTTTCATTTCATTTGTTTGTGTTTACGGTTGAAAAATGAATTATCCCAACGCCCGTATTATTGCAAGCAAACATATGCGCACAGCCAGTACTTTTTGCGAACTGCGCTTGTCTTGTTCTTGCCTGCTTATATGCTTGTGTCTCGTTCCTGACACAGCGACCGATGTCAGCGAATTTGCGGCCAAAACTTACCTGCTATAAAGATATATTCCGACAAAAGATAAATTAAACGATTTGTTATATAAGCGAAAGCGTATAAACTGCATAATATGGACGGATCTTAAGTTAGTTTTTGTTTTGTTCGCTTGGTAGATGAGTATATGCGATGCGATTTTGATATTCAGCTGCATTCAAGCGGTATGCACTACAAAAGAAAGAAAAGTTTGGTGCAAAAAGAATATAAGTAATAAACTACGGTTTTGGGTAATCATTAGTTCTTGCATCTGTCATATATTTCAGAGGTAATATGTAGGACTAAGTTACCGGACACACGTAGGACTACGCAGTTTTAAGAACGATGGAGTGTAGGGGGCTGGAGTCTTAATAGTATAATTGCAACTCTTTTAATCTTGAAACATTTAAGAGTGTAGAGCGTTTAGCTTTAAGAAATTAACAATTTGTTTAGTAATTATATAAATTGCGTAAAATTAATGACAATTAAAACTTCAATGATTGAAGATCATTTTGTATGTATCGTCGTTTGTTGTTTTTATCAATCACTAAATATATCAAACACTTTAAGCATGTGAGATAGATGCGAGAACTAGTAAATACCCTAATTATTATTCACTCTTTCAATAAAGTAACTTCATTTATTTAAATAAAAAAATAATCAAATTAATGCCAATTTATAACTTTGTCAAAGTTACATTAACTAATAAAATGCTCATTGTTTTCGTTTTTCAATCTAACTTAATTTAGTATAGAATTGTGTTTAAATCGAATATGGACATTTTAAATGTAAGAATTATCACTAGCACGAATTAAATGTGTTCTAATGCGGCTATGTGTCGCGGACTTAGGTCTAATTTATCACCTCAAAAACGATCATAACTGTTAAATGTAACTTTTGCTGACATTTGACAATTGATGATTTTTTACTTGGATTTCGATTTTAAACATAAACTTTTAAGGATAATGCCCATTGGTATTAAGAGTTGGTTGGTTAGTCAACACTCATGATATGATTCAATTTTTGCAATAATCTCAACTTATTTCTCGCTTATAGACTAAAATACAATATGAAACAATAAAATTAATAATGATTACGGAGTACGCACAAAGAAACTGGAATTGTTTTAGGGTAACTATCAAAATGAGCAAATTTGATTTAAACAATTTATAAAAATAATTTCAATACTTTTTCTAAATCTCTAATTAAAAATGTACTTATTAGGGATTTTCTTTACTTCATTGTCTTTTACAATTCACAGTTTACGGCAATGCTTACAAAGCGCCATTAAAAAAGAAAAAAAAAACTATTGCATTGAGCAGTTTGGAGGCGACCAAAACTGACCAGCAACTTTCACGTAAGCAACTTTGGCCGTTTACTGCTAATAGAAAAATATAAGTGTCTTTTTTTCTTTTTTTTTCTAATTTGCAGTAAATTTTTTTAACTTGAAGAAAATTTTGTAAAACCAACATTACGTAACTTTTACATTTTGTTAATTTTTTTCACTCCACAAAGTATGCAATAACTTTTTTCTATATATGTATGTACATATTTCGTGTGGTAATGCTATAATAATATAATAATTAGTAATGTATTTATAAAAATATGTAAATACATGTGAATTAATAACAAAACAAAATTAAATTACCTACTTCTTAAGCGCTACATGCTATAGAACATTTGAACAAGTCATGCAAATCAATCAATCAATTTACTACGAGCCCGAAAGCATTTAAAATGGCGGCAATGGCGCAGCCTTTCTGTTTGAATGCTTTCCTTCGCTTGATGTGTGGCTGGCTTACTTCTTTTTGTAGAAGTTTCCTTTTGTAACTACAACTAAGTTTTTGTCAAGTGCTGATAAAGACTACATTGTTTTTTCGAAACCAAAAAAAACTATTGACTTTTGAAGAATAGTAAAATGTAAGTTAATAATAAATAGGCTAGAAAATAAACAATTTTTCGTACATAGTATGTTTTATGGATCTGTGTGTGTGTGTGTGTAACTATGTGTTTAGGCATTCAAATGTTTGTGTGTGTGTGTGTGTGTATGTTTGTGAGAATGTTCTGTGGCATATTCCTCTCTATCTGTGTACAAAGTGTGTTGACGCCGCCGTTGCGAAGGCAGTCGAAAATTGTCGCAATTGTATGCGTGTCTGTATCTGATCGAACAGATAGATTAGCAATGGCATTAGGATTATGAAATGGTAACCGTTCGATAATAAATTTTTACTAGAATTGCACATATCTTCCTCACAAAAGCACATATGTCCATTGCCTGAACTTTCCATCATGCACACGTGATCGACCATGAATAAATTTATTTGTAATTGAGACGTACACATGCGCCGCACCACTTCGTAGGCTGTGAACGAGAACAGAATCAGACAATCAAATGCAATTAGATTTGTATGCATTTAACGATGCAAGCATGAACGACATTTATTTATACACATACACATACATACGAGAGAGAGAGCCGAAAAGTTCCCGATCTACTTTAGACGAAATTCATATTGAATCTTGATTTTATTTTCGGATATTTTTGAAATTGATTTTTTGATGTTGTTGTATAAAACTTTCTTGTGTAAGCAGTTGAGAAGATTATAAATATTCCAAACTTAATCTTATTTGAAGCCAGATTTCGGCATTCAGCAACATATTTAGTGTCATAAAAGGGAATATTTTCATTTATTTTAGTAAATTTGTTGACTGCACACACAGGAAAATTAAAATTTGTTTTGTTTTTGTATGCCTTTGAATGTTTGTCAACTTTATGTAAATCAATTTCAACATGATCCATTCAAGATTCGTAGTCAATAACATCTGCGGGCAGACCGGGTGCTTTTCAACGCTCACTCGCATACGACGAAACCATTGAGAGAGCGACACCGGAATTACTCACGGGATTTCTGGTGGCGCACCATCTTTACACAACAGCCATTACATGTCATCAGCGGTGGCTGATCGCGCGGCAGCGCAGTGTAGTTAAATGGATCTTTGCATCGCGCATCCGTCCACGAGTCACATTCGTAGCAATAGATCGAACGCGCTGCAGCAAAAGTCGAAAATGATAATGAAAATGAATTAGTGACAACATGGCATCAGCACAACGTGGCGATTTCATTAATCGTTGCACTCGCATCATGTTTGCAAACAAGATTTTGAAAGTGGGAGACAAACTCAAAAAGTTAACTTCGCATTCATTCCGCTCAAAATTCAATGTAACCCGTCACGAAAGGCTGCAAAATGTTTGGCATTAATTGAATTTTAAGCCGAATGAGAAATGTCATCGAAATGCATTTGCCTTTTTTCACTTATTCCCGTTTCCAAAATTTTGTTCAACTAATTTCTAAGAATATTTAAAAAGAAAATCCTCTTTTACAAAAGCATGCAAAATTAATATCATTTAACTTTTAATAAATTAGTATTTTAGTAGAAGGCAACAATATTATTATTATTGTATTTACAACAATTGAGCTTAGAATTCACAAGCAGCATACACAAAAGTACAGATTTATCATTGGTAAGTATACCAGGTATGAATATATCCTTCAACATTCACACATAAAAACCAATATTAACACAAAATAATTTATCAAGAATGTGTAATTTTGCTACAAAATTTCAAACTCAAAACAGATAAAGAATAACAAGATTTAAAGTCGAACTAAATCATCCTCTCTATGAAAACAAAATAACTAAAAGAATTGTGCCTTAATTTCTCACAAGCAGAAAATTAAATGCTTGTTCAGATAAGATCTAAATTTACTCAAAAGTGTTTAAGATATATTATATAAATATGTATGTCGGGATTAGTTAGTAATAAAATGGAATAAAGTAAATGTGTGAGATGATTTCTTTGAAATCAAATACTTTTAAATTTGAAATTTTGCTTATATATTTAACCATAGAAGAAGTAACCACCAAGAAGTCGTCCTAATTTAAATTGGACCGCTGGGGTCTCAATAACTTCAAGGAAAGAACTTTTGAATCGTTTTAAATACAGCCGAAAGACTTTTTTTTTGAGTCAATGGGTATTCACGAAAACTTGTAAGTCTTTAAATTGTGAATTTACGTTATTTAAATACGAGATTTCATAGTGATAGTTCATAAAATTTCATTGAGTATTTCTGGAGTTCCAGGCCTTTGTCAAGGAAAATAGAAAAAGAAAACTAATTTAGAATATGAAAGAAAATTTGACTAATGAATTTTTTTATTAGCAATCTTTGTCCAATAAATGACTTTGGCTCATCTTGCAGACACGATTTGTGTAATAAAATCTATAACAAAAGCGTAGAAATCAATATTGCAGTGCAACAAGAAAACAAGATATAGCAAACATTTGCGCAAACATCGTGCAAATTTGCACTAAAATAAGAAGTGTTTCAAAGCAACCTTCAAAATTGTGTGCTTGTTTAAATTAATGGTAAATTATTTATAATGATTGTTTAACAGTAAAGACATTAATTTTTTTAAAATAAGAAATTTACGGTTATGAAATTTATTTTATAAAATCATTCATAAATGCAAATTTGGTTTGTATTAAAGAACATGGATAGATTGACTAACTTCTTCATACATTTGGGTGTCATGCAAGAGATGGCCCTTCTTTTAGAAGACTTTTAGGATATCAATCGGTCTCATAGCAATCTAAATAAAATTTTCAACCGACAAAAGTAAACTATTTCGCCAAATATACAAGGGTTTCCCCTATATCTTAATCAGATTTCACTACAATATCCGACTGATCAAAATGATTGCTTGATCTATAATTGATTTTTAAATAATAATTTCTTGAATGGTTGGCAAGTCTTTTACAAAAATTTGGAAATTTTAGTCCATCGGGTGTGTGATTAAAACGCCCGGAACCGATTTCCGAGAATCGAAAGTAATAAAGCAAACAAGAGAGTTTATAAAATTTAATTTGAAAACAATCGATCTGAAAAGCATCGGACGACTACCAGCACACCCCCGTATAAGAAGACAAAACCGACATGATCTTCTCCGGTTAAACTTTGTTATATCTTTAAGATATTTTGTCATTTTTCTCGTTCTCTTCAGAAAGAGTGTTTTGTGAAGTCGCATTACTTAAACACTCACGGTGTCAGGTAACATTTGTCCTACCTTTTGTTTTTCTTAACTAATTTTCAATTCTGATTAATATTGGAATTGGTTTTTATTAGCAAAACCGAACAAAAAAGAAGCAAAATAAAATCTTTACTAACTTGCAAAATTTTAACAAATATAAAATTGATACATATATGAAAGACTTGGTCTTAATTACAAATATTTACGCACACTTATCTAAAGAAACACACACAAAACACACAGGCACTTATGTATTAAGTGCACTCAGAGGATTTAAATTTATAGCGCCTTTTAAGAGCTTTTTAACGGATTATATTTTACTCATGCATTCGCACGTTTTCGTTTGAGAACCACAAATAGCACTCGACACACTTGAATGTATGAAGGTCAAGTGGGAAAATAGTGTGAAGTCATATCTATGTTTGTATGCAGGATGCACATACAGCTGCGGTCAAGCAAATACAAAATGGAGCTCTAATAATTCATGATTGGCAATCAAAACATAGAACAATTTCTAGATTTGTCTTCATCGAATTCTTAATTATATTGAGATTTGACGACTGATTTAGTCATTCCAATAGTTTTGAACTGATGACCACAAACTACGCTTTCGGAACCTTGCGCGTGTCCTTTGCTTTACACAGCGTTACTATTTTTTTGACCGCAACTGTATTTATTGCATGTGTAGATCATACAACATGCAACTGGAAGATAGTAACGAAAAGCATTTAGTTGGAACCAATTTTGTTGGGATTTCTTTGTTTCGGATGCAAACAGAAAGTTTAAACATATTGAATAAGTTATTATGCCATTGGCTTTCTTTGAACATATAAAGCTGCGCAAACTAAAAAAAGCACATTGACACAGAATTATTTTTTTCAATTTTTTTGAATGACACTAAATGAAAGTTAATCGAAGAACATTTAAAATCAGTATCCAACGTCTTCATTTTCACTTCGAACACAAAAAAGCTATTCAAAGTAAAGTACATATTTATAATATTTTTCTTGTTTTTTTGTACTTTGTTTGTTGTTTTAGTACTAAAGAATTGACCGAATAATTATTAGGAAAAAATATCACAGACGTATTCGAATAATTTGTTATGCATGAATATAGATTTGCAATTAAACAAAAAAAAAAGGTATCTAAGCATGGATTTCATACTTTGACATTCGGCTGAGACTTGTGGAATCCATACGAAAATTAGAAATCCAAAAATGGCTGCAAATAAATTTATAAAAAAAGAGAAGAAGAAGAGAGAGAGAGAGAGAGACGAGAACGGTGAAGGCAATGTTGATAAACAAATACAATGATAGAGCAACTAATGAGCACACATAATAAAATAAAATTTAACTTGTATCTACCACAGACGCTGAAATAATATAAGAACAACACACTCACTGCTCCAAATGTGCGTTTGCTGTGACACATTACTAGTGTGTGTGTGTGTTTGTGTTACCACAAAACAGGATAACTTTTCACATTTGTGTAACTATGAACACGTCGTATCTATTCAAATGCTGACCTGTGCAGTTAGTACTCACTGAACGTTTGATATTTATTTCGATTGTTATTTTATACAAAGGTTCAAATGTTTGAGTCATACAAAATGTTTGGAGGGGTTTGTGTCGATGTTGATAGATTGATTTAACGATATAATATAAGTTTCAAATTGACTTTTGTACAAATACAGCACGCAACAATTCAAAAACTAAAAACAATTTGGTTTTTTTTTAAATTATTTTACAAATTTTGATTAACGAAACGCAAATAATGAACTCTGTTAGTACGAATTAAAAAAGAAAACTTTAAACAAAAGAAATAATAAAACAAAAAGATATATGTATATTTTTTCCAATTGTTTGATTTCATATCGATCGATACCAGATACCCTTCACACGTTGCACTGAGCAATGAAGTATTTAACGGTATGTGCAACTTTTTAGATTATAATTTGAATTGAAAAGTGTTTCAAAATCTTCGGTAAACCAGACAATTAGTGTTCTGCCAAGGTTCGAAATATCAATTTACAGAGACTAGACTGAAAGCAATGAATTATCAAATAACCGAATTTTAGAGATTGTATTGTAATTTCAGAAACATTTTTCGGAATATGATTCGTTTAACTTGTGTGACGTCTCTATGGAAGAACTTCTTTTCATCAACGCGTTATGCGAGCATGTGTGAAGAGTATTTTGGTTTCGGTGTAACCGAAAAACAAGCATCTTTAAAATTAAGCAGTAATTGTTTTTGTTAAACTATAAAAAAAAACTTACATGGAAAGCAATTATCGGCCGACGAAAATGTGACAAGCGCCAAAAGGACTTTGGCATGAATTGTGTGTGTGTGTGAAAATGCAACGAAAAAGGGAACGTAAAAGAAATGGAAAGAAAAAGAAAGTAAAAAATTTCTATAAAATTAGCATAATAAATTTTTCATTGTCAAATTTTCGTTGCAAAACATAAAATTTGTTGAAAGATTTGTTTATAAAATGCAAAAAAATTAAACAAATGTTTCTCAGAGTTCACCAGAACGTATTCTGTTGCTGTTCTGATGGACAATCAATTTTGGCATGTTGCTTGAAGAAATAAAACTTGTGTTTAATGTCTTTCGAACAGCAGGAAAATGAACTAACATCATGACTACTTTTCGATAAAATCTGTTTGCTATTAAAGCAATTGAGAAAATAAATATGAATATGGTATGTATTGAAACGTTTTCGTCCCTGACTTATTAGCATGTCAGCTGTCACTTCGAACAATGTAGCGCGCCCTTCACCGCGCACACATTCAATGGTATTTCAAACGTTCCGCCGGCAATATATCGATATGTCCGTCTGACACTCTTTCTGTCCGTCAGCTATTTTTATGAACAGCAAATTCTAATTTTGTCTTGAGAACATGTTGAGACAAATCGATGAAAAAATAATAATAACAATATTCATTAAAGCAACAACACACACTGAGACGACATGAGGTCGGCGTCGATGTCGCTGTCGTCGCTGCTGAGCTTCCTAAATCTAAATTTAGACAACTTTGATGTGAGTATTTCTCGTTTGTTAGTGTTGTTATTTTAGCACTTGTTATCTACGGCTTGCTTGTTCTTACACCTCCCTGCACAAGGATACGTTTAGTTCGTTCGAAGATCTATACATGTGATCAGTGATGAGTACAAGATCAATCGATGAAAATAAGTCCGTTCGTTAGTCACTCTGTCCATATTAAAATTCTCGAGGGCCACAAGTGCAACTCGTTGCATAGACTAGTGTGTTCAATGTTTTCTTTCCAACTATATAATATATTCCAACTTTCCCCCACTATTGTGGCCTCTCATATAACTTCAACTCCTCATAAAACTCATATAAGTAAATCGGACATGTAAGATGTATGAAAGTTCTGAGACCGCCCATTTGTGCAGGGTATTATACTATCGAGTATACTTGACTATAGAACTGTAACATGTTTTTATTTCTTTTTTTTTTAATATTATTTTAGTGTATGAATTAATTTGCGGCAATTTATCTTAACTGGCTGACGCCACCACGGGGCTCCAATAAACTTTCTTATTACCATACGAGACTTGGGGCCAAAGCAGAAGAATTTGTTAATTTTATGTGTGGCAATTGTTTACGTTTGGATAATGAGAGATAATCTCATTCAATCGGATTGGCCGTTTAGTACATACCTGTCAGCGCCAGCAACCACTTGTTGGTGTCTTTATTGAATGTGACCATTTTCGAGACAGCACGACGACTCTAATACACCCTTTGTGTAGTTCAATCGCTGAAACAAAACCATTCAATTAGCCTAAGCGCTTGTATGACATTTGCAGTACAATTTGCTAGAACCCACCTAAAGATGTGTCAACTCTGGCGTAATCAAGACTCTGCTCTGCACGGCCTCGGCATTCAGTCCGCAAGTCCCGGCGCTGAAAACTGTTACTTGACCGTGTTTTGCTTAATTGAGGTATTTCTCATACTGAACTAAAAGAAATATGCATTGTGCTGATATGAAAGCAACTTCGAGATTTATTTAATTTATATTATTTTGTTTTTCTACTAAACTTAAACTTTGATTTATCGAGACCGAGATAAGCAGATAATGATTCCCTGATTCCCAGTGAAATGCAGTTAGGGAACGTCCACAAATTATGTCAAATAAAACTTGGGAAGGAGGTCCAGCAAAAACTTTTGTAACCTCAGGCCTATTTAAAAATCTTATGACAACTTTTAAATTAAGTTTGAACAAAATCTCGCGAGTAATGGAGGACAGAGAATTCATCGAAGTCTCACATTAAGAGGGAAGGACTTGAAATTAAAAAAAAAGCACCACGTAATTTATGGACGTACCCTAACTGCATTGGAAGTTCAACAGAAAATTAACAATAAACTCATTTAAAAGTGGAACACCCTGTTTTGGTTTTTTTTCCTATCTAAGCAAAAAGCGCACACATTTGTCTTATTCGTTGTCGCCGTTCACTGTGTCGCATGTTTGCAATGAACTTTGGCAAAATGTCAAGAAATAAGTTTAAAATAAGAAGAACATAAATTGTATACTCTTGTTCGAAAAGTTCTCATTAAAATTCAAATGAAATAAAAGCGTCGAAAACAGTTGCAGTAATAGACATGGCTAAAATGATTTTGAGGTTAAGGTTTTGCGCATTCCAATTGATTTATTCAAAATCAAACAGTCAAGTGAAAACCTATTGGAAAATGCTTCAACGCATTGATTGTTGCATATGGTGAACTCTGTGGGCGTGATAATTTCGCCTATATTAGCCAGCAAAATGCTTTCATTCAGGCATCAACAAGTGTTTTCATTTGTTGTTGTTGACGTTGTTATTGTTGCTGTTAATGTTGTTGTTGTTTGGCGCTTTAATTGAAATCCATGCAAAATTTGCTGCACACAATGTTGTTTTTGCCGAGTGCGTGTAATTATAGCAATATGACACATTTTAGATTTGAATTTTAGAGACGACGCGTAACTCAACAATTTGAAATTAGTGAATTAAAATTAAACTGCTTTGGTTGCACGCTCCGAAGATACAGAAAACCATAATGAAAACAAAGAAAGTGAAGCCGTTTCGGCCAGCAATTTCTGCCGAATTGACAGCCGGCTTTAAGGACAGACAGAAACTCTCTTCTTCGCAATGTTAAGTTGACAGGCGCTCTTTCACGGAAAACAAAGTTAAGCGGTATTTTTGACATGAATGAACACGTGAAGAGCGCACATTAAAACGCACGCACGCTTATTTGCGCTCTCTTCAAGCCAAATTGTAACAGTCCTACTTTTTACACACTTTTCCACATAAACATAGTTGGCGAGGGTGGGGGAGCAGGCGCTAGAGTAAGCCTACTGAATGAACTGTCTTTGTCAGCTTATTTATATTAATTTTCGCATTTTGCACCAAAAAGGGTCCTTATATCGTTTTGTTTTTAATAGTTTATTGATTTTTTTTTATTAGACACGTTCATCGCTTTATTTTACCTTCACAGCATTTTGCACATTTTTTTAACACGGCACACGCATTATTGATTTGCGCGTTTTTCGTTACAAAGAAAAATTGTCACTCGGCCTTGTTGCCCGTTGCCCTTATTCTTTTAGACTAAAAGTCTTATGCCTTTTGCAGGTGTTTCATAATAAATCGATCGGAAGCACGGAAAGTGGCACGCCGAGTTTTTTTCATTTAATTTTTATTCAAATCGATTTTTAATAATAAAAAGAATTTATTTCAGTTATTGCACAGACATTAAATAATTTTAATTGATTTGTAAAAATTTTCACTTATTTCGTCAAAATAAATATGTATGCATACTATAATTATATTATTAATTTAAAGTGTCGAATTTAAATGTTTTGTACGTTTAGATTCTTAAGTTTTTATTGCTTTTGTATAAAAATTTTAAGCAAATTTGAACAAAATAATGTTGTTAAATTTCTTTCTCGGTTGTCAAAAATACAACGTTCAAACGACGGCAACAGCAACTGACGCGAAAATCGTCTTGACGATGTATATATGTACGCATGTATTGATGGTGTGCTCGAGAAAAATCAACGAGAGGAAAACTTGCTCACTGTGTGTAAAAGCATAACAAAAGAGAACGAACAAACTGTCGGCTCAATGATAGGCTTGCGGGAAAAATGTTCAAAAATACCATTTCCGGTAATTCGTCCTTTTCTTAACCTTGTTGTTATTCCAGTATTTTTTTTTTTTTAGCTTTAGTACGCCAAGGATCATTAATCAAGAAGAGTAGTCTAATTAAGCATGAAATAAGACGTAAACTAACTGATCAAAATATTAATATTATAATAAAATAAAACTTAAATATTTAACATTTCGCTAGCAGGTGACGAGCAAATCACCCTGTTGCTAAAGAGAGCCGTAAAAGTAAACAATCGTAGATGAACTGGCTTATGTTTTCTTGATATATTATAACGCATGAGCCAGAGCAATATTAAAAATTTGCTTAATCCCAGATACAGTAAAAGCTCAAAAATTTCAATCTTTCGGATAGTTAAAATTTCGGAAAAGTTATAATTTTTGGACCTATTTCCGATCATATATAAAATTTCTGAACTGAAACAAAGTACGAAAAAATAAAAAGACAAATTTATACAAAATTTAAGAAAAACAATAACTCTCACTCGAACCACATCGCACGTTTTAAAACTTAGGTAAA
>JBAMBP010002546.1:0-134513 GCA_037044515.1 Phortica magna
TAGTCAAGTCACCAGGCACGGAGTATTGTTTCATGAATGTTCATGTATTTTTCTGCCTTTTTTAAATGCCATAATTTTTATTCAGCATATTTTTCCTCTATTTTGTCTTTTTACAACATCGATTGTTACTTTTGATCTGATCAATTCAGTAAAGTGGTAAAGTGTTAACTGGTGACAGCCCCGACCGCCTGCCAACACTTTTTTAACTTCTTAGCACTACATACTCCTGTGTTGTATTTAAATACACTCCACTTAAGACAAATTATTGTTCAGACTAATTTACCAAGTGTATATAGTACATTGTTTTATGTGATGTGTAGATCCAAGTAACTTTGTGGCATGTTTATACCGGGCATCGATAATAATGCAAGCCCTTTTAATGAGAATTTCTTTGTCATACAAGCGATTATGGCGACAAAAGTAAGTAATATTCCGATGTTAATGATGAGTCGATAAATTATATTCAAAAATCGGATCATATGTTTGGGCAGCTGCGATCACAGTTACTTTGGTAAGTTGCTCATTGGTTTTGGAGGCTCTAGTTTTGAGCTGAAATGTGCAACACTAGGTAACAGTTATTGCAAAATTTACCAAGCAATTCATTATTTTGTATGGACAAAATAAAGACAAAAAAAGAGGAAAATAAGCGAATAATTGGAAATTTTTATGTATGTATTTTAAATCTTTAGCTTTGAATTGACAATTTTTTATAATAATGGTGATTGCTTTCCAGGCATTTTAAACATGTAAAAAGTATTCTAAATTCTGCTGGATTTCTCACGATGATGGCAGCGGCATCTCATCATCATCTTCGTCTTGTTATACGGTCATCAGTGCTGCCACCTCCTTTTAGAAATTACACAACAAAAAGCTGGGTTTTCTCTATAAAATTATTAAACGATTATTGTTATTCTCTACATCACATCATATTATTCAAACTAAAGAAATGAGTCTTGCCACAGCACTAATGCGGTTTATATAAGAGCCTTTATACTTCTGTGGATAATGATTTTGATATTAAACAAATATTAAAAAAAAATTGTAATATACATATATTATTTTAATTATTGCCAAAACTTTGTTTTTTGGTGTACTTTATTTGAAAAAAAAACCTTTTTCGCGGCTTAAAATAAAAAAAAGTTAGGACTGACAACTTGCTGAGGTACATGCATATGCTAATCCGAGGCTCTAATTCGGATACACATGTAAAGCGTGATAAGTTGGCAACAATCACGACACACAGATGGCAGCAGATTGCGAAAGCTTTGTTGACAGTGTTGCTACACATTATGCAACGAAGAAAAGCGCACATACCGGCATGTTTGAATATTTGCTGGGTATATCCGGTGTAACGGCTGATACATTATGATGTTTTATTTTATCAGAAATATAAGCAATTCAAGGAGAAAAGGAACGAGCTCTTGGCAACTCTTTCCGCCACCCACAAGCAAATAAAACAAGTAGAAATTGTTTTTTTTTCTTTTATATTCATTTATTTTTGTATTTTTCCTGTTAAGTAGAATAGAGAATTGTTTTTGTATTTTTTGTATTACTTAAATTGTTATTTTCTTCATTTACGGTTGTGTTGCTTTGATTATACAAATAAACATGAAAAAATTAAAATTAATTTTTATTTTCTTTCCTTCTTTCTTTTTGCTGTTAATTTTCTTTTAGAATACACAATTTTTTTGAATATATAATTTCTGTTTTGGTATTTTTTTTTATTTCTGATTTCATTAATTACACATCAATATTTATATTAGCTGCTTTATGTTGTTCAATATATATATATATATTATATAATTTATACCAATTTTTTTTCCATATTTAATTAGTTTTCGCTTCATTTTCAATTAAAATTGATTTTTGTTGATTATTTTTTTATTTCTTTGATTTTTTGTATTTATTTTTTCGAAGTTTGCTTAATTAGTTTTCCTTTTTTTTTTTTTTTTTGATTAATTATTATGCATTTACAACGCAAAATCAACTTTTATAGAAAAAATTTTCATATGCAGAAATATAAAATGCACTGAAAAAAATAAGGGTTAACGTTTGGGGATTTTTTTTTTAAATTGTGAGCGATTCTCATATGAAGCTGAAGAAATTTCGGGCATTTTGGAAATAGTTGACAGTTTTTGCACAAAAATTATATTTTCTGTGTTAATATTTCCACATGTTGTTGTTTTATATATATATGTATGTATATATAAATTCTATGTTTAATCAGTAATTAATAAATTTTGTAAAGCTTTATTTAAATGTATTCGTTTCTTTCTTTTATTTTTATATATTAATAATATCTTTTTTCAACATTATATTTTTCGTTAATTCTTTTTTGTTTATTATAACTTCTTTTTTTAATTTTTTTAATTACACTTAAACTTTAAGAAAAATGTTAGGGAAGAGCCGACAACGTCACTGTAGCTGTTCTATGATTTATATATCTTTATCGCTGTTTCTTACTTTCATACATTCTTTGCCACATTTGTTTGCTAAGTTTAGGAAATTTCGGTGTTGTTTGTTTTATTAGTTTTCTTTCGATATTTAATGTTTTAAAACCCAGAAAAAGAAATTATGCAAGAAAGTTTCTTCACGCTTGTATAAAAATATATGTATACTAATATATTTTTTTCGAAAACCAATTAAAATTGAATTAATTCTTGTGCGTTTTTACATTTACAAATCGTTCAAACTGTACAGTTGTACATAAAACCAACAAATAGCCAAAAAGGGTACATGACCCGCTTTCAACGACCCAAACAACAATATGCAAAGTGTTTACCAACACTGAAAACAAGTACTTATTCTAGTTTTTTATAAAAAAGGCATAAACACAACACTGAAACTTGAACTTAAAGCTGTCAATTGCACAAGCTAAATGCATGTTTTCACAAATATTTGCATATAATTTCTTTCAGTGTATTTCATTTTTGCTGTGTGAAACCGAATCTGCTTCAGCAGTCATTGATTATGGACATGTCATTAGCAAATTCGGTTGCAGTTACTCAAACATGATGCACACCAATAAAAACTAAAATAAATCATTTAAATTTGGCCTGCGGAGTTGACAGCTCTGGCATGTTTAAGAATTGTGCTTATGCATTAAACTAAATTTTAAAAATTATGCCGGGCAGTGCCGGTGTAACGAAAAATAATATAATTAAAAATAAAATTAATTGTTACAAATAAATTTAATGTAATAATTTATTAAAAATTACATTAAAAACGCCAAAAACTTTCTCGCACATTTTCATGTTGTAAACACCTTTTTTTGTCTTAATTTTTGTTTTTAATTTTTCATATGTCAAGTTTGCAAATTTGTTTTGTTAAATTGCTTTATTCATTATCCGTGTTTATATATATATGTATATCTTTATAACTGTATATATTTGTTAGTGTGTGTTTGTGTTTCAAAGGCCTATAATTGCTTTTCATACCATTTCATTGTGTTTCATTTCATTTTGTTTCATAGCATTTCGTTTCACTTCGTTTGATTTCGTTGCATTTTACTGCACAATAATTTTTGTTCTTGAAACATATCTACAACAGAGCATTTTTTTTATTTGTATTATTATTGTTTATATTTATGTATATATTTTTTTTCATTATTATTATTATAGAAAAACTCTGAACATTTTGAAAAGATTATATAAAAATAATACATACGACAATCAATCAATCAAACTATCAATCAATCAATTCATCGTCAATGCTTGATTCACGAGCGTACATTTTGTATTTCTTCTTATTCTCCTTCAACTTTTGATTCTTACTTAACTTTGATATTGGAAAAAATTGTCGAACGAACAAGTTTAGTTTAGTTTTTAAAAAAGAACTTACATTTCCTCAAACGTTTATTTCTTACTTCTTATGCGCGCAATACAAATTTTGCTTAGCTTTGTTTTTATGTTTTTGTCATTTTGTTTTGTTTTTGTTGTTTATTTATGGTATGTTTTGTATGTTAGTTTCTTTGTATTTTTTAGTAAATATTTTGCAGCTAAAATTACAACATCGATTGAGCTTATTTACGCTCGTTTAGCTAATTACTTATGTAAGTTATGTTTTATTAAATAGTTAATTATTTGAGTATGTATGTAAATGTTGTTATGTGTTTGCCACTATTGTTCGTTGTGCAATAGAAACTGACAAAAAGTTTTGTTATAATAATTTGCTCAAAAACATTCTTTTCCAAACGACATTCAATGACTCAAAGTCGCAATACACATACATTGTAAAAAGTACGCTTGCCAGATCTTTAAATACTTTTTACGCTGCATGGCATGCGCTCTGAGCAATGATGTGTCCGCATACCTTGAAGTATGCAACAAATTTTTATACTTTAGAATTTACTTATTTTGAGACTTAACAATTATATTGTCGTCTGTCAAATAAGCTAAGCAATACTGTCTGTTGTTGTGGTTGCTTTTCGCTTTGCTTTTGCTTTAAGTACAATTACGACGCGTTTATTTTGAAAGGTACACTTGGTTAATGCATATATAAGTTCATATATATTTATAATGATAATTTAAAAATATTTATGTATTTTGTAATTTTTTTTGTATTATTTTTCAATTATTATTTTAGTTATAAGACTCTGCAATTCTAGTACTTTGTTATGTTATCGCTTATATAGGTGGTTGTATTATATGATTATTAGAATTTATTTATATTTATTTGTTTGTTGCTGTTGTTGTTTGTTATTGTTGTCTGTATTTAAACAATTTTTAAATGTAAACATTAGTAAAGAAAGAAAAAACTGTTAGCTTGATGTTATTTGTAATAAGTAGAAAGAAATAGGACGTTAGCACGTCCTAAGTATAACTAAATGAGACTTCAAGTGTAGAAAGGTTTCTTTTTTTATCATAGGCGTAGATTTGTGTTTATAGTTTACATAATTAAGTCCTTTTTTGTTGTAAATTAACGCTTATTAATGCATACAGAATATATTTATATATATAGATGTAAGTATATATAGAAATATTAAGTCCAAATGTTTCAGTTTTACTTCTAGCCTATTTTCATGTTAGTAAATCCGGCGAGATTTCTTTTCTTTGTTTTTGTTTCGTTTTTCGTTTTTTTCTTTTTGTAAAGGCAGCAAAATTGATGTAATTCATATATTTACAGATTTGATTTAAGAGTTGTTCTTGTTTGTTATTGTTGATTTAGTTGCAAGGGTACACACATTTTATATAATTTAGGTTACTTTTTGTTTTAGTTGGTTTAATTAAAAAACACACTTAAGTCGAGAGTCAGTGAAAGTTGATCTTTTGTAAGTCAATATTATTATTATATAGCATAGTTTTAGACGCTTGCAGTTTTGTCTCATACGTTGTTGTTGCAATCAAAACAATTTAGAAATATTTTTTGAATATTTAATAGCGCTTTCTTGCTTAGCACACTACACACCATTAGTTTATATTACCCTGATTTCAATTTTGTATCAAATTTACTTTTTAGTTGCGAAAAATCCGATTTAAAGCATACTTTTGAGCTTAGAACTTTGTTGTTTAAGTTCTTAACTTGTAGATATCGAAAAATCAAACGAAAATATGAAATTTTATCTTGAGCTTTGATAAACATCAAGTAATCTGTCAATTTAATTTAAAATAACCGCCAAAAAGCATGCTACAGTTATTGTATTGAATCATTAAAAATTGTATTGCATGCTTTCAGGCTCACGCTTAGTATAAGTAATTTTTAAAAAACATTCAATGCCACAAACTCTTTATTTTCAAAAAGAATCTCAAAAAAATAAATACGAATTAAGCGTCTTCAATACAAAAATAACATCAACTGCACCATTAATCCAATGAGTTGATTAACATAAATGCTCATGTCAGGCATATAACTAGAAATAATGCACAGTACACATAGCTCGCCGTTTCTTCATACAACATCATCATCATTATCAGCCACAACATAATCATGCACATCGTCAATGTCAATCAAACCAAATCGAGTTCCAAAATGAGTGAATGCATGAATGAATGAACGAACGTAACGAAGCGTAAAAACTTAGCCAATTCGTCAATAAATGATATACCGATGACAACCAATCAAATTGCGCAATCAAAACAAGCCAATGAAGTATCGAAATGTTCCAGAACAATAAACGAATCGAAATAAAAAACAATCAATCAATCAATCAAATGATAGCAAAAATGTCCGCAACTCAAATTCAGTAAAACAAAAATAGAATAATGAAAGCACAAATGCGTTTTGTTTTCGAGGTTTTTAAAATGTTTTTGTGTATTTTAAAGAAATTTCCTCTGCTTGTTGTTTTAGCTTTGAGGTTTTGTATTTTTCATAGCTTTTCTTTGCCATAAATTATTTTTTTTTTTACAATCATAATTTTTCATAGGTCTTTTTGTTTATATGTAAATTTCATTTATCATGTGTTCAAATTTGCATGCTCTGTTGGCTGTTTATGTTATTTTGAAGAAAACATGTGCTAAAGCGCATTTTTAAATTTAACAAACTTTCAACAACATTGCACAAACGAAGCAACACGGCTGTGCCACGCCCACGACCTGTGCCGATCGCGTTCACATTGGTCGCCGCGCATAACTTCATTTGTCTGCATTTTGATTCGTTTCCATTTAACAAAATTAACTTTTCTTTTGCTTTGTTAATTTTACAAGACTTTTTTTTTACACATTTTCCAACATTTGAATTTTTTTTCGAACGCAAACCAATACAAATTTTTTTTTTGTTTCTTTCTTCTGTTTGAAGTTTCAAATATAATTTCTTTTGTTTTTTTTTAAGTTAGAAAAATTCGTGTGTAATTCAATTCATTTTTTATATAATTTATTTATTTATATTATTTAATTAAAGTTAAAGTTAAGTTTAAAGTTTTTGTTAAGTACATGTTTGCTCATTTAAATATATTCTTTTTTTTTTTATTAAATATATTTTTATTTTTTTTTAATTTAAAATGTGGCAAATTTTTGCTTTGCTCAAAAGTTTTTTTTTGCTACTAAAAATGTTCACATAAAAAAAATAATAAAAGACTTCATTATAGAAAAAGTTCAGCGTATGGTGTTTTCTTCTTCTGCTACTCCACATCATCATTCTTATTGACAAACAAGCAATACATGGGCGTGGCACATGCCCAACGCCCATTTGCTGTTACTGTTGCTGCATTCACATGAAATTCTTCTTCTTTAAGCCATCGATTTACTTACACAATAAGCAAATAGCAAATGGGAAACATTTAATTATGAAAATGTTAGTTTGAAACCTCCTTTTATTTTCGCTTACAATTTGAAGTTGAAAGCGAAGTTTGGAGGTTGTACAAATCAGAGCAGAAAAGTTATAGTTGTGTGTTATTATAAGAAAGTTGAAACTTGTTTTTGTTATGAAAAATGAAAACAATTTTCGATATTTAAAATTAAATTAAAACAACAAAAATGAAAGACTTGCTTTTATTGAGGCAATTTTTAGAAAAGTTAAAGTTAATTTTGTTTTTTTTAAGGGTTTAAAGTTTATAAGCGTACAAAGTGTTCATATGTTGAAGAACGAACAAGCCGCAAATTGAGACAAGTAAAAAAAACCTTGCATACTTTTTGGCTGCAAGCATTTTTCGTTTGTGGAAACTTGTCAAATATGTCTACTCTTTCGCGCTCTTCAACAAGCTTACATTTGTCACGCTTTGGTAGTTTGCTAATAGGCAGAGAAGTGCTTGTGGAAAACATGCAATGATGAGCAGTTGCAGTTGTTGCTTTTAATTTTTTGCTCTTGATTTACTTTTTTTTTAAGATTTTTTTTTTTTGTTGAGGTTGCTTGGTTGTAGGGTTGGAGGAGTTGCGTGCTTTTTGCTACGCACTTTTAGCTGCGCCACGGCAACATTATCCTTTGCCTGGTCCATCCGCTTGGTTGGCTGTCTGTCTGTCTGCCAGGCGGCACCGTTCGGCAGCGACGTTGGCGTTGTCGTTTCATCTCTACTCATCATGCTTGTCATAGGTGAAGGAAAATCTTAGTACAAGTTGTTTTTCGTGTGTGTGTGTTCGTGTATGTATGTGTGAAACTTGTGTTTTTGTTTTTTAGCAATAGGTCGAACATAGGCGTTTAGACGAAGTCGCTGACGCTTCTTCTTCTGTTCCTCATAGCCCGTTTTCCTATCAAAAAGCTCACTTATATACTTAGAAATATTCATATTTGCATAGTTTTCATTTGTTTTTTGTTTTTGATGCTTTTTTTTGCATCCTAAATATATAAATTTATGTTACTTTTCTTTAGAAAATGTTTGCAATTACAATTTTTTGTTTTTTTCGTTTGCTTAAACTTACAAGAGACAATTGTCTGCACTAAAATTATGCTCATATTTTTTGTTTTTCTTTTTTTAATTTATATAAATTTTTCTTTTTCTTTGTTGTTCTTCCACTGGACTTTTGTTGTTGTTGTTCTTGTCCAAGTGTATTTTTGTTGTTAGTTTTGAACTCGACTTTGATGTTATTAAAGTTCTTGGTTTGAAATATTTTTTTAATATGTGTGTTTTTTGATGAAATCGTATTTGTTGTTGTTATTATTTGATAAAAGTTAAGACATTTAATTAGTCTCTCTTTATATATATAAATATTTAATTTTTATTTCTCATTACATGTATTTATAATATATATAATATGTATAAATTTTTAAAGTTTTGTTTTTGTTTTTGCATTTGCATTTTTTGCTTTTGCTTCACTTACACTAAGAAATGTGTTAAATGTTAAATCTGCATATCAGTATTACCTTTTGTATTTGATTGAAATTTTTTTTTTCTTTTTTCACTACAATGCCATCAATAATAAGTTTTGTTGCAATGATAAATTTTTATATTTTAATTTGCTTTTTTTCGCTTAATTGCGTTTTTAGCGTGCAGACCTGCAAAAAATTCTCATTCCCATTTCAATTTCGTTCGTTTCAATACCACTCTTAGCCAAGACACAAACCCTGAGTCAGCTCAATGCGCTGGCTCAGCTTAGCCGCTGCACAGTGCAGCAGTGCTCAACACCCCCGACCCAAAGCCATGCATTTCAATGCTCCCAAATACGATCGAAGTTCCTTCTTTTTTCCATTTCATTAAATAACACTTTTCAGTGCGTACGCTTTGCCTACTTTGTTGTTGTTTTCGTTTTCTTTTTTGTTTTAATTTAATTTTTATATCGAAAATGTGTTGAAGGATTTTGTTTTTTTTTTTTGTATTTATTTTTACTTGTTTTTATTTTATTTTTTTTTTATATTTATTAAATGTAATTTAAATATAATTTAATAAGAAGAATTTGTTGTTGATGTTTGATTTTACATTATATTTTTATATAATATTTTGCTTGCTTGCTTTTGCTTTTGCATATGTAATTTGTTTTTGTTAAATGTTTTTTTTTTTTGTTTTTTAAATATTTACTTAAGTTTTGTTTTTCTTTTTTGCTCTTCTTTGTTTCAAGTGTTATTAATCTGGTTGTGGGTTTTTGCTTTGCTTTCTTATCAAAGAATGTTTTGTCTTTTCCAAACTACAAAAAATTTCAGACCGCCGACGCCGCCGCGCAACGCAAAAGCCTCAAGCAAAATGGCGTACTACGCGCATCCGCTTCCGTTTGCATTTATTTTGCTTCTGCTCGGCATTTCTACAGCTCGTTGCGCACGCGGGTCTCCCCCTCTGCTTCTTCTGCTCGCTCCTCTACTCCGTTGGCCAAAGACGCGCTCTATCGAAAAATTTCGCCTGTTTTAATTCTTTGTAGTCTTGTGTAAATATTTTGTAACTTTTTTTTGTTTTTGTTTTTTGGATTCTTTCTTTATTAATTTTCAAACGGTGACTTCTTCTTGCTTACTTTTGCTTGCTTGCTTACTTTTTTTTTTGTATTATATAATGTAATTTTCTGGGTTTTTCTCTCTTTAAATGTGTGTGTTTTTATCTCATTTTTAAGTGTCTTTAAATTTAAATGTAAAGTATCTTTTTGTTGGTTTTTTTTTTAAGATTTTTAAGATTTTTTACTGGGGTCCATAGCAACAGCGACGCGCGATGTTATTGCGCACAGCTACAGTCTTCGTCAACATCTTAAAAAAATAGAAAGGCTTAAAAAGAAATAATTTAACTCTTCACTTCGATGTCATCATAGTCACGAATTCTGAAAGTGCATAAGAAAAAAATGTTTATTAATTACAGTAACTAACAAAAATATATATATTAATAAGTAAAGTTTATAATAAGAGACGACAAAATGCATTAAAGGAATGTCATATATAAATTTAAGTCGAATTATTATTGATGGGATTTAATTTCGAAAATCGGTTTTCCATTCAAAGTTCTAAAAACTAAATCTAAAACATTGTGAGATCCAAAAACTTTGCTTAACCAAATGTTATTGTGGTTCTTGCTTTCAGAGATGCGTCATTGACGTAATTTGATCAAGAAAATTAAAAAAAAATATATCAATTTTGAATTCGAAGTTAAAATTTTTACATTCGAACACTTTAATTTTATTTTCGAACTTTAAAAGCTTTAAACATAAAACAAAACACAACAAAAAGAAAAACAGGTTAAAAAAAACGTGAAATGCTTTTTACATTTCGTGTCTATTTTACTGCTTAATGGTGAACGACTGACTCCCGGTTCGTTCTTGACTATTTTCGCACGCCAACTCATTCAATCATTAAGGAAAAATAATGCAATTTTATTTGTGTTATATCGGCGACGGCGAACAGCGGACGGACAGACAGACAGGCGCAAATCGTTTGTGTATTATTTTTAAATGCCTTTGACGTGCTAAAAATATTTCAAAAATGTTGTATTAAGAACACACGAGGAGGATCTCAATAAATCGCATTCAGCAGCAACGGACACGGCACCGGTTAACGGTACCGGCAACTGTGACGAGAAAGCTCAATAAAACAACAATTGCTATTTTTAAATATTGCATGCAAACACCTGATAAATTGGGGACACTTTGGCTATTTTTCTACTCATGCTCAGCAACGATGCAGCGAACGCGGACACACACACACACACATACAGACTGTGTAGAAAATAATGAGAAAAATAGTTTATGTCGTAGCTCTCGTCCCCGCCGCTGCTAATGCATTAAAAGTGTTGGTGATAAAT
Source organism: Phortica magna (assembly GCA_037044515.1). Lineage (NCBI taxonomy): Eukaryota > Metazoa > Arthropoda > Insecta > Diptera > Drosophilidae > Phortica > Phortica magna. The sequence continues at coordinate 11,078 of JBAMBP010002546.1, forward strand.
ATGCTTTGCAGGCAAGGCATTCATGTGTTTGACTCTCAGTGACAGTTCAAACTCTCACACACACACACACATATGCAAGAGCAGCTGTGCATCAACGCATCAATATCAGCATTGAAATCATTGATGATTATCGTTGACCATTATCATTAATCGACGTTGAAATGTTGCTGCCGGCAAAATCTATCAAGTGCTGACGTCGCCGTCGCCACTTGACACTTTCCAACAAAGCAACCAATCATCCAGCCATCTATCTTCTATCTATCCCTTTCGCCACTACCACTCCTTGCACTACTCTAACTAGCTGATCAAGCTCATAGTCAGTCGACACTTCCGTTATTTTTATTTTTTTTGTTTGCTCTCATTTTTTTTTGTTTGCATGACAAAGGCAACAACAACAACAAAACGGCACGGAGACTTTGCACAGTCGTCTGATTGCATTTTGCTATTTTTATACTGAATGAACACAACACAATGCAGAATTCTTTGTTGTTGATGTTTTTTTCTCTTTCTTGCATGTTTTTTTTTTTACATTATTTTGTATGCTCGCTTGCTTTTACTTGTATTTCTCGTCGCCGTTGGCGTTGTTGTTGTTGATTTTATCTTTATTTTGCTTTGCCGCTGTGTCAGTCAGTTGATTTTCAGCACTTTTTGCCACAACAATAACAACAACATCAGCATCTCGTGACTTGATTTCGCCGCCACTGATTTGGGTTTGACCAGTGCTGCGGTCGTTTGTTGCTGTGCGCGATGACGAGAGCAGCAAACTGTAATCAATTCTTCTTTACGCTGCAATGCAGCAACCACTGCTGCTGCTGTTGTTGTTGTTATTTTCATTTCGTTTCACGCCGTTGTTGTTATTGTTGCGCTAAACTGATGCTCTATTTTATATTGATGATATTGACTTCCACTAAAGCACAGTACAGCAAAGCAAAGCAGAGCGGCGCAGACAGACACTTACACTTAATTAGTGTATTCTAGTTTCGCTTCGCTGCGGTCTTCTTCTTCGTGTTCAGTTTTTCATGTAGAAATAATAGTACAAGATTTGAAAGGAATTTGCTCTCGTGTGCTTTGACTAAGGTTAATGGCTTTATTTTTAATTTTGTTGGGCACACAGCAACAACAACAACAACCCATGATCTATGCTTAGTCATTGAAAATGGTTGAGGCAAAAAATTAAATTAAATTACCTTCCTTTATTCTTTTTGTTTGCCTTCAGGCATTTTATTCTTTTTTTCGTTATTTATGTATATTCAATTTGCAATTTGTTCTTTTAAGCAATCAATGTGGGTGTCTTATTATTTACTTCATTAGTTTAATTTTGTTTTCAAATGTGCCAAAAACGAGCACGCAATACTGCAGAGGATCTTGAAGAAAAGACATTCTAGTTTCCCTATTCTGGCAACTCTTAATAAAAACGTTCTATTAAGTGGCATGTAAAATGGAATCTTAACAGCTTATAGAATTCCATTCCAAATACCACCGTTCCTATTAATCAACGTCTTATGTTAAGTTAAATCTCAACTAGAATATAAAACCTAAAAAGTTTGCTATTAACGTTAACTGTTAAAAAATACACGCTATTAATTTTTTTTAACTTATACAATTTATCGTTAGTTTACCCCAAATTAAATTTTTGGGAAACATTAAAATCTCATATGAAATTTCACAACATTTTTACCTTTAGTTCTATTACTAAAAATAGCTAAATTTACACAAAAATAATCTATTTTGTGCACGAACGAAGAAGATCTTTTTGTTTTCATTTCCCAACAACAATTAAAGTTCCATGTGCCATAAACTATTCGCATCGAAGATCTATTAAAAGCAAAGCAAAGTAAGGCATGCCTTCAATCTTCTTAGGAGGCTTTCCCCATATGTGTTCATTACTTGCCTGCCCCTTGGTCACATACACAGCGCGCAGGGGAAAGCTCAACACATTTTTCTTCGTTCAAGTTCAAATAAAAATCACACACGCACACATACATACAAACAACTGATTAATCACACTTAATTTATGAACAAAACATAAAATTAGACAATTAAAATAAATTCTTTTATTTCGTCTCTCACTTTCCCTCTCTCTCCTTTCTCTCTAACACACACACCCTTTGCTATGCTATAATAAAGGCAAAGCAAAGCAAAGGTACCAAAAACAATACAAGTGCCAAAAATGACGAGTAAAAGAAAAAATAAAATTAAAACAAATAAAATAAAAATAAAAAAAAAAAAAAAAGAAAGTCGCAAAATTTAATTTTCAAAGGAATTCAATTTTGTTACTTTAAATATGTTTTTCAACAAAATCAAAAAGTAATCAACACATAAAAAACAAATATTATAACAGAAAAGAAGTGCCAAAGGGGCCCGCACTGGATTGTATTAAGTTGTTGTTGTTGTTGTTGTGGCTGCGTGTGTCTGCTTGGGTGTATGCGTGTGCGTGTGTGTGTGTGCAAACAGACTGCTGTGATAATGATGTGATCGCAGCAATAATGAACACAAAGTATAAAGAAAAAACATACATAAATTCTTTTTGCCATTTGCTTATTGCCAATTAACAAAGCTCTTTATTGTTGTTGCACACACACACACTCACACACACGGAGAGAGCGCAAAAAAAAAAATGCAAGAAAATCAACGAAATTTAATTCTTATAAGTAAAAATGAAAAAAAGAAAGCAAAAAATTAACCGCGAATAAAATTTTCTCACACATATCGGAATACATGACATGAAACAAGCAACGCGGCCGCTGCGGCAGAAGAATGCAAGAGCGCTGAAAAACGAAAGAGAGAGAGAGAGAAAGAGCGAGATTGAAGAATAGGCGGCTGCGAAAAAAGTCAGTGGTTGAATTTGTTGGTTTTTGCGGGCAGCGGCAAATGAGTGGAGACTTACTTTGGCCGCTCGCCAAAATAGGAAAATAAGAAAAAAATAAGAAAAAAAAAAATGCCAAAAGAAAATTTATGAAAAAAAATAAGTGCAAATAAAATGTTATACAAAATACAACAATAAAAGCAACAAAGCAACTAAAACAGAACTTAAATATTTGCAAAACAAGTAGAAAAGGGAGCTGCAAACTCTAGATGAAGAAGAAGAAAGTCGAAGAAAAATCAAGTAGCAAAGTCTGTTAATAAGAGCTGAAGAAAAAAAGTGTGAGAAAAGAATGAATGAATGTAAACAAAATGATGAAGAAAGATAAACCGCAGAGCAGGAAGGTAAGAAAACAAGCAATGTCCAGAGGTCAGATAGATAGAGAAAGAGTGAGAGAGAGAGAGAGAGGGAAGAAGCGCGTGTGAGGGTGGTAGAAGGTAGAAGAAGCAGAAAAACAAGTGTGTTCCGAGCGTGGGAAACAGTTTCGTTCGAGAAAAATGAATATAAACTGTTGTTTACTTGAGAACAACAACAAATGCTTTTTCTTTCTTTTTTATTTTAATTATTTCATTTCTTTTTCACTTCTTTTTTAGCTTGAATATTCTTGTAAATAACATTAATAGAATATAAATGTTGTGCCACCTGCGCGCTTAGCTTCATGTGCCCTAACCTAGCCACACACCACCAACAACAGCTCGCTGACCCACACCCACATACCCACACAAACATAGTCGACTACGCTAAACACAAAAAAGCTTTGAGAAAATTTGCTTAATTTCACTTTAATTGCACAAACAAGAACATGGAAAACAACAACAACAACAAAGACGAAAAGCCGCCATGAGCGCCGCCAACAACGTTGAAGCAAACGTGGGCCTACCAAGGATATACACAAACTCGCTGATTTCAGTAACGTACAAATATTTGTGCTTGGGTGTGTCGCAACTACCACCACCATCATCATCACCATCACTACTACTCCCACCTTCATCCTCCTCCGACATTGGCAGTGCAAAAGTCAAGGACGTTGTTATAGATGTTGTTGTCTCTACCAAACAAGCAACCAACTAATCGACGGACCGGCAAGTCGAACAACAAACACTAAACTAGCTTAGCGCCGCCTCACCTCACCACACCATAGCCAACCATCATACAAGCCGCCACAATGGCGCACTTCATCAAAATTGGTCAAAGTACAAAAGTCAATTTTCAAACGACATTGTCCGTGCGTCCGTCCGTCTCTCCGTCCATTTGTTTGTCCAACGTTCTTTTTGTATGCGCTAATTTGCATATTTCCTTCGTGTCCATCCGTCTGTCCATGGCCCTAAGCGTTTTTCGTTTCACTTCCGGCCGACTGAACGACCCAACAGAGCCGACCAACCAACCTTATTGCCGTCCTTTTCTTGTCCTTGTTCTTCTTCCTGTTTTGCGATCGTCCTTTTATAGCAAGAAAACATGTTGGGTAATTTTCTATTACCACCGCGCCCCCCTTGACAACCGCTTCCATCATAAATATATTACATGTTTGTTTCGCCTTTGGGTTTTTTTAGGGCGTGTTTCCACAAGAGTTTTGATTACAAGAATTTCGTCTTTTGTGCCATTATTATTTTTAATTTGTCGTATTTATTTTTAGCTTCTTTTTTTTTTTATTATTCCTGATTTTACATGCAAAATACATAAACATTTAAGCACACCCAAATGTGTTTTTCTGTTGCCAGCAAAGGCGATAAGTGTGCGACAGAGATGGCAAGAAAGTTTTGCCTTCATTTTTCACTCAAGGAAGTTCAGAGTTCAAAGTTGTTTGGGCGTGTTTTGATACAAAGCGACACTTTTGGCATTTATTTAAAAGCTTTTGAAGGGTGTGAGAGACAGCAAGAGAGTGGGGCAGCAGTAGCAGTGTAGCTCAAAAATAGTTCTGAGCTTAATTGCATAGTTTCGTTTTGCTTATTGACTTATATTTTTTTTTCTTATTGGTTCATTAGTCTTAATTAAAATGTGCAACTTAAAACGACACAGAAGCTTGAAACATGCCTTTTGAAAAAACACTGAAAAAATACTAATTTCTTCGGCATTAAAAACACACAAATCATGAATTTTTATCACAGTTGTTGTCGTCGTAGTTGCTTTTGATTATTGTTGACTAACACAAAAAATATGTACACAAACAAAAAGCAACAACAACAACAGCAACAACAACAAAACTCACAAGTAATTTACTAAACAATTTAAATTAATAAATAATATCTATAAATATTTAGAACGCCCAGAGGCAAAGTTCGCGACAGACATGCACATAAAGTGCCTAACAACAAGAGAGGGCTAGAGGGGTGCTATAAATGAATCACTTAAGACAAAAATTGTTGTCATTTATTTGTGCATTTGCAAACAAAGCAAACACGTCAAAAAAAGTACGATAAATTAATTGAAAAAAAAAAAAATAAAATAAAAAATATTACAATAGAAGTGCCAATTGCGTGATTCAATATTGGCGAGCGAGCGAGCGAACGAATGCACGAACGAACGAACGAGCAGAAAATGAACATAAATTGTACTAAACTATTGTGAACGAAACTTTGACAGACAACAATAATAAAACATGATTCAATCAAATGAAATTTCACAGAAAAAAACCACATTTGTTAAAGAAAACCAATGACAATGTTGACGCCTCAATTTGATTGCGTATACGACATGTACAACATGTGCCTTCGTTTGTATGCGACCCACTTTATAAGAAGAAATAAACGCACCTCTCATTGAGCATGTGTACATAGACGCAGCGGCAGCAGGTGCGACTACAGCAACAGCAACAACAACAACTATACAAATTAATGAATAAAATCGAAAGCAAAAATAATGAAAATATACAATTAACGTCGCAAATGTCGCATTAAGAATCAAAAAGAAGGTCTAAAGTCAATCATTGTGTGAATTTGTTGTTGTTGTAACAGCTGAGTATAATATTTCGATCGTGGCCATATTCGAACAAAAACAGTTAACTGTATGTCAACATAGAACGCCAACAAACATACAACAGTTGCATGTTTGCAAGCATTAGACAGTAACATACAGCACTTTAATATTAAATTTTGATTATGGAACGTTTATTAATCACTTGAAATAAAGTTAGGAAGAAGAGGTCCAACAAAAATGTAAACTTTTTGGTCTATTAATTTACTAATTATTTTCAACTAAGTCTCATAAAGTTGGGGGGAGGGGTCTAAATATCAAGAACATTTCTCACGTTTATTAATGGGCAGCTTTTCGTATTATTCACAGCTATTAAATATGCGTATTTTTATTCATGTTACACTGCTGTCACTTAGGATCGAACATCTTCGTTCGTTTGTTGAAGCATTCTATTTGTAGTTGACTTTAAGCCTTTGTCGTCTCTTACTTCACTTCACTAGCATTAAAAGAAAAGTAGTAAGAGCACTTACCTTCGTAATTGACCTGACCATCACCATCAATATCAGCTTCGCGGATCATTTCATCGACCTCTTCGTCTGTTAGTTTCTCGCCCAAATTTGTCATGACATGACGCAACTCAGCCGCTGAAATGAAGCCATTGCCGTCCTTATCGAACACTCTGAACGCTTCTCGGATCTCTTCTTCGCTATCGGTGTCCTTCATTTTACGTGCCATCATTGTAAGGAATTCAGGGAAATCAATTGTGCCGTTGCCTGAAATAATTAGAAATTTAAACAAAACACAATTTTATTAATCAATTCAACGAACTTTTCTACGAATTCGAACATTTTTTGTTTTAAACTTTCACGATTTCTTCAAGCGAAAAAAAAAACAAAACTTTCTTCACTTTCCAGCAAAATTTTATTATTTCATATGAAAAATATAAAAAAAAAAAATGTACACAAAAATCAATTTGCAAATTGTTTGTTAATATTCCAATTAAATGGAAATTATTTTTGGAAAATCGTCAAAAGGAAAACAAGAAAAAAAAATGTGTAAAAATTATTTATAAGAATTTATATTGTTCATAAAGTTGCCAACGTTTGTAGTATCGCAATTTTGTATTGCAATTAAAATTAAAACAAAAAAAGATCGAAAAAAATATCATGAAGCAAATGAAAATGAAATTTTGCAATCTCAGGCACAAAGCAGCAAAACAGACAACGCTGGAAGAGCGGGTGGCGGCGATGGTCGCAGATGTCGGAAACATTAAAAATTCATTACTTAATATTTCGGCTAGACGAGACGAAATGAGACGAACGTGGGTGCGGTTTGCACGATAACGACAACGACAACAACAACAACAACAACGGCGAAGACTTGCGGCGATTTTGGTCAATTTGCAAGTCAAATGTTGAAGAAGAAGAAGTGTAGAGAAGACGACTGACTGCATAAGATATCATGTGTGAAGAAGAAGCAGCAACAAAATAAGCAAATAAAAACAAAATCGTTGCCAAAAATGTAAATACAACAATAACAATAACAACAACAACAACTAGAACAACCACAAAACACATGAGTATAGAAAAACAAATGAAATTTACAAAACTTCAAGCAAAAGTGCGAAATGGCGGGGGTGAGCGGGTGTCAGCTTCAGCGTCAAATAAGAGAAGTCCAAGTGAATTTTTGAAAAGTACATCAAAAATTCGTATTTGATTAGTTTTGTGCGCGTTTGCATATATTTCAAAATAAACAACAACAACAACAATACAAATCGTCGTCATAAGCGTTTAAATTTAGAAATCGCAACAACAACACTAAAAAGATACAACAAACTTGCAACGTAAAAATAAAAAATACAGAAAAATAGAAAAAAAAAAACTTTGCAAGTAAGAAGAAGCAAACTTATTAGAAATTGAAATTGTCTGCGAAAATTTTGCGCATAAAATTGTATTTTGGCGAAGAATACAAAAACAATAAAAAAGAATTTGGAAACCAAATACGCGACATGAGCAGATGATGAGCTTTGTCAATCAACATAGAATAGACGACAGTTGTTGTTGTTGTTGACGTCGTCGTCGGCTTCGTCGTCGTCTAAGAAATGTCTAATGAAATTGCAAAAAGACGACAAACGAAACAAAATGAAATTGTCAAAGAGAAGACGTCAAGTAAACGTCGCTGGCGGCAAAATCATCATCATCATCAACATCGTTAACAACAACATTATGCCACTTGAAGAACATTTTTTGCGACAACGTACACATGTACATACATACATACATACACACGTAAGTTGTTGGGGAAATCCTAAAAACAATTTATGCCAAAAAAAGCCAACAAGAAATTATTTATAAATAATTAGAAAATCGTTCATAGTCCGTAAGTAGTCGCAAATAAGATACAAGTGTACACCGCAAGTCTTTCAACTAATATTATGAGGCAGTGGCGGTATGAAAACACCAACAAGGCACACACAGTCAAGAAGGCAGACAGCCACCAGAGGGACAGACAAGCTTAAGGCGCGTTGAAAACCATATTCTGCGCCATATTATTTTCACATAACCATTTTTTTTCTCGTCTTCTATAATTTTTTGCTGGCATGATTTTCAGCCACAATTGCTTTTGGCCCGCTGTGAATTTTTATGATTGTATATTAATTTTTAATCATTGAGAAATAAAAAATAAAAAAAAAACAACAGCAACAACAACGAATAATTTAAGCGCCGCAAAGATAATTCACTTGAAATACAATTCGACACTGAATTTTGTTCAATACACTTGTCTTTCGTCGCTGAGAGATTTCTGTTTTTTTTTTTTGTAAAATTATTGTTTTATAAACGATTTACAAAGAGTTTTGTTGTTTTTCAAGTGTTGTAAAAATTTACTCGATATTTTTTTGTATGCAGAAAGAGAAAATATCGATCGAGAGAGAGAGAGACAAAAGACGATCTTCAAGTTGTTTGCTTGTTTTTGTTGCTGGCAGCAATAATAATGATTTTAATAATGATGATGATGATGAACTTTTACTCTGCTCTGCTCGTCTGAGGTTGAGTTGCGCCAACAACAATTTTATTCAATCGTCTGTTGTGTTGTTTTTTGTTTTGCTTTTCATTGATTGATTATTTATTTTTCTTATTTTAATGGACTGTGTTATTATCAATTTATAGCAAGAGGCGCAACAACAACAACAACACAAATAAATGGAACGTTCCTGAGTGTTGAACATTACTGCGAAAACTGTTGAGAATTGAACGTAGAAAGGAAACTAAACAAATCATTATTTTTGTGATCATGAAAATGGCTCATAGTTGAGGGAACTTGATTGTTCTTGGCAACGTTTTGACTTTTAATTGAACAAATTTTGTTTTAATGATTTTATTTTCAGAAATCATTGAACTCGAAGACTTTCTTGCTTTCTTTATATTATTTCCAATACTTCCTTACACAAACAAACTTGCTTGAAACTTTTTTCATTTCGAATCGTCATATTGCTTAAAGCCAAAATATGAAGTCGAGTCAGCTTTTTTTGAAGAAAGACTCTTCATAAATACAAGTCAAATACAAAATATTAATCTTTCTGGCAAATTAAATTCGTTTTGGGATTAAACAGAAACCAAATGACTGTAAAAATGGCTTCAGTTAATAAGCACAAAGAGCAAGTGGTAAGGAAACAAAAAAAGTTCAAGCAAAACCGAAAAAAAAAATGAAAATGATTTGCCATAAAACGCTTAAAAAGAATTACCCTAATTTGGGACTCAAACTCAACTGACTGAACGATAGATAACTCTATAAAACTCAACACAGTGTGGCAGCACTAAACACACACACACACACACACACACCCGAACTCGCCCGCGTGCCAACACAGCACATAACAAAACCAAAAACTGCTGCCTATAAAAAAACGGAAGAAGAAAACATAACACATTTGAATGAGGCCAACAACAAAAAACAGGCCAAGCATGCATGAATAAAGGCGAATATGCAAATATGAAAATATGCTTGATTATAACTCGAGGGACCCAAGCACGAACCAACGAACAAACGAACCAAGCAGACCCAAAGCCTGAAACCAACGACCGACAGCCGTGAAGGACCAATGAACAACCGCGCGACCGGCAGAAGCGCTCATTCGTATGCTCGTAGAGCATGTTTGGCAAAGGCAAACAAAAGCAGCATTGAGCGCAGCATGGGTGGCTTCAATAAAATGCTGTGCCCAGCGGCATGAGCATGGAAAAGGTAATGTATGGAAAAAAAACTTTAGAAATAACATGACCCAACCAAAAAAAAAAAATTTAGAAGGGGTTAAAAAATAAAAAAAAAAGTCTAGACAAACAAATTCTATAAAATCTATGAGCGAGCTCACGTGCAACAACAAATTCGCGTTGATTTTCTGGCTAAAATGAACTATGCAAAGCCGCAAAACTTTATAATTTGGCAGAGGAGCCGTCGCCCTAAAAGCATGCTGCAGGAAAATTACAAGCACGAAAAAGGAACCATAGAAAAAAAAAAAAAAAAAATAATTGCAAAGGGAAACAAAATTGAGTTGTTGTTGTTGGCGTTGCCCTCGCGTATGTTTAACAAAATTTATTATAATTGCTTGGTTATAAATTTCCGCTTATGTGCGCGCTGAGGTGTTTTTTTATAGCATACACTGAGGCGCTTTACGCGATAATTTGTAAAGCGTACGCTTCACAAAATATTGCTAAATTTATGGTTAACTTTACCGACAATTTAATTTCTTGAGGTCATAAAATTTCAACGTTAATCAAAAATTTTCAGCAAGCAAGCCCGAAAGTACGCTACATTTATGAGTTTGGTAGCGCTTTTGACTGGCAAATTAAAATTGAGGCGATAAGATAAAGAAGGGCGTGATTTGAACAATTTTTAATTTTGCGTTGAATATTTGCTGCATACTTATCAGCGCATTTATTCCTCGACTACTGAAAATTCTCGGAAATCAAATTACAACTTTATAAATCCTACGTAAGAGATTAAAACAGCTAGCGCCCGAAAGCATGCTACATTTTTATGCTAAACCAAACGAAATACTAATTTAACTAAGTTGACTTTTGTTGAAGTGAGATCAACTTCATTATTCTGCGTTCGCTCATTTCAATTAAAACTTTTTATTCATGACAATTTGATCCAATTACAGCTTAAAAACTAAAATGAAAAAATAGATGGCAAAAAAGACAACAACAATATTTGCATTTCAGGCTGACATGTTGAGCCCCACCCAAAGCAAAAGTAAACACAGACAAGCAAGCCAAGTTTTACACTCACGGGACACGTAAATGAATGCAATTTAATGTTGAGAATCATAGAAGGTGTTGGCGCTTCTCATTCATACAACAAAAAATGGCAAAGTAACAAGTAAATTGCAAAGACCGATGACAAAAAAAAAATCACCTGTTTAGAAGAGTGAGTGTTCTAAATGGAAAAAGGCACAGACAGACACAGTTTGAAAATTAAAGTTATGCTGCATCAGTAGAAACAGAGAGTAGGAACAGACAGACGGACAGATACACTGTCATGAAACGATAGTAAGCAGCATACAACAAGGCGCGCGCATGTGCTGGTCTCAAACCCATACCGCTGCATCGATGAAAAATCCAGGGCAAAGCTGCACACAACGAAACATCTGATTGTCATGGCGCTGACGCTGACTGAGGCAGCATCATAATGTTGCCTCCTGTCTGTCGCACAGAAGCTTTGTGCAGAAATTATTATGCTACAGCTGAAAACTGATTGACGCATGCGCTTACATCATCCTATGGCGCTGTCACTGTCCTTCCCTCAGCGAACGTGGCATCGAAGTGAAATACGCAAAATGAAAAGAAGGACTTGAGCAAAAAAAGTGCTTTGCAGCACTTTGAGAATGAATGCTAAAAATAGTTGCTGTTCACTCGTTCTGTGTGAGTGCTTCGTCATCGTCGCTGACGCTGCTTTGTAGCAAGGACCTCAGCAGTGGCTGCCTAAAGTGCTAACAGCACCAGCACCAGCAACAACATCCTCATTGTCCGAACAAACACTTCAAAGTCTGCGCCGTTGCCAACTTTGAGTGCAGTTTTTCTATTGCCTGTAAGGCAAGTTTGCTTTTCTTCAAGTGGTCTATTAAAATTTTCCTTTTTTTTTCATAAGTTTCAAGTGTGCGGCGTCAGAGAGAAGGCATGAAAGTTGCTGCCGAAATGAACTATTAACGGAACAATATAAAAGCGGCATATCAAAAAGCCTTCTTACACCATTTCATAAGCCTATCAAATGAAACTATTTGCACGATAACAGACCGATTATTATTGGCAATCTACGACAATATTACCAATTAACTATCAATCGTGTCTAATTTTGTATTTTAGAAATCGAGAAACATGCGCAAGTTCAACCAGTTCAACAACAGACCGATAAAAAAAACGATTACTTCTTTGTTCCTCTTCTTATCAAGTTTAATGACTGTCTACACTCTTCAGCGAATATTTCTTATTCAAAACCAACTTTAAATGACAATCACAAGTACTTTTTATCACATAAAATTGTAATCAATAATAGTGAAATTGATTAATCGATAATCGAATTATTGCACATCATTAGAAGTGAGCTTACAAAGCATTAACTTGTGCTTTGTTGACACTTCCGACAAGCAAACAAAATAGTTTTGTTGTCGTTTAGCAATACTCTTCTTTGCCATCGATCATTTGAGCTCTATAAATCAAGCTCACGCACGCACGCTCACACTATGCACGACGGCACGTTCATTCATGCGACAATTATGCGTACTAAAAATATGCGCCAGAAAACACATTTTCTGCCAAAAAAAAAAAAAAAGGAAAAAATAATAATAATAATCATACGTGAGCAATACACAAAGTGGTTTCCACTTCTCTGGCACACACGTATGTATGAGCAGAAAACCGCCGTTGGGAATTTAGGGCGGCCGGTCAACTGAGTCAAGCAATACACAAATATATGTAAGGCGACGAAGGCGATGCGAAATATGAAAAATTTGTCACCAAAAATAAACAAAATTTAAATAAAACTGAAAACTCTCAGCCGGCAAAAATATATACATGATGAATGTATCAAAAAAAAAAATAATATAAAATAAAGAAAACAAGTCAAATTGTTTATAGTTGCCATACATCTACCGATACCGACCAAGAAGATGTCGGCGCTTGACGCTTGGCTTTGGGGCACGGCGACGGCTCGCGGTTCGGCCAAATGGTCAAATAGTAGGCAAACCATGGCCTCGGCTATGGTTATTAATATGAACTCTACCAGAAGAAGTGTGTTGAAAATCGCAAACAAATCAAAGAACGAACGAACGACCACAAGTTACGTCTTACGTCCCATAATCAACATCATCACTTCTTCTTCAGCGATGATCATTGCCGATGTCTTCTATGCTATACCACACGGCGGTTCTGTTCTTGTATATTCTATTCGTGAACGTCTTCGTGTTGTTGTTGTTGCTGTCTTATGTCTTTAAGGTGTTTCACCTTTTTATTCTTTTGACAAAAATACACTTTGCATAAAAATTGTATCTTTTTGTTCTTTTCCATTTATTTGCAAATAAAATTATTTCGAGTTATTTTCGTACATCACGAGGGAAGCAGAAAAATAATAGAAACAAAAATAAAAAAATTGTTTTTGCTTTGAAAACTATTAAAACAAAATGTATCGCGCGTCCAAAGCAACCAACCAAGCAGACAGACAGACAGACAATCACCTACACTATCAACTAACCGATCGACTAAAAATTTGTATGCTTTGCTTTGCTCAATTGTGAAATTTTAACGCTGAAAATATAAATTTTCACAAATTATAAATCACTTTTCTTTATATTTATGTTTGGCTCGCTTAAACGTTGACCAGCACAGATACCGTCGGATCAGCACACGCACACACACATACACATTTGGCAAACAAGAAAATATATGAAAAGTGTGCCCGCCAAAGAAAATTCTACAACGCTTTGAAGAATTATAGTAAAAAAAAATCTTCACTAATCAAATCGGTATAAAAAGCGATACATTTTGGCGAAAGATACATGCTGAGCATATATGATTTCCTCAATTTGTTGACAAACGGCATTTAGTAGAAGCTAACGTCATAACATCTAAAAAAAATCGAACATGGAGTAAAAATATAAGATTTTCCTGCGTTGTCTTACACATTTCTGTCTTGTTTGCATAAATAGAAAATAAACTGTGCCGTATGTGTTGTGTGCTGCTATGCAACATATGTTAATTCATTGTTCAAATTTGACAATTATGAGTTGTTAAAGGAAAAACTCGTATTCTATTTGATTATGCTTTAAAATCGTACTCACCATCAGCATCGACCTCGTTTATCATGTCCTGCAGCTCAGCCTCTGTGGGGTTCTGTCCCAGCGAGCGCATAACTGTTCCCAACTCCTTTGTTGTGATGGTGCCATCACCGTCTTTGTCGAATAGCGAGAATGCCTCTTTGAACTCAGCGATTTGTTCTTCTGTTAGTTGATCGGCCTGGAAAAATATAAGAAATAAAAGAAAAATTTTGATTATTTATGGAAAATATTTGCACAAAAATAACTGTAAAGAAAATTACCATATTTGTTGTTAAAGTGATTTAAAATCTTATTTCAAAATTTATAGCAACTTTTTGTTTTTTGTTTAAATTCTTTGACTACCAACTTTGCAGTAAGCGAAGAGTCAAAATGTTATTGAAAGCATGAAAATTTTACCGACTTTTTGTGTTTTTTTTTTTTATTTAAGCTGACAACCAAAATTACTTTGATTGATTCTAAGCGCAAAGCTGAGTTGTTTTAAAAATGTTATTATTATTTTCATCTGATAAAACGCGCATGTATCTCGTGATACAAAACAAGTTCGCGATACGCAGAAATGTTTATCAAATGTGTATAATTAACAAGTTCATTATTTCAATGCACCAAACGGAATACTTTCAAGTATAACCGGATATCAATATTAGCAAGAAATTAAATTTTTAGTTAATAAGCGCTAAAAATGCTTTTCAATGATCAAAAAATTTATTCAATACGTGAATATTCCATGTGGCATGGCATGAAGACAACAACCAATAAATAAACAAAAAAAAAAACCTTTTTAAGCGCACATTTTATTCTTGTTGTTTGTTTTTCAAAAAAACAGAAATGATATTTTTACTTTTTTTTCATTGCAGAACATGAACATTTTTGCATAAACATTTTAACAAATTTATTTATTTGTTTTAAAAGTTGTATTTGTTTGCTTAAATTACTCATGCAGCAGCATGTTGAAGTTTATAATATTTTTTTATTTTTCTGTTTTGTTTATGAAACGCAAAACATTTGAAACCCGGAAAACATTTGCACTCAATTTGTGGCAGTGTAAATTTTATAGTTTCCAACACGTGGTAACGTATGTTACAAAGCGTCTAATGGCACATACAACAATCTTGCCTAATTTCACACCTCCGACACACAAATGACTGTGCCACGTTTATCTCAGACTATTCTTATATCTTATCTGAAAGTTGTATGACATCAGCTTTGCTGAAATGGCCACGTATCAAGCAGATATTTTTATCTAAACAGTTTACTCAGTGTCAACCTCAGCGAACCCTTCAACACATCAAAGATAAAGTCAAGAATGGGAAAGAAATAAGCCACGTCACTTTTATTTTCAACAAGATGAATCAAAATTCAGTTGGTTCGCACTTAAAGATTGCCTAATGCATGAAAAGTATCTTTAAATAGACAACGAATTTCAAATTTCGAAGTTTTCCGGTACAACAAAAATTTGCATTAATTTTACATGTGATTTGCATGTCAAACCTGACGACATTGAAGATAAAAGATACTTTTCGACAATGTATCTACGTTGCTACTGTGTGTTTGAAGGTGTTAAATTTCGAATTTAAAATAAAATAAACAAAAGTCGAAACCTTTTTTGAATAACAAAATATACAACTGACGTCAGCAGATTTTTGTACTGCATTTGAGAATGTTGAATGAAAAATATGCTTTACGCTGCACGTACATGTGTACGTATGTATCTATAACAAAAGTAAAGCGACGACTTGTATCTCAAAAATAAAAAACAAAAACAGAAAATATCGTCAGCAAGCGCGCGTGGCCGAAGCCTTGACAAATGTCAAAGCTGACGTTATCGCGCAACACGACGCCGCCGCTTTGTACATAGATACAAATACATCTTTCATGTTGCAAAGCACAAGTTTTTTTTTAGCAACGCAAATTTACGCAAAAATGGCAAACAAGTTTGCTTACAAAAGAAAAACAATTGAGTTAAAAATGGGAAGCGAAATAAACGCAAACGGATGTGAAAGCAAAGTAGCGCAAAGCCAAAAAGAATCTGCAAGTCAAACCGGTTTGAAACAAAAGCCAAGAGGCAAAGCGTTGCATTCAAAATGTAAGAAATTCAAATCTGCGAAATCCATCATCATCATCATCATCGTCACCATCATCATTATTATGAACATTGTAATCAACAAAATCATGAAAACGTCGCACAAATGATGCATAAATCAAATAAGCGCAAAGCCAAATTATGCTGACTTTTAGTCACCTATAAATAATTAAAAAAAAAAGAATAAATAAATAAAATAAAATGTATATTTATATGCACATTTGTTTAATGACCCAAGAACGATGAGTGATATATTTGGTTATTTTCTTTCGCGACTACTCTTCATATAATTATTAAATTCATAAATAAACCGACAAAATCGGAAGGAGGCAAGTGCCTGAGCGAGCGAGCGCGGCGTTTGATGTGAAACGTCAATTGGTTGGAATTTTTCCATAGTGGCGATAAAGTTTTTGTTGCGCTTATCGAACTTTTCAGGCAGGCGTGGCACGCCCAATTAAGCAATGCTCATGTACTAAGCGATTGTCGTAGTGCGTCAAAGCGCTTGGCAAAAATAGTTAAGGTTTTATTTAGAAAACTTGATGTTAAGAAATTCAAATCAGTTGTTTACTATTATGATTTTATTGTTGTTTTGTTGGATATTTTAAATGCCGACGCAATGAGCGGGTTTTATTTTTTTAAAGTTAAATATGTTTCAAGATTGTTTTTTCAATAATGAATAAATTTATGTCACATAGTTTTGCATGACACATACAACAATTGATTATTTAAACTTGAACTGCAAGACTGTTGTGTAAAGCGCTTAGCAACACTGAAGTATTAAAACTTAACAGATTTGTTTTTCATACTTTTTATTTATAGCTATTAGAGTAAACGTTCATAAATTCTCACTAATCTGTTCAAACACTTAAACCAAACATAAGAATTTCCGGTGATACAATAAATATTCTTATAAAAAAACAAGAAAACTACAACATTGTCAAGTTCTTTTGGTTGACTTCAATTTCATTTTAGTCAAAACTTTTCGTAAAAACCATAAATTTTATTGCACTTTATTTTTATAGCTCAAAGCTCAAATAGCTTACATAATAGTTAATGCTATGCAATCTAATCGTCGCACTGAACAACTATTTAGATAATGTCTTGAAATACCACCAAACCCATTAAAAAATACTTCAATTGCTAATCTTATCTCAATTCGATTTCGAAAAGTGTTCCACATTTGTTTTTTTTTTTTTGTTACTTTTTTGGCTAATTTTTTCAAGTGTTTTTTTCACGTTTGAAACACGCATCGAGACAAACGATTGAAACATCATTTCATGTCAATTAAACGTTTGTTTTTTCGATTTATCTCAACAGTTTTAATTATCGACACGGGTTTTTGATTTTAGCATGTTTTTACTTGCGCTTATACAACAAAATGCGCCTTCATGCAACGCTAAATTTTGCAATGTGAGCTGTGAGCTGACAGAAGATCTCAAAACCAGTGAATGGATAATTTCCACATCAATGGCGCGGCATTTATAATCGATAATGATGTCTCTATTTGGCGTTGGCGGCGACAAATCAAAGTTTCTCAAAGTCAAGCCTCACCCACACGATAAGACAAACGACGACGATGTCGATGATGTTGTCGCATTGTATGAATGATGACGAGATGACGCCCACAATAGAAGGCGAATAATAACTTTCTTTGATATTTTTTAAATTAGAAATTTGTTGTTTTTTTTTTTATTATTTTGCAAACGCACGAACGAACAACAATTGCCATAAAAGTCCTCTTAAAACCGCCGCCCACATCAAAGAGCCTGGGACAGCTCATAGCACTTAGAGCCGTGACCGTTTCAAAACCAGGCGTGGCAGCAATGAAAGCTTAAAAATAACAATAACGAATTTTCTCTCTGTTTGACTTTAAGACTCTCAAATTTTGAGAAACATGATTCATTGGTTTTGGTTATCTTTTTCTAGTTATCGTTGTTGTTGTTTGCTTTATGTTTCAGTGATTCATGAAGTCGACAAGTTATTTATGATTTTCTCGCAATTGTTTAAAAAAATATTTCTTTGCCTCTGTTTTTTTTTTTACATTTCCTGTAAATGCGCCATTAACGACAACATACAAAAAACAAGTGGCCAAAGAAACAATTTTATGTCTGTTTTCTTTGAAGAGCTTTGTTTTTTTGAAAGTTCTTTTCGCTTCTTTACTCTTTTATGGCTTTGCAAATTTGACTCACAAGACTTGTACAAACGCTAAGCGAAATTGGCAACATTGTTAACCGGTTTGGCTCAGTGTGAACTCGTTTTAACCGGTTCAGCTTAAACAAACTAAATGAAAGAATTCAAACTCACAGCGAAAAAAGCAGTTAATAAACAATAATTCTTTATCGAAGTGAAATATTTTCTTCGTTGTTTTCACGGTTTTTGGCTCAATTGAAACAAGTCGAAAGCGGTTTTGTTCTTTGGCATGCAAAAAACGTGTCTGGCCTTTTTTTTATTCATAATAAAGATAACGGTTAAGTGCAATACACATGCACAACAGCAGCAGCGGCTGAAGTAGCAGGCAAAAGATCGTTGATCTCTGCTCAAACAGTAGTCGAAGTAATTAAGGTTTTGTCAATGATAACATTTGAACATTTGTCTTGACTGCAAAGCAGTTTGTTTCTAAAGCACTCAAACTGACATGTATAGCAGTCAAACACGCCGAATTATGCAAATGCTTTTCAAATATATATCACACAATTATTAGCCCAAATTCGGCTCATATACAAAAGGACTTTACTAAGAGGGTTGTTCGAATGAGGACAGACCTTTTTGCAGTTATTACATTCAACCCTCAATGTTCGACACTCAACTGTGAGTTCCTTCAGTTATTTCTACAACAAATCGTTTGACAGTTTCAAGTATGCCGTAAATGTATCTGTGTGTTTGTTGAAGTATGCGCGTGTGTGTGAACGGAAGTGAAACCACAATTTTCAACGTTAATCAAAATGATTACAAAATGTTAATAAAATTTCTATAATTTAATTAAATATTTTCAACGCGCACAAAAGCAACAACAATAAGAGCAGAGAAAAAAATAATATTATAAAACATTTGCATGTCGAAACGATCAACCAAATGAAATGAGTCATTTAATTTGAAACTTTTTTTATTTTATTTTTTATTACTAATTTTGCACAATTATTTTTATTTATTTATGGTTAAAAAAACGTTGATGACAAATATGCGAGTTTAGATCATCAACAAATACAACAACAACACTAATATCATCAAAAGGCGCTCGATGCTGAATATAAGTGTGAAGTGAAGAAAGTCTAATAAGAAAAGCGAAGCAAAAATCATTAAAACGCCAATTAGAATTTGCAAATTAATTTTCTTTTGTTTTTTTTTTCTGGGTGCAAAAAACTAATTAAATTAAACGTTGGCGTGGCGAAAACCGACGGCGGAGGTTTTTTTATTATTACTTTTTTTTATCGCAAAAAAAAAAAATATAATAAAAATAAGGCAAGAAAGCAAAGCAAAAATAAAAAAAAAAATCAAGATAAAAAAAATTCAATAAGCACAACAAGTACACTGAAAAGCAAATGAGTCAAAATGTGGCCGCGAAAGAAGAAGAAGCAGCAGTAGGAAAAAAATCGGATTATTGGTGTCGATTATTTGGTTGCGCCCTCGACAGCTTTCTGCAACACACACACACACTTGCCCCTCTTCACAATCAACACTCACTCACTCTATTAACATAAGTTGCTGCTGCTGCTAGCGCTGAAAATTGGCATGCCACAACAACAACAACAATAGCAGTAGCAGCAGTGGCCGTGGCAGCAGCAACATAGACGCCAACTGCGACAAAATGCTTATCAGAAAACACGGTCGTCGCTGTCGCCGTTGACGCCGTCTGGCTAAAATTCTTGTTAACACTGTTTCTGCTTCTTCTTTTTCATCATCGGCTTATATTGCTTATACGAAATTCCTACACACACACGCGCGCTCAAATACAATGAAAGGTCTCTTGCACGTTTTTACCATTCTTCGTTGCTGTTGCTTCTTCTTATTCTGCTGCTGTTGCTGCTGCCTTTACAATAAATTCCTTTTGTTGCTGTCGTCGTTGTTGTTTCTTTTTCATTTCATTTCATTTCATTTCATTTTTGCCAACAACTACGACTGGCGACGAAAGCAAAGAAGAAATAAGCGAATAACCGCAATGCGGCAAATGAAACGGTACGAAAAACTGCGCGCAAACGAGAGCAAAAGTGTGTGAGTGTGTCGAAGTAAAGAGCAAATGAGTGAGAGACAACAAAAGAGAGAGCAAACAACAACGCAGAAAACATACGAAAACGCAGTACAAAGCAAAGTTAAAAGAAACAGCAAAAAATTTTATTGTTGCAGCATTTTTCTGTTTCCTTTTGCTTTTTTGTTTTTTCTTTTGCGTGCGTATGTGTGTGAGTGTGTGTGTGTGTGTTTGCAGGGGTCAGAAAAACCAAAAAGAAAAGCAAAAATGAGCGCCGACATAAGCGCAAACCCAAATATGTGTGCGAAACGGTTAAGCAGGAGAGCATGACTGAGTGTGTCACACATGAATAATGAGCAAGAGCGACAGAGATCGCGCGCATAATTGGCTTGAGTTGCGCACCCGAAACGGTTAAAATGAGCGAGTGCGGCGCAGCGCTGGCAAAAGCAATATATGAGCGACGAACGCACGAATGAGTAACACAAAATGTAAAAGCAAAAAAAAAAAATGACAACATTTTCTGCTTCCTCTTATGCTGACGCTCTTGCGCTCTCACAGCGCTTGGCTCTGTCGCGCACAAACGTATTTCTGCTACGCTTGATTCTAACCTCAATTTGAGGTTTTTTTTTCACCGTGTGTGCAAAAGAAGACACAACGAAAATTTGCTACCAAATGCGGAAAAAAACCCACAAGAAAAACAGAGAAGAAAACAACTAATAAAAAAAGAAAGGCAAATCTTTTTAAAACAAATATAAGAAAATAAATAAATGAATGGAACACGTTGGCAACGAAAAGTTGATGACTAAAACAAATATGCAAAGAAATATAAGTTCGAAAAAAAGCAGAGAAAAGCGAAATACATATATAGAAAATAAGCCGGCATTCCCAATAAGCAAATGAAAGAAACGAGAAACGCGCGGCAACGTTAAGAATTTGTTTAACAAAAAAAAATAAGGTAGCCAAGAGAAGCGGGATAGGAAAACTAAAGGCAAAGTCAATTTTGTTGTTTGTGCAAATATTTTCACACATGCTTTTTTTCTTTCTTTTTTTGTACTTCTCGCATTTCGCCTTCATATTGGATTATATGTTGTTGTTGGTTTTTTGTTGCTTCTTGCTGATTATTAAATTCTTATCAGGTTTTGTGCATAAAAATTTAATTACGCCGATAAGATTACAAAACAGAATAATAAATAACAAATAAAAAAACAGTCAATATAAAAATAATAATCGACAAACATAAGCGGTCGCGGTGTGCGAAGTGGCTAGGCGCGTCACATCGGCGCAGGGAAATGACTTTGAGGCCCTGTAAGCTTTTTTTTCTTCTTTTGATCAGCGTATAAAAATAGGCGGCAGACACGTCCTTACACTTGATTGGCGAAGCAACAACAACAACGTAAATTTTGACATTGAAGGCCTTCAATAAATTTGCTAATTGAATTTTGTTTATTTTCGGCAACAAAAAAACAAAAGAGAACAATAAAAGGTGTGAAGAAGCATGAATTGTTTAACAAATTAGTTGAGTGTTTAAGTGAAGCCTTACACACAACGGAGGTTGCTTTATATAAATATAAGCGACTCGGGGAATTTGTAAGCACATTTTTCCACCCTTTGCACATAGAATTACTA
The DNA here is from genome assembly GCA_037044515.1 of Phortica magna. Classification (NCBI taxonomy): domain Eukaryota; kingdom Metazoa; phylum Arthropoda; class Insecta; order Diptera; family Drosophilidae; genus Phortica; species Phortica magna. The sequence goes on from JBAMBP010002546.1 coordinate 33,066, forward strand.
ACAACAAGGAACGCGTATTGACCCAATTAGCGAATTGTGTCAGCGCTTTTGACCGACATTTGCCATTCACAGCAAACCAGGCAACATGTCAGTCAATTGGCCTATACAATTACCGCGGCTAAAACACATGTGTTTTCATACGAAAAAAAAATGTTTAATAATAAATGTTTTATTTTTATTTTTCGTCGAAAAAAGAAAAACCCATTAATAACAAAATAGACTTTGAATGAATTTTTTATATTTATAAAAATAAATAAATAAATTATTAATAATATATGTTGCCATGTGGCATAAAAGAAATAAAGAGAACTATGCTTATATTAATAATAATAAATTCAGTTTATTTACCATTTTTGTTGTTTGTTTTTGTTGTTGTTTTTAGTTGGAAATGAAGAGTTGCTGTTTTTGTTGTTATTTTCTTATTTTCTTTATCCTTCCGCAGTTGCAGCGCTGCCGACTTCGATGGTACCGTAAGCGATTCTGATTACTTTCTTTTTCTAATGCGAGTTTTACTTCGCTATGGAATTCTTTAATTTATTTGGTTTGTAAAACACTGATTTCAATAATTATTACACTGCAAAAAGAAAATGAAATTTTTGTTGGTTTTAGACGTTATGTTGACTTGTCGAAATTCGCATATTGCTCTTCAAGACAGACAAGACAAACGAAAAGTAAACAATTTGCTTGCTTTTTATTGCTATTTTTTCATATACCAAATTTGGCATATAAAATGTAAAATAAAAATAAGAGTAAGCAAAATAATAAAATTAAACAAATTAATTTTGCGCCTTTTTTGGTTTCAAAATGTTTAAACAAAAAGCAAGCAAATTGTAAATTTCACTGCTAATTTTTATTTATTCGTTTTTTTTTTTCTTTCTTTCATGTTCTTCTTTGCTGTTTATTCATTTGTTCAGCTTTATTTTATTTTTTTTTGCGCACACACGCGAAACACGTTTGCAATAAATCTTTCTTATTTCTTATAGCAAATTTCTATTATTGTGTTGTTATTGTTGGCAAATTTTGCGCTTCGTATTTCTACACCAATGCGTACAAAAATGTTTATTTTAGCGCAAGTTATTATATTTGATTTTGTTGCTACTTAAAAACATTTTTATTTGCTGCCAAAAAATGTTTGGAACTCACGAATCGCTTTTTAGAACTATTCCGTCCGATCGGGTCGACAGTACAAATCAGAGTGTGAAGAGAAAATTGCTAAATCTAACTGGTAGCAAAATATTTGCAGCAAGATTTTACTGCCTTCGTGACCGCAAATATGCCTAAGTTACGTATGAAACATACAATACTTAAGCGTGTACAACACAAAATTTAGCACATGATGTCGTTATTAATAATATTGTTGTGTCTTATGTTACCTGCATATATCAAGAAACATATTGCATAAAGTGTAACAAACAATTTTTTGCCGAAGCCACACGATGTTTTTGTCGAAGCATACACGAAGTTAAGCTGCAGCCAAACAGATAATAGAGCAAGAGCAAGAGCGTGGCGTCGTTGAATTTATGAGCGCAGCGTCTGTAAACGGTTATATGCCGGCAAATGACACAATCACGCAGTTTACTGAGCGCGCAAATGTGCTCTCTCTCTTTTGCTTGTGTAATTGCATTTGTGTTAGTGTAACGTCTTTTTTGTTTGTCGTTGGCTTTTGCTACTGTTTTGCGCTGCTGCTGCTGCCGTTGTTGTTTAAACAATTGTTGTTGCACACACACACACACACACACTCGCACTTTGGTTTATTGTGCAGAAGTAAGGCAAATACAATGAAAGAATGGGTTGCTTGAAAAGTTATAATTCAATTTGATGCTTTGCTCTTGTGCTTGCGTATTTTTGGTGTGGTTGTGTCAAAAAATTTTGGCTCTTGCTACTTTCTGCATTACTATGCTAACTGCTCATACATTCATCTCTCTTTCTTTTCCATTCGCCGACAACTATTATGTTTTCTCCTCATTTGCGTTACTACGTTGGCAAACACACACACACATTAACACAACTTTTACTCACTCACTCGTTTTACTTATACAGACTTCATTTGAATAATAACGGTTATCGCATTACTTTTGTGAATTTTACTTTGGCATTTCTCTTTCCAATGCAATGCCTTCACTTACTCACTCACTCACACACATATTTTAAGCAGCAAGCAAACTTCATGAGCAAGCAAAGACTTGAGTATCGGATTTGAACTCTTTTAGCAAATGCGCTTCTGGCTACTTGAGTGTGTGCGTGTTTTTGCTTTTGATTTTGCATTTGCATGCGCTTGGTGTGTGTGTGTGTTTGTGTGTGAGAGTGTGGTTTTGTGCAAAGTTATTAACTTTCGCGTGCTTTGCTCAAAGCGTTATAGACAAAGGGGGGGCTGGTGTCAATTGTTGCAGGCAACGTAAGCGAAAAAGTTGGTAAATGAAATAATGCCGCAATGATTTATACCAGCCAACGACAACAAGAACAACAACAAGAAGAGTAGCAACCACAATCATTTGTCATAATTTAGCATTCGCTTTTTTTCTTCTTTGATGATTGTCTTATCATGCTATTTTTTCACGCTTCGGCTATAAATGGTTTTTGCTTTGATTTACTTTGTTTTTGTATATCTTTTTGCTGTTGGCATATTATGCAACAATCTGGCAACTCTAATTGCTTACTTAAGTTAAGCTACACTGCTCGGCCATTAAAAAACAACAAACACTTAAATTTATTTTATACTAAATTTCGCATTTGTCTTCGAAAACCAATTTCGAAATGTACCTCACTTTAAGCCGTAGCATTTTTCACCAAGAAGGTCATTGGAAGGGCTTAGGGCAAAAACAAGTAATCCAGCTGGTTGGGTCATTCGATGTTTCGCATATGTATGTTTTGCCATTCACGTCGAGTTCACAAACCCAAACGGTGCGACATTTTGTGGAATGTCAACGCAACGGTAATCCAATAATAAATGTGACCCTGTGCAAAGACTGACCACAGCGCTGAGAGTTTCATAAGTGTTGAATGCGGTTTTGGGTTCCTTTTGCTCTCGCCTTCCTACTACTTTTTCGGCTTCGGCGCTTGTGGTGGCAATGCTGGCATTAACCTGCGCTGCATGCTACACACGACACCGAGCGGCATTTTAGTTATGCATGTGGCTAAGATTTATCAGAACCTTAAGCGAGGTACATGAATGAAATGCGATTAAATTAGGCTGAGAGTAGACAGCGAAATGTCACCAAAGGGGCGGGGGATTATTGTAAATCTCATGTCAACTTTTAAGTCCATTAAATTAATAATTATTTAAAGATTTTAAGGAAAATCTAACGTGAGTTACAGAGAGAAGCTTAAAGCGATCAATCGAAGAAGATCGAGCAAGAGATGAAATTACAGTAGAGCTTTGGTCATTCGTATGCTTGATAATGTGGACGTTCCAGTCATTCGGACACAAGTCATCCGTGATATTGAAGTTATACAGTACATTTATGAAAGAGATGCAATTAAAAATCTAGTGAGTTGAATGTGAGTAAAGGATTTCCGGGGATCCGAAATTCGAGAAGAATTTTTACCAAGTGTTCTAGCTGCATATGTCCGGTGTCTTAATAACTCTTAACAATCCTGTAGATCAACTTTTGCCAGTTGCCGATATGCGATGATCAGATCGTGGCGCCACGCATACTGGAATCTCCCTAACCGCTCTGCCAGGGAATATGTTACTCATGTAACTTGAAGCGTATTAAATCTTCTTGTAGTTCAAATTATATTTTGTAGTCGTCATTTTTTAGCAGCTTTGAATTTTTCTATTATTATTTCGTGTGCTTTTTTCATGTTGCTTCTTCTTCTGTTTTTTCTCTCATTGTGTATGTTGTTCAATGTTTATTGCTATTCTTGCGGCATTTCTGGGATTTTAACGGTAAATCGTCGACATTGCCGCACTTTTTTGGTGCATTTTTTTGCCGCATTGTCTCAGTAGCGGCAAAGGCGACGACAGACAGCAAAGCCAAAACGAACAGAGCACAGAGAATCGTATCAAAAAACTGTCGCAATGTGCCGCAATCACTAACACACACACACACACACAAACACACGCACAGGAAGATAGACAGACAGACAGACAGATGGACGACGCTTTGGTTGGTGGTGGAGTTGAGTTGAGGCAGACAGACAGACACCCTGTATTGCGGGCAATCAATGTTTTGACACGCATGACGACATTGAAGCAAAGCAAAGAATGTTTGAACGAATGTTTAGGCCAAATAGTTATGTCCTTCTGCTTTCTTTTCCTTTTTTGCCAAGCGCAGCACATAAACAAATGAAATTGAAAACTAGTTGCGTGCAGCAGATGAAGGCGGAGAAAGAGAAGGAAAGAGTGTGAGGCTTAAGGCAACGCCGTCAATGCAGCAAACAAATGCCGCACTCACTGATGATGACGATGAGGACGACTTCGCCGGCAATGCGCCATTTTTGTGTCTGCCATCATTATTGGGCGAACGAGCAGCAAGCAAAAGTCGCGCGCAATTGGCATGAGTCACCCTGTTGAAGCTTCATTCATTCATTCATGTTGGCAATCAAATCAAAAAGCGACGCGACAACACATGCCGCTGCGGTGGGGGGAGAGCAGTGTGGCGCAGTTTTGACTTCATTGCATAAAGCAAATTTATTGACTTGGTCGCTTAACCGTTACTTTGTGCAAGAGCGCCGAAAAGACGGAGGAGAAGAAGAAGTGAAAAAGCAAAAAAAAAGGCAGAATAAATTATTTGTACACTTCCTTTCATACTTAGTTTCTTTCAATATTTGTTTGCTGCTTTTCGCATGTTCTTCTGCTGCTTCTGCTTCTGCTTCTTCTTCGCCTTTTAATTCGTTACTGCAACGCCGCATTGAAAATTTCGCATTGCACCTAAAATTTGCAGCAAAGCTTTCGACGACGAGCATGAAAATCGTGCTGTGCGACAACAACAACAACAACAACAAAGCGAACTATGAGGACGAGGACGAGGACGACGCGTCGCTCGAAGGACAAACGATTCCTGTGTTCACAATGCAGTAAAATGGCCTTCAAAATTAAGCCTTGTAGGCATTTTTTTCTTGCTGGCAAATTCCAAAAATAATTTCGTCAAAAATATTAAGTATTTTCATTGAACTAAAAATAGATGAATTTATGACGGAAATTTCAGATTTATGTTTGCTATTTGCTTTTGAAGTACCGATAGAAAATGCTTAACATTATTTGGTTTAATTTCGATTTGAAAATTGTGTGATTTCAAAAATATTTCAGACTCTGGCTCAAAAATGATCCCATTTATCAGAAAGTGATCCCTAATTAATTCAATTCATAACAAACAAATTTCATAAATGAGCCATTAAACCAACTATAATGGTAGATTCTATTAAACGACATGTTAATAGGAATTTAATAGCTTCTCAAATTCTTGCCACTGCTGACATTTTGCTTTTTTAATGCCACCATTGTAATTCCTTACGTTGAACTTCAATGATTGTAGGGAACGATGAAATTTGGAATGCAAAGCGGCCATATTAATTTCCTTTTAATTTTTCTATTAACCTTCTCTTAATTGAGTTGCCAAAAATCGTAGAATATTTAAAGATCTATTAAAGGGAGAAAAGTTCACAGATAACAAAATTATGATTAATAATTTGACATTTAAACACATTTCCTTTTGTTTATTTTGTGATTTTTTATTTGTTTGTTAATATTATATATTTTTTTTTGTTTTTTTATAAAAATAACGGTTTTTGTTATGTTAGCAAAATTTCTGTGTAATAAGCGTCAATATTTGCATGCCAAGAACTTGTTTGACCGTCAGTCCGTCAACACAACACGCCATGTCTATCAGATGAAGATCAGAGCGAAAGTGCCGCGAACATATTCGCTGGAATTGCAGCGCACGGTCAACTGCGTGCAGGAATTCAATTGGATCCCATCGTACTTTGTGCTTGAGCGGCTCATGGCCAAATGGTTTCAAGAACAGTCTCAGCTTCAGTTGGCAAAGACTGCCGAACAGTGCGCACTTCAGCAAAAACGCTTAGGGCAGAAGCAATACTTCATTTACCTGCTCATCGATCCGTGCGTGAGCAACAATCTTGCGGAGCGCTGCCTGGATATGGATAACATGGATGTGTGGCGTTGTTTTCTCTCCTCGATTTTCTACGTGGGCAAAGGCAAAGCGGCGCGTCCGCATTCTCATCTGCGCGATGCGGCGCGTTTGTTTCAGCATACGGCGGACCGACAGGCACAAGTGATCAAAGCTAATAAGAAATTGCAACGCATTTGGCAGATTTGGCAGCGCAACTACGGCGTAGTCTGCGTCCAGGCTTTCCATCATATCGGCTCGCATGAGGCGCACACACGCGAGGCGGCCATCATCGATGCCATGAGTCTGACGCATTTGGTTAATCGTAAGCGCGGTCAGTATTATGGCTTTGTAAGGGATGTTCTTACCGACGTTGAGCAGCGCTGGCTTGGCGTCGGCTTGCTCTACAAGGCCTTGCACATCTACTTGGCCGAGGGCGAGTCGGCGATTGGACCGCAAGATGTCATATACTCCCGCTGAACGGCAATGATCGACTCTTCTATTTTGTGCGTAACTGTAATTGAAATAAATGTGCAACGCCCTTTTTGAAATTGCTTAATTAACTCAACGTCAGTGTTGGAAATTTTCTTTGAGCTTCAAGTGTCATTGATGGTTTGTTTTTTTTTAATACAACTCTGCTTTCGACACTTCAACGGAACTCATTTTTAAAAACGGAAATTAAATGGCACACACACGCACACTATACACATGTGTCTTGTATATCGCTTGACTATAAAATGTAATAAAATTGATGTGCTTTCATGTCATGTTTTGCACATCATTATTGCGCATCCCAAAAAGTATGCTAGTTTTGAACAACATGTCAAGCACAAAAGTATGCTACACTAAATGCAAAGTACACACAACATTTTTTTCAATTGGCTGCAAAATAATGCCATGGAGCAAAGATCAAGGATTCTTTTGTGTGTTTTATTCCCTGTGTGTGTGTGAGTGTGTGTGTGCATTGAAGTTGAAATGCCAAAATGCAAATACCAAAAATCAAATCAACAAAATAGTTGACTGACTAATGATGGATATGATAAAATGACAGAATTTCATAATGATTGATGAAATCGTTGTTTGAGTGAAGTCAGTCAAAAACATTAAGAAAGCAAATTATTTTAGGCTTTGCCGAAACTCAAATGCTCTTGCATGGTATGTTGAGTAGTGTATACACTAGACAACTTTTTCTAATAAGTAACAAATAAATTTTTTACTGGAAGGCCTAAAGAATATATTTGTCAGGTTTTGGAAAGAGTCCAATTTTGCGAACTGTCCTTAATGGAAGCTTTTACTGTAGTCGAAGATGTCTCCTTCGGTGCGTTGCAAACTCCATGCTAAAATGAATGTACTTTTGCAAAAGTATACAAATAAATAAATGTATAAGGATTGCGTGCGCTAAAAATAGATTACATTCGCACTGCTATGTGTGTGTGTGTGTGTGTGTGAAGCTTGGCAGAAAATTTTCATACAAACGCAAAGTTTAAAAATAGCATATAAAAGTTATAGTCTGTTGTTGTTGTTGTTGCTGTTGGAAAAAAAATGACTTTCTTGTGTAATAGAGTGAGGCAGCGACAGTGAGAGGGTAAGAGGTCAAAGCAATTGATGGCGTAAGTTTGCATATGAATGAGTGAACTAAAAAGTGTTTGTATATACATATATATATATTTATGTGTGTGTGTGTGTGTTTAGTGAGTTCACTATTTGCATAATGAGTTGGTTAAGTGCATAAAGTCATTGCAATTGGCGTGCAGAATGCCATAAGAGCATTCGTTGCTGTTGGCAAATACAACAACAACAACAAGTCAAAAACCAACGTTGATTACAACAATGACTTAAACAGCAACAACAACAACAACGTCAACAACAACTCTTGGCAGAAACTAAATAACACAAAAAGCTCATAACGTTTTAATGCTATGTAAAGACAGCAGTCGTCGTCGCAGTCGCAGAATGTGGTGAGTACGCAAACGATACGTTGGTGAGTTTGAGTAATGAACAATGAGTGGAAGAAGAAGACGGTGTTGAATTTGGGGTAAGTGCGCAACTTGTATGTCGTCGCATTATGTCAAAAAGTAACTGAATGAGAAAACAACAAAAGCAGCAAAGAAAATAAGGCAAAACGAAACATGTACATAAAGAATAAAAGCAAGAGAAAAGAAAAGTAGCAAAATATAACGTTAAGTTGTTGTAAGAAGCACAAAGGCGAAAAGCAAAATAATAGTAAAGAAACGGCAAAAAAAAACCAAAGTCAGCATAAAAGCCAAAGAGAACACAAAAAACGCAGCAAACGTCAAGCAACAAGTAACAAGACCAAGAAGAAGAAGTGACAGCGCACAAAAGAGCGCAACAAAAAAAAAACAACAAAGCAGCAAACGTAGAAGCCCGAGAAGGCGTTGGGTGAAGGAGAAAAAAATGCGCACGTTGTTATAGGTGAGCACGCAGTAAGGCAAACGATGGCATACAAAAACTATCGCATTGAAAACGAGCAGTGACAACGAATGCCATGAACCAAGCAGACCAAAGAAAGCAGCATTGAAGGCAACAAGGCAACACCACACACTGACTCACACGTGTGTAAAGGTTGCGCGTAAGAGCGAAGAGCGCAAGATTATATTGAGCATGTTGAGCATGTGCTGCATTGCGTGTGATTTAGCATAAGCAAAGCCTAAGAGGGTCGAAGAAGTGAACGGCGTAACACAAAGTAGAAGTAGAAGAAGAAAACGACGTCGACGCAGCAGCAGCAGCGGCACCAAAAAATCAGCAGCGGCCGAAGAAAATTACTTGTATGCGTACAAATGCTGCAATGCTGAGAAAGTGGCAAACGACAACAAGAACAACAACAACAACAACAATCAAGGAACAGTTGAGCTTTGCTTACTGAGAGAGCGCGCGAGAGCACGAAAGCAAAAGTGTATGCGTGCCTTGAGAGATGACCGCCAAATAAATAAGAAGAAAAGAAGAACAACAACAATAAGAACAACAAAAATGACGCAGCAGCAGCGAACGAAATTGAGTGTGATGGTGATGAGAGTCAAAGCAGTGCGGCCAACAACAAAAAAAATGTGTGAGTGAGCGCGCAAGAGTAACGAAGTTTTGTGTTAATTAATAGAGCGGCTAAACAGGAACTTTGCAGCGTTTGGGCTATTAACGAGAATGAGAGAGAGAGAGAGAGAGAAAATATTAGCGCAAAAAAGACCCTGAGCTAAATTTTTGACGCTCTTTACAACATAATTACTTTCTCCATATGTGACATGGCATGTTCATGGTTAATACGACAGAAATGACCATGCAAAGTTCTACAGCAGAATAACGGTTCTGCAAAGAAACGTTACACTAAAGCAAATATATGAACAGAAAAATACCGTTAGAGAGCAAGACAGAGAGAGAGAGAGATAGAGAGCAAGACAGAGAGAGAGGTAGAGTGAAAACGAAAGAGCACGTTACTGAAGAAGTAAAAATGAGGAACACATGCGACGGCAGTGGGAGCGGCAGCTACAACTCGTTACTGTGTCGACGCCACGTCAGGCAGACTCAATTAGACAGAGTACGAGTAAGCGTGCTAGAAAGAGAAAGCATGTGGGAAAGCATGCGAATTGTTTGTGTTTCCTGCTGAAATTCCTAAAAAACTTGGTACTTGGGCGCGCTCGCAACAACTAAGTCCTCACACACGCACACACACACAGACACACGTAAGCTCAAACAATGTGTGTGTGTGTGTTTGTGTGTGTATGTAAGCCAATAGTATAATTGTTGCCTTGGCAGCGTTTTTTTTCCATTTTCATATATGCTTTCTTGTATTGTTGTTGTTATTTTTTTTTGCTTTGTGCTTAAGTTTCGCTTCCTCTGCTTTCTTCGTCTTTCTTTTTTGTTGTGCTTTTTCTTTTCTTTGCTTTGGTTTTCTTTGATTTTACTGTTTTTCTATATATATATGTAAGTATATCCATCTATCAGGCATCGTATTATCAAGTCTTTTGTAGAAGTTCCCTTCTTTTTATTTCATTATTTTCCTTTTTTGGTTTTTTGTACCGTTGTTGTTTCACTTTTTCTGTGTCTTTTCGCCGTTAGTTTTTATGCGTCTCATGTTGGCGAAAGTTTTCCAAGTGAATGTCTTTAATTTGAATTCTTTTTCCAACTCACAGTGTGGTTTTTTTTTGTTGTCTTTTATTTTGCCTTCTGCTACGAAATTGTGGCAAGACAAAAATTACACAGAAAATTCTTTTCTATACATTTTCCCCACCGACAATAAAGATAGCGTGTGACTAGGGGTGGAGCAGGGGCAGGGGCAATGGAGTGTCGGCAGTGAGGCGCGCGCCAACATTTTGATTATATAGCATAATGTTTGCTTATCTCGTAACCCTTTTTTTTTCTATACATGATTGTGAATTTTTACGCTCCTCAATGTTGATTTTTCTTACGTTTTTCGTTTTGCGCTTTTGCGCTTTTGATTATAGCAATTTGTATCTTACATCTATAGCATTATTTCCACACACACACACACACACACACATACACCTACATATATAAATACATGTACAGCAGAGATTTTTATGCTATTAAAAAAGTTTTTTGACTTTCTGATTTGCGCTTTCAAAAACTTTCGGACTTTTATTTTTATATACAAAAATACATATATTCTATGTTGTTTTCCATCTTTTTGGTCTTCTTTTTTTTTGTAATTTAATAAACTAGAAAAGTTTGCGCACTTTCATTTCGCTCACTCAAACACGGAGCGTTCATACGACACACAACCTCAGCCCAAAAGGGTTAAGAGGGCGGTGTGGTGCGTTGGGTGCTTGAAATCATTTTGAAATACAGCATTGCTTTATGCACGAGAGGCTTGAGATACTTTGGAAAAGTATGCACATTAGTGCGGTTAGGCGGGGCGAGTCTTTTTGACTGTTGGCATGTTGTTGAAGATTGTGTCAGAGCGCCGGCTTTACGCTCGAATGGCGCGCAACTTGATTTTCTGCGTTTCAAGGATGCCTTTCCGGGCCTTCTTTTCTCATCGATTGAGCGATCTTTGAAATGATGTGTAAATAATACTGTTTGCATTTGTTGGTATTTAAAGCATTTCGAGCACGACGAGTGTTGTTTGAAAACTACCAAAGCGTTGCTTTTCAATGCTAATAAAAAGTAAATTTATGCACATTTGCACTTATTTTGTATTAACATACAAAAAAGGGAGCAAATTGTGCCAAAAATGTCATTAATGTTAATGTTTTCGTGCGAAATATGCGAAATATGCGAAATGTTGCGTATACGTGCGCATTACTCATACGACATGTGCTGCTCATGGCTGTAATAACATGAAATATTTCCGTGCTATTTGTTCTTATTGTGTTGTCAAAAGCCCAAAATGCATTTCGACCCATGTCGAATGGCAATGGAAATGGAAATGGTCAGCAAATGAACTTATGACCAAAATGCTATAAGCGTACGTGGCACATTTGCGCTCAAATTGGGTCAATAAAAGCCAAAACAAGAACCAAAAATGAAAGCAACAACAAAGCAACGAAAGTAATACGAAATAAAGGATAAGCGTAAAACTACTTAAGTGCACTAAACGAAACACACACACAGACACACACACAGACACACTTGTGAAATATTTATGCTTGTGTGTGCTTGGTTGACAACTTGCAGAGCGCAATGAAGACGAAACAAGAGCGTTATTAGATGAGCACATCGGTTCGTCAGCACAGTGGGTCAAAAGCGTGCACACACACTCTTGTCTATATGTACATGAGTGGCGCCACACAAAATAATTTCATGTTCATCGCTTTCAACGCTGCCAACATGCTATTCATAAAGTAATCTGCATTAATCCCTTTTGTCAAAGCATTAATTTCCACGCGCGCATTCATTCTGTGCGTCTGTGTGTCTGTGTGTGTGTGTGTGAGTGCTTTGTGGTTGAGTCGCTGTTCTACAACTTAACCTCATAAAAGTCACGTATCAAAGTGTACCAAGCACGCTTGCTTTCAACTTCTTGTAAAGCGACTTTCACCCCTTTTGCAAATTTACATAGTACTTCAGCTCACTCGGTGTGTGTGTATGTGTGTGTGTGTTGTATGACAAAATATTTAAGCTGATGAGTTGCTGTTTGCCACATGCTGTCATGTGTGTGTGTGTGTGTTTGTGTGGGCGTGAGGCATGTCTGTTTTGGTGCAACACATGCGACACGTCAACATTCAATTTCTGTTATAAAATAATAATGAGACAGCAAATTGGCAAAGGACATTAGGCAACAGCTACAGCATCAGCAACAGAGCCGACAGGGCTACATGTGTGGCAGCATGATGAAATTTGTATGAAGAACGTATAGACTTGTGCTTAGGCTTGTCAGGAACTGAGCTGCACAGAGGCCATGAGTTGAATGCTAGTTGGAAGTCGTATTTTGCCAAGGCAGAAGTTCTGGTACAAGCGCACCATGAGTTGAAGCCATGCTTCTTAAACGCTTAATTGAAATTATTGTATAATTTTCAAAAAAAAAACCGTCTTTTTCACTTCCTTGTAGCACATGATTGTCAATTTAGCACCTCATCCTCCTATGTTGCATAGCAGCGCTCAGCACATGCGACAGTTGACCATTGACGTGGATTCTCTTAATGTTATAAACTGTGAAGCGCTTTATTGGCCAACATGTTTAGGCATGCAAGACATTAACAAGAAAGTGCTTAAGCATTTCTTCGCCCTACTGAAGCCTTCTTAGAACTTGGAAAAACACAAATTGTTTTGGCTATCGTTTTCGTTTAGCAAATTACAAGAAATTAGAGCAAAGATTCACTTTCGTTGCCACTGGCAAACGTCGCTATTAACTCGTGCCTCCTGAAAGCAAGCAAGAAAACAAGGTCTGCCTGCAGCCCTGGCAACGCGTCTAGCTCCAACATGGGTAAGTGCGTGTAGGCCGTGCTGTATATCAAATTTGCTGGCTGCTGCTGCTGCTGCTGCTGTGCTCCCCCCATCCCTTTCGCCGCACACAAACATACACCAGAGACGGGCAACACCTTTGCCAACAAACACAAAACATTTGCACGTAGAATATTGCGTTAAGTATTCATGAGACGCAAGAGCGGGAGGGAGAGTGAGTGAAGCAAGCGAATGTGCCGTAGCAAAGCAACTAAGTAGAAACGACTCTGAAGTGAAGTCGTGTAAAGCAAAGTAAAGTAGAGTAGATAAAATACTTAAATAAGAAGCGAAACAGGCAAAAACAAGCAAGTAAGCTAAGACGAGATGAGGCTGAAGATGAGAATGATGACGGACGTCGAAAACGAGGAAGTTGTAAACGAAAATAAAATGAAACTTGTTAAAATTTTCGGCGACAGCAAACAAGTTGAGTACACAAAAAACGCGAACGAACAAACGAATGAGTGTGTGTATGTGTGTGTGTATGCGTGTAGCATGATGAGCGTGCGACCGTTTGAGCTAAAAAGGACGAGCGGAAGTTGTCCTGGGCAACATGACCTACATTCGCTTCATGCCCAAAGACCAAACAAGGCACAAACAAGTCAGTGTATGTATTAAGACGAGGGTGAGGGTGAGGATGAGGGTGAAGTGGAGTGCGACAAAAGCAATGGCGGCGCACAAAACCAGAACGCAGAACGCGTTACGCATAGAGAGCGACTCATTCAGCTTGTATTTCATTTTGGTCGATTTTATTTGGGCTTTTTTTTGTTTTTGTTCGATTTTTGTTTTTGTTTCCTTATTTTTTTACTTTTTTTATTCATTTATATTTGCTGAACGGCAGCAGCGCGGCAAATATGAAATTGTTTTCATGGCGAGCATTTTGCGTGCCTTGAATGCGAATGAGCTTAACAAATTTTACTGCTGCATACTTTTCGGCTTAAGTTAAGTTTACTACGTATGCGAGTAAATTTGGCGTTTATTTGCATATGATTAAATATGTTAGGGCACGTCGCTGCTACACCTGCGACCTCAAATAGATAAAACAACAACAACAACAAGCAAAATAAATATGAAAATAAGGAAATCTTTTGAATTTTTATTGACTCCAATTTTGCACGCAATAAATAAACCAAAAAAAAGAACAGATTTCGTAAGCTTTTTATAATTGACTCGAGTACGTTTATCATCTCTGTATGTTTCCCTTGGGTCATCGGCGGCGCACATATTTTTGTTGTAGTTTTTTGGTTTTATTTGCCATATTTTTGGCCCAATTTCGACACTGTTTTTTTTTCCTTGCTATATTTTTGTTTTTTGTTGACAGCTCAATTTGTGTTTATTCGAAAGTCATCAATCACCTTTCACGTCCATTTCCGGTAACGCAATTTTTGGCGCATTTCGACCATTTTGCACATTTTTCATACCCATGTCGGTCCATGTTGGCCATGTTCATTTCTTTGCCAAATATTGTTGTTTTTTTTGGCTTTATTCGTGTATCGCTTTGTTGCTTACAACGCCGCGACGTGCCCGACATGCGATCTGACAGCGACACACGTGCTTCCGGTTTTGTCCTTATAATAGCAACAACAAGAATGCGCAAAGACAAAATCGTCGTTTAATAGTTGTTTATTCTCTCACTTGACATACATTTTTATTTGAGTCCACTAAATTGACAGATCGTTTGACATTTTAACATCAATTTTTGTCAAGTTGCAGTCGCCTTTTTTATTTTTTTGCCTTTTTGCCTTTTTGCTTTTAACGATTACAATTTGGCAGTTGTTAAGTCAAATGAAATACGAAAATTGTCCGACAAACTGTTACAATTTTATTAACGATGCCAATTTGAGGTCCGTTTTTTGTCAATCCCTTTTGTAGAATTTGCCCTCTGTTGTCAAGGTCGTCGCGGCAAAGCGTTCAAACAAAAAAAATTTGTTTATCATAAATCTTCTGGATTGCTAAAAATTTACATAAACCTTTCATAAAGAGAGAAGAAAAAACATGATTTGACTTGGTAGAAAAAGTTTAGCGCTTCGGGCTTGGTTGGACAAAGGCTACGACATCATTGTCTCATGAACAGAGCTGAAGAAGCTCGAGATGTAAAGCCCTACTCCCATTCTCACTTTTACGATTTATGTTTTAAAAAAACTTCGTAACTTTTATGTTATAAAACATTATGAGTTTCTGACTAAGGACGTAGCAAGAACAACCGATAGATGGCGCTTTTTTTCAAACCAAAAAAACAATATCTTTTTACTTATTTAAAGTTCGGGTATCTTTAGGATTCAAATAGCAAATTGTTTCAAACATTAAAATCACTTGTGCCTTTAATTTAATTTAATAACTGTAACTTTTGCTGTTCAGAAGGACGTTCTTTATTAGCATTAAACAGTTTCAAGTTTATATAATCGTAAGCGCAGCAGCTGTTTTGTTAAACGTTTACGATCCAAGCAAATTGACTTAATGTCGATAAACTGCAATAGAACTAAAAGAAAAAAAAGAAAAAGAAACAAAAGTTCACAAATCGCACGTCAGCCATAAAACTATGAAAAGTTAATTTATCATTTCCAGGCTATAAATTATTATTATTTCTTTTTATATCTCCTTACTTTTATGGCAGTTTAGCAAGCGAGCGTACGAACGAGTGTGCGAGCGAGTGAGCGAGTGAGTAGAGTAAGCCAACGAGTTGGCGAGAAGAGTTGAAGACTAGAAGAAATATCTATGACAGAAAAGGCTCATCAAAATTATCAAAAAAATGGTAAATCACAAAACGGCAAAAGCAAAAAAAAAACGCTGAGCTCAAACTTAACCAAAGCTATAAAAAAAGGTCAAACATATGAAGAAGAAATAAATAAATAAATAAAGCACAGAAATGAAGTCAACAAAGGAGGTGTGCGAACGAAATGGCATGAGTGTGGAGACTCTTCACTGTGGCTGTTTTTATTCTATTCTTCTTCTTATGCGCTTGTCACTTCAAATGCAATTTGTGACACATGCGATAATTTGATTTTGTTCGGCAAAAATTCGCGCAAAACGCGAACGAAATGTAACACAAAGAATGAAAGATAGAAAAGAATCTAATTTAAAAAAGCCAACAAATAAAAACAAATACGAAAGGTTATCAGAGTCAAATGTCTAAACAAATGTCGACGTTTATTTATTATTTTTCATTTTTTTCGCTTTTTTAATTTCGAGAATATTCCAAATTGTGTGTTTCGACGCCATTTCCAAGACATTTTTGATTTAATTCTTTGATTTGTTTTTTTATTATTTTATTTTTTATACTTTTTTTAGCTTATGTGTGTTGTGTTGGCATAATGAGAAAAACGCCGCCGTCATTCACATGTTTTATCGATAATTCGTGCTGCCAGGCTAGGCAAGACTCACACACATACACAACCATACACTAAGCACAATCAAACCGAAAACAGACGCCCTCAATTTCTCAACTCATTGCCGTCACTTAAAACGGGCTTGAGCTTGTTGAGCAAGAGAGTGAGATATTGAGTAAGGCAGTGAGAGAGAGAGAGACAATGCCACCCACAACATTGCATGCGAAAGCGATTACAAATGTTAGCGTCTGCCGCATTTCAAATCAATCGCTTTACGACCTCACTTCATACAAACAAACACAATTCAATCGAACTCAACTCAACTCAACTCAATTCAACTCAACGGGCACAGAACTCACGAACCTAAAAAAAGGGGGGGCGCAAAAAAACCAAATATACATAGAAAAACCAAAATAAAAGAGTACCAATTCAGAACTCACGATTCAAGTCGATGAACCTCAACTTTGTCAAATGAAACGTTTAAGTCGACAAAAAAAAAAAACCACAAAAAATAACAAACAGAAAAACAACAATTTTTTTTCTTCTTCTACAACTTTCTTGCTTTCCATTTCAATAACCACAAATTTTGATTGTTATTGACTTCTGGTATTGATGGAACGAACAAAGCGCTACCAAAGGTGCTTCAAGTGTTGTTGGTGTTGTCAGCCAAAGGGGGTAAATGGGCGGTTGCGGCAACGCTACAAATATGAAAAAGAATAAAAAAGGAAATGTGAACGTGTTATTAATAAAGTTTGTGGAACACGTAACTCAAACCAAAAAGTAGAAGAAAAAAGAATTTATATACATAACTGTGTGCATTTTATATATGTGTATGTGTGTGTTTGTGTGTGTACAAGCAATCGAACGGCACAGGCCAAAGGCGACTGTGGCAGGAACACGTTCATTTTTTAGTAGAGCAAACCTCTGTGGGCAAAGTGCTACCAACCAACACAATCATATAACTATAAATGAATGAAAAATTTATATATATATGTATGTATAAATAAAAACAAACAACAACAACAATAACAATAAAAGAAAAAACAACAATTTTTATTGCTGCAAATGACAAATTTGAATAAAACGTGCCAATGGCGCACTCGCTCGTGCACAATGATTATGATTATTATGACGTCGATGGCAATGATGATAACAATAATGATGATTATGATGATGATGATGATGGAATTGTTGATTTGATAAAGTGTTTAACGTTGCAGCAGGTGTGCTCCTGTTAGAACTGAAAGTATAAAAGTATAAACTTGTTAGTTTGATTGACATGAAAAACACTTTTTGGATTAAACGATTTTTATCGCTCAAATGAAGCAAAAAGACTTTACCAACTTTGTAAAACTTGTGCTTGCATGCGAACTAATTAACTTTTAAAGCTTCAACAGGCTTAAAGAATATTTAATTAAACTACATTTCTGTTATTGGAAAGTGCCTTTTGACGCTTAGGCTAAAAACATTACTAAAGGACACATGGTGAAATCGCACTCAAGCAGTTAATCATTATTTGACCTTTTCTGACTAGTAATTGGAGACGGTTCTATACAGCTCTCTTTATTGTTATCCCTTACAGATCTTCAAACTGAAATGTTTATAATATGCAAGCTTAATAATATTTAAGCTGTAATGCTTTTTTGATCTGTTCTTCTATGGCTGGTACATACATCTCTCTCTAGGTCCCGAGATTTATAAGACAGACCTTGGCCGCTATTCTACACAGAGCTTATAATTGCATGATTTAAATCTTATTTTAGATTAATGTGACCAAATCTGAGTAGCGTTGTTCATATTGTAACTTTGATGGTGTTATAAGCTGTGATCGTCTTATGAAATGCACGGGCGGTTCCAGATGAAACTGTTGGGCGTTATTTATTGAATCTTTCTCAATGATTGTTTGTATGTTAATGAATGGTGCGTTTCGACTTTGATATTTCCACCCTCATAAAGCCTTCTAAAGCCCATGCTAAATAAGTTTGACACCTTAAATTATATTTAGACGATTATATTTCTCTCATAGATGATGTCAGTTAACATGCCTTTCAACAAATTCAAATACTTGCGTCGTTCGCATTTTATTTTTTTTTTTGTTTTGAAACCCATAATATAAACAGTGACCTTCTTATTGCTGTGCGTAGAGCCTTCATCAACATACATACATAAGTACAACAACACTTTTCTATCTTTCACTTGCACTCATTTGTTACATGTTTTCGCTGTCTTCTTGCCAATGACATTGAATATTAAGTCGCCTCTTCATATAAATCGCGCTCTCATGCAGCTTGAACGGACCGTCTCAGGGTCATGTTTGTTACAAGTCATCGCTAAATGGGATTCGTTCGCTCCACAAGTGCCCATTAATATTCAATGACATTTAAGTAAGCCGTAATTGTACATTGAGGACATGTACACGAACATAAATTGAGACGCCATTATTTAATTAGCGTGACAAATAATCGCTCATAAATAAGTCAAGAGAAGAGAGGTGTGGAGTGGGGTGAAGAAGAGGGCAATAATAATAGCAGCAGAACAAGAAGAACGAACTGAAAAAGAACGTAAAAGGCAAAAAAATTCAAGAAGCTCTTGAAAAATAAAAAACACACACAAGTAGGCAAATAATGAAATAATGAATAGAAAGCATTACGTGCTACAAAATGCTGAACTTTACACAACAACAACAACAACAACAACAACAACAACAACAACAACGACAACGACAACAAGAGCAATAATAACAACAACAATGAAGATGTTGGCCAAGACAACAATGTCGAGTGAAATAATTAAAAAACAACATAATCCTATTAACAGCAAATGAAGAAAAGTGTGCGCTATAAAATCAAGTAAAAAAAGGTCAAAGTGAAAAGTGAAAAGAAAATGTAACCGTATTACTCATAACTGCAAAAGAAAGCAAAAAAAAAAAACAACAACAATAACAAAATGCACTGAGAAACTGCAAAAGAGGAAAAGAAGAAGCGCATTTTTAACAAAATCAGCAGAAAAGTATGCAACGCAAAAATAATCATGTACTGCAGCAAAGGTGGCAGCGCTTGTAAGCCATGACGCGCGAGCGAGAGAGAAGAGAGTGAGAGAGTGAGTGAAACGAAGGCTTAAAAATGCAAAGAATGCAACGCAATGCGAAAAGAAAACAAAGGCGAAAGGCGAACAAG
Source organism: Phortica magna (assembly GCA_037044515.1). Taxonomy (NCBI): domain Eukaryota; kingdom Metazoa; phylum Arthropoda; class Insecta; order Diptera; family Drosophilidae; genus Phortica; species Phortica magna. The sequence goes on from JBAMBP010002546.1 coordinate 52,542, forward strand.
TGAAAGAAAGTGACTGCAAAGGAATGCAAGCAACAACAACCGAAACGTGGGTTCTGCGATAAGTTAAAATTATTGTTGGTTTTTTTTGCAACATTTTCATAGATTTTCATTATCATTCATTACCTTTTAAAAATATCTTCGCGCGCACCTCGCACTTGTAACATACTTTGCCATGCGACGTTAGCTCAAGTACAGTGGCGTATAGTTGAACTAAAACCGAAACAACAACAACAGCAACAACAACGACGACAACGACGACAATAAAAATAATAAGTACAGCATAGAAGAATGAGTAACGCTTTTGTACTTACAAGCATTGTGTAATTGGCCAAAGTGACCTTGATTTAAATGCGATTTTCATGCACAACATTTGCTTTAATAACATTTGCCGCAGTAACAACAACAACAACACAAAAATGGGACAGCAAAATTGACGCAGCATGTCGCGCACATAGCAATTAAAGCTTGAAAGGCTCAAATGCACAACTAACGGCATTCAAATTACGAAATTACAAACGGAAGTTGTCGAAAAGCAACATTTTTACATTTAAAATTTTTACATGTTTCTTGTTTTTCTTTTTCACAAAAATTATAGCAATTCAAAACAAATAACGCTTGCAACAAGCAACAAATACACACACACACACACGCACACACACAAGCACAAAGATAAAGCTATGACATGGCGTGCGATGTTTGCGTTCCATGGCTGTGATTGATGTTCGTGTGTGCATTTGAATTGTGTAAAATTTAGTTCAGTTCACTTCTGTTCTCTTTTGTGTAGCATACTTTGCTGCGCCTTCTTATCGACTACACAACGACTTCGCGCACAAACACAATCAGCGTCACATCACAATTTACGGGCGGGTGGAAAAAAAAGCGAGAACAAAACGAAAATCAAACAGCAAAGAAAGGCGACTAAGCCATGTGGAGAAACGTTAAGCATTTGAAAGTCATGCGATTACTTCAATGTGATAAAATACAAACACAAAAACCAAAAAAAAAAGCGCTGAACAAAAATGCAAGAAATATTGCACAAAACACGGAATTTTACTTGCTACGCTTGCATGACAACATGACATGAGATATGCCAACGCACGCGTAGGCTTTGTGTCACGGCTCTGGGCGTGGGGAGCGGGCGTGGTAATTCAGAAAACGAAGAAGAAGTTGGCTTGCTGGCGGGCGTGGAACAAGGTGGCTAACTAAATTGAGCACGCCATCAATCATGACAGCATGGGTAATTTATTAACATTGGCTTGGATAAATGAAATTTGCGTATTTGAGCGCAGAAATATTTTTAAAGGCATAAAAGTTGTGATAAAATATGAATAAAGAAAGTTTGAGTTTGAGATAAGCCAAGCGGCAAAAACACATTAAAGCTGCAAGTATTTTCAAATGTCAAATGTCTTATAGATATTCAAATCACCTTAGAGATTGTATACCAAACTGGAACGATTTAATTTTTAAAATAAAAGTAACCCAGAGGCAAGTTTTTTTACAAGGTGGCAGAACTTTTCATGAATGTTTCAGTACTTGCTAGAACCTTAGCTCTCTATACCTCCTTTTACACAGGGTTGTTTTGCTCTTTGAAGGCCTTGAGCATGCTTGCTGTCATTCTTCCGAACACCTTCAAAAAGAATCGGAAGCCCTTCCCTTCGGTGATGGTTTTCGAAATTAATGGCTTGGATTTTTTTTCTTTCTGAAGATGAAGTGTATCTTCGTGTCTTAGTCTCGGCTACTGCGTTTCATCTAGCCCCAAAGTACTTTCAAAAATCGGTAGTCCTTCCCTTGTCGCTTCTAAAAATACTGAAGGGCACGTGCTGTGAGTTCGTTTTTAAAATAGGCTTCTTAGAAGTGCTTGGATGAAATGAAAATGTTTCAGATGTGTCTTGATGACATAAAAGACCTTACATGTTTGCTTCAAAACACCTTCAAAGGTAAGCAGATCACTTTAGGCATTAAAGCAAGGCCTTTTGGTGCGCCTTTTTCAACAAGCTGTTCCAAGTTTTTCTTCTGAGAACACTATGGAATATCTGGCCCTATGTGACATACAAAGTAAATTTTATTTATTATGTCCAGACTTCTTACGGTCAGCTTATTGAAGTTCTACTGTATAGCAGAAACGTGTTGTAAAAATTTGTTAGAAATTCTAAGCAAAGAAAATCTCAAATGCCATAAATAAAAAATAGCGCACATTTCGTTTCAACAACAATAAAATATTCACTTTATGCATTATGCAATTTGATTGCACAAATTTATATTTCGCTCAAAGTAATTTTAGTTCGCTTTGTTTTGCAGCAATTTTAGCAAATGTTTTTGCTTTTTCAATTTCGATTTCCCAAATGCATAACATTTGTTGTTATTGTTGTTGTTGTTGTTGCTGTGCACGACGCCATTTTCTCGTTTTATTCTTTACAGTTATGTATCCTTTTATTTTTGCGTCGCGTTGAATGTAATTACATCCGTAAAATGCATCCGCAAATATAACTACAACAACAACAACAACTGCAACAACAATTAAAAACAACAAGTAACTAAGAATGAAGACCATAAATTCTCCTATTGTTGTTCTCTCGTTTATTTGTTATTGTTGTTGTTATTGTTGTTGTTGTTGTCGTGGCTGCTGAAATTGTTCGCCTTGAAAATGTGAAATTTATGGTAAATTCCCTTTTATGAATGCGTTTCCAATTAAAACAACAAAAACAGAAATGATATGAAAAAAAAGGAAGAATAAAAGAAATAAAAATGCGAAAAAGTGAAATGAAAAAGCAACAAGAACTTTGTTGGTGGGCGCATCACATATCATAATTGCTGTTGTTGTTATATTTGTTGTTGTTCATGTTCACGTTGTTATGATGTGCGCCATTTTGAAAAATCATTCATATGCCGTAAGCAACCAAGCGCACTAACGAGCGTATGAGCGAATGAGCAAATGAACAAACGAACGATCATCCTTCTGCTTTCACATTCGCTTTCTCTTTCACACACATTGCACACACCCACTGCCAACCTCGCTACGCACACTGCATGTGTTTGTGTTGTGTTGTGTTGTTGCTTTGTTGATTGTCTCGTTATTATTGCTACTGTTTTTATTGTTGTTGCTGCTGCTGCTGCTGTTGTTGTTGTTGTTGCTGCTGCTGCAATAAAAATGTCAATGCCAAATAGGTAAACGAGTTGAAAATGCTTTTGTAAGCAAAACTAAAAAGTGTGAAAGTGTAAAAGAGAAGGAAATCTGCGCTTGTTGCAGAGTAGTTTATAAAAATATACATATGTGTATGTGTGTGTGTGCGTCACCAAACCAAAGCAAAGCAAAGCAAACGGCATTCAAATAATGCAAAATAAATTGTTGCATTTCTCGTACCGGAAATGCGTAATTTTAATTGGAAAAGTGCACTTCCCTTTTGTTATTGAGTTTAGTAGTGTGTACGCCACATGTGTGTGTGTGTGTGTGTGTGTTTGTTTGATTAACTTTTGCAAGTGTGTGCTCATGTTTATCTAAAAAGCCCTCAAGTAATCAAAAACCGCAATTTGATTTCTGTTTGTGTGAATGTTTTAATGACTTTTTCCGAATGCTTTGTTTACTTTATTGCCGCATTGCCTTTTTTTGTTCGTTTAATTCAAACAAACTGTTGTGTTGGCTTATTTATGCAAAGCCAATTAAATTCTATTGAATTTTTTTTGTAACAATTAAAACAATTAAAATATATGAAAGCGCTTCATATTCGAGGTGTTCATTTAGTTGTTAATCGTTGTAAAAGTGTAAGGGCGTAAAAAGTTGCAACAACAGTTGAGGTTAGGTTCGTCCGGTTGAGCTTAAGACCGCTTGAATGTCTCTTTCTTCTGTAGCTTGCCGAAGTCTTCGAACTTCTGGTGAGCCTCGTGGTTTAAAAAAAGTTGGCACAGCTCCTTGTTTGCACTTCGATACTCTTGCGAGTATAAATTCATCGATAATGGTCTTTGTAGAACTACAAAAGCGCACCGTTACGCTTCATCGTGAACAACCTCATTGTTACATTTAATAAGACTTCAATGTGCTTTTTGAATAATTCTTTTTTTTTAAATCCAAATAAATATAATTCAAATATTATAAAATAAATAATCATTTGTTTAATTATTTACTCAAGGCTTAACTAAACTGTTTTTGGCAAACAGACAAATGCGTTCCTGAGCTATGAGCAATCGCCAACATCATTAACCTGAATCTTTGCACACATCGTCGCAGCGACAACAGTGCCTCGCACAGCGCCTAAAAAATCAGAAGCAAATAAATTAAATGTCAATAAGAAAGTCTCAGAATGCAAACAAGTTGCTGGGTCAGTCAGACTCACCTAATTTTCTGTAGCAATTGGAAACTTGTCGTTGACAATCGTTCGCAAAATAGCGACACAAATTTGGAGTAGTACCTCGTACATATTGCACACAAACTGGATTGGTTAAATCGCAATTGCGCTTCGTGCGTAGAATGCACAGGATGCCCTTGTTGTTGATCAGATACGCGGCCTGTGAGAGGCCAACAAAGGACACGGCAACGAGCAAGACAAACACAAAGACGTAATGCATTTTGGCAATCAACTGACGTTTATTTGTTGTTGTTGTTGTTGTTATTGTTGTTGTCGTAGCTGAAGTTGAAAGCAAATTGAATTTCGTACGAATCAAAAGTTGAGCCAAAGTTACTGTGCAAACTTCACGCTTTGCTAGTTAAATGACTTATGTGCTTCAAATTTCGCGAGCCATGACTTTTTTATAGTCTTTCACTAGACAAAGTGGCTGCCAAACTTAGAAGACTAAGTTTAAATATTGACTAATGGAAAGTAAAGCGTTAAAGTGCGTTAAATTTACTTTCTATAAGCTGCCCAAACAAAACAAAATCAACAACGATCTGCTTAGCATGTTTGGCGTGCCAGCAGATGAGTATTTATTTCATCAAATTAAAATAGAAATTTGTTGCTAAAAAGTAAAGCAGCCCAGGCAGTAATGAAGCGCACGGGTAATGAAGTTAAGTACGTGGGCTTGATTGATTTAAGCGCTCATATAACGGCAGCTGTTTATGACGTTTCGAGTTGCAATTTAAGTCAAATTCAAAAAGCATCAATTACGTTTCCCTTTTGGCCAAATAACAACACCAAACCAAAAACCCATATTGATGGCTCTTACACGTGCACGTGCCTGAAGCTTTGCTGCTGCGTTACAGCAGTCGAGGAGTGTCTCAAGTGCCAAATAAAAAGCCGAGACAAAATATCTCACGTAAAGAACATGAGTGCTTAAATACACGCGACTTGTGCTCATAATGCCGCCACTTACAAGGTTCTTGAGTAAAGTACTTTTAATCGACAGTCTTCATGCTTGAGCATGAATTATCAATATTTTGTTTGTTAATTGAATTGAATTACATTGCAAAATGCTTAGAAGAGAAAGTCAACGAAATAAATGTCATAAAAACATAATTGAAATCTTGAAGCATTTGAGCAAGTGTGTGCCATGAGACGCAAGAAGTTGAAGTTAAAATAGTATCCTTTGCAGAAAATAATTCGAAACAATTCAATTTAATCATTTGAATAAAGTTGAATTTCAACTGGAAAATTAAAATTCTTCATTATAATGCTCTTTATTTTTGGGTTCAGCCCAAAAGTAGGCAATGTAATTTTCGTTTAATTTGACTTTATGAGCGTTTTATTCAGCAAATTATTAATATGATTTTACTATATTCCAAGCTTTTTAAGCCTTTGTATGACGTCAATGATGCTTGAATTGCATAACATTTAAGCTTGAAACTGTTGACCAATAACAACAACAACAACAACACTTAATTTAAGTCACTTAAGGCTTATTGTGTAACGTTTGTAATAACATTTGAAAAGTTTCTTCATTTTATCAGAGCGCAAACACACATTTCATAAATATCCAATTAAAAGTAATGTGGCCATAATCGCACGTGTTCATAATCGTGTTTCATGTTCATCAGCCACAATTCGTTGCTGATTGCAAGCTATTTCGATATGCTGAAATTGCGGTATAACCGAACTGAACCGAATCAGTTGTCATTAATAATCACAATTTATTTGGCTTAATAAATCATTTGGTTTCTCTTTCTCACAAACTTTCGCTTTCCCTCTTACACCCCCTTTGTCGCTCTATCAATTTTGCAAATCCCTCAGTAATGTTTTACATCATTTATACGCTTTTGTTCGCATACACTTGCACACAAATACGAATACAAATCGCAATCGCAGTCCTTTTATCCTTTTCCGTTTCCGTTTTCTGTTTAATTAATGAGTTTCGAATTTGTCTGTTCGGTTTTGTTTGCTCTGTTGGGATTCAAGGCACAAATCAAACTTTTACAAATTCGCAACATTGAAAGCTTAACACTTGAATTTGGCATTCGAAGTGAATGACAATGACAATGATTCGGCAACGTCAACGGCGAAATCTTAATGCCGCCCAGATGAGCTGACGACTCTGGCTAAGATTATTATGCAAAATCTACCACAGCATTTCGGCTCTGCACGCGCAGCAAATTAAAATAAGTTCTCTTATTGCTTGATGGAATTTAAATTACTTTAAGTGTTTTTTCGGTGATTATTTTGGATTTTGAATCAATTTGTGTTCTTAATTTGGGATTAAAAGCAAAAAATGTTTTCTCAAGAATTAAGCGATTTTATTTACAAATAAAACTCTCTTATTTTTAAGGTTGATTGTTTGCGCTGTTCTGTTGATTCGTTACTTAAGCGCATACCTAAGTAACTAATTACTTAAGCTAATGAAACGTCGAAATAAGTAAAAATGTTGTGAAATTTAGGAAACTTTGATTAAAAGAGAAAATTTCTTATTTTTGAGATTGATTATTTGTAACTTTAGTACTTAAAAATGTGCATGGAAAAAACTGCCAATGACTTCTTTAATTTTCTGAGAGTCGAGTAACCATGTCGAATTAAATACTTGCTGGCATCTGTTTGTAAGATACTTAAATGCTTATCTCCCCAACAAAGTCTTTGTTAATTAATTATGTCAATTTCAATATTCACAAAAAAATATTCAATATTAGAAATTATTGCAATTATTTCAATAGTCAAACGCCAAAAATGAAGTCAATGTCGCGAATCGCGTGGAGTTTCTTTTGTTCGCAGATAAATACATCTTCACAAATGTTTGCACAAATGTTTTTATTCTCATTCGACACCAACACGAGTCATAGTAGGATGTTTTGCTCTACTATCAACAAACGATGAAGGCTGAAAATCGCGATATAAAATCATTTGTGCAAAAATATTCGAAAGCAGTCTTAGGAAAGTGTGCCTTGCGAGCATCTGCGCAGCGTTAAAGTGTTCAGTCGAAACCTAAAGTGTTCAGTCGAAACCTAAAGTGTTCAGTCGAAAAAATGAAAACTGTTCTCCTACTTGGCAGCATATTCTTGCTGATTGCACTGGCGCACACACAAACATCTTCGAATGAGATTGAGAGCCACGCGCAAAGTGCTCAGAACCGCCAGCGCGTTTGCCTTCAGCGTGTGCAGAACAACTGCACGCCGAAACGGAGCGTTTGCGCGCGGATCGGACGGTCCAATCTCTGTCGTCGGTTCAAGACCAATTGCTTGTATAGACGCGCCAATTGCAAGCAGTCAGCACAAGGTAAACCATCACTGCAATGCCGTGTTTCAATAATGTCTTATTGAATTAATTTTGGTCTCTTTTCAGCTTTCACAAGCGTGGACATAAACTTGTGTCGCGGCATTAATGCCAATCAACAGAAGCCTTGTAACAGCAGTGCGATCAGCAATGACACAGGCACAGGCACAGGCAGAGCGACAAGCACAGGAACTGCAGTAAAGGAAGTTGCCGAGGAAGATCTTCTTTGAACAATAATTTTAATTATTTTAATCAAGTTATACATAATAAACTCATTTTAAAAAGTACGTATTGAAATTTTTTTTTTTTTGTTTGTTCAATTGCTTATCTTCACTTGGTGTGAAACAATAAAGTGCGTAGGGCACATGAAGGTCGGTCTTACAATATTGATTCCTTCAATGATTCAAGACCGAAACATTAAAGAACTCCTGAGTTTAGCTTAGTGCCGTGAAGTGTTATTATTTCCACCGAATAAATGAAGCTTTTTAGAGAAGTTGTTGTTCTTAATAAAAACATCTTAAATATCTCTTTTATATATTCACAAGAATTATAAATATGTGTAAGAAGAAGTTTCGATAGAATTAATTAGTCATATATTTAAGCGCACTCTTCCACCTACTGACATTATGCATCACTCTTTGAAGAACTACGTGGAATGCTGTATACTGAAAACAACAAAAATGTTTTTTCTACTGAAATAAATATATTTTTAGCTTCTTTTATAGTGAATTTAATTTAGCATAAAGCAAAAATAACCATTAACAATTGATTTTATTTTGCACTGAAAATAACAACAATAACAACATTAAATTAACCCCTTCGAATGTAGATGGGCGTAATGTTGGATGTTGAGCTCGAGGAAGAAGAAGACTTGCACTTCCTGCGCTGATTGACCGCAATGCCGGCGCAGCGTGCAATTGGCACCGTAGTGTATTCTAAAAATAGTTTCCCATTAATTCAACTCCATGGAAATGTATTTTAAGTATGTTACTTACGCGTTGTTGAGGCACAATTATCGATTGACAGTGCACAATAGTTGCGATAGCGTTTGCACAGATTCGATCTGCCATAACGACCGCAAACGGGCGATGATGCCGTGCAGTTGGCGGTTCGAATAATGCAAATTTTCGGTCCGTTGGCGGTGCCACTGCCACTCCCGCTGCCGCTGCTCCACGAGGCGTTGGCGAGATGGCAGACCATTGCCAACGTCAGTAATGCACCCACCAGCAAGAATTTCATTGGGAAATTTAGAATTTATGACTTCGCTTATTGATGATGACAAAATGCTATTTTTGAATTTTTGTATTAAAATATTTTGCTTTTATAGCATAAATTTTGACCTTAATGGTTTTCTATTTGTTCGATTCTATAGTTTATTGGCTTGTTTGCATTCGCTGAAATTCGCTTTGTCTAAGTTTTTGGCATTGAGCGAACGAATAATTCGCAAATTAGAATTTTTTTAACACTTGTGCAAATAATTTAAGCGTAGTAGAATTTCAAACTAAGCTGACTCCATGAAAGAAGAAGAATTTGGCTTACTACTCCGTTTGCTTAGAGTGAAATATATTTTTTGAACGCGTTTTTAGCACGCGTGTTCACATAATTTATTTTCAGCCTGAAAGTATGCTTTAGATTTTTTAATTATACATTTAGTTTTGTTTGCTAGCGAGGGACATTGGAATAATTTGTTAAATGTGATGGAGATATGATCAAAGGTGAAATGTTTATTGAACATAATAAAAATACGGTTTGGTCAAAAATAACTGAAAAAAAGTGTGTTTCAAGTTGTGCGATAGTAAAAATCATTTATAAAATTCGAAAAGAAAGATTTTTAAAAATTGTATAAAGAAAGTTTTCAATGCAAATGCATAGAAAAGCACTTTTTAACATCAACGCTTCTTTCGACTGACTAATGCAAGCAGTGCCAAACGGTACACTTCAACAACTTCTTGTCAGCCAAAATGCACATGAGGCACGCATCGACTGCCTGCAATTGACAACACTTGATATATTTACAGGCACCTCAAGCGACGCGTCATGACAGGCCAATGCAAAGACAGACCAGACCAGACCAATTCAATTCAATTCAACTCATCGAATCTTGAATGTTGAATCAACTTGATTTAACTCAGTGCAATTAAATTTCTTAGCCATGCTCAGCGCTGTTTATTTACATATATATATCTCCATACGGTTTTCTTGGCTCCGCATCAAAGCGCGTACGTCCAAAGCAAATAAAACAACAACAACAACAACGATGCCAAAAGACCAAAAACAAATTTGTTTAACAATTCCATAAACGCGTTTAATTTTTATCCAATCGCCGTATTTGTTTGCTTTTTGGTCTTGTGCGTAATTCAAGGTTGGCAGACAATTAAAATTTCAATAATTTCAGTTATTTTTTTTTATTTCTTTATCATTTACTTTAAGTGGTTTTGAAAACATTTTACTTTATTTTATTATTAAATGATTTGTTGATTTTACAAACGATTTGACAAATTAAAAGTGAATTTCACTTTCGAAACGCACGTTCTCATTATTTGCGCTCAATGTGAGGAAAGTTAATGAAGATAATTATTAAATGCTCATTTGCATAATTAAAAGTAACGTTTCACTAATGCTTAGCACATTTCTTAGCGAGCCAACGCAAAACGGAAGACTTGAACGACAAACTTGTTTGTTTGCTTGGCTCAACATTCTTAGCATTAAACGTTTGCTAAAACAAACCCATTTTTTGTTGGGTTAATGCATGTTTACCCAATGAACAACAAAAGACTTAATTGAGCGCAATCGAAAATTGTACTTCAATTATGTGTTTTCAAGTGCTTGGGCAGCACTTTCGCTAAGCGTTTGGTCAAATTGCCTTTGAAAGTTTGTATAATAAAAATGTTCAATTATAATTGGTGCAAGTTACATTTTATTGCAGCATTTCATAACGGTTTTTTTTGTATCTTAGGTGCAAGCAAAGCAATGTGATTAAGCGATAAGTTAGGAGCGATTGAAAGTGCGAAAGGGAGACTTGAAAACATAATTTAGGCCGAATTGGCTGAAATTAAACATCGCTTGGTTAAGAATGTCTTTAAGCCAAATTGAAGTTGGGCTTGAATAATAAATTGTTTGAAAATAAGCAGAAATAAGATTTAATCAACACTGCTCTGTAATGTTAATGCATACAAAACTGACCTGCCTCAATATAATATCAAAAGTGAAAGTATTTGTTGTTGTTGTTGCTGTGAGTATTGCGTTGAACCCCCAATCAAAGTGTTTGCAAACTCTTGTCTTGTCATTGTCATTGCTCTTGGTCAAATCATTTCCTCCTTCAGCAACTATAAATTTTTAAGTGAAAATTACTTTTAACGTTTTACGGTAAATTGGCATTTAAATTAAAAATAAAAAATAAAACACAAATAAATAAAACTCTTTCAATGACCTCACTTAATTGTACGTCTCACAAATGGCAACGATCAATAAAACAATTGACCATCAAAGGCAAATTATTACGCTTATAAAAAAAGACAAAATATTAAAAGATAAAAGATACATATGTGTGTAATGACAGTGATGACGTCGCACATGAACGTATTGATCGCGTTGTGGAGCATATCAACTCTAACAAGTTGTACATTTCCTTAACGGCAACAAAATGCGAATCGCGTTTCAACTTCAGCTTGATGACACTCGCAAATGTCCGGTTTTTTCTACAGTTTTTTTATAATATAAGCGATCATCATAATGATCATTATGGTCTGTTTCACTGATTTCATCTTCAGCTTGAAAATAAAAATGTTTTTTCGGGTTTTCTGTTTTTATACGCAATTTCTTCTACGAATGTTATCGGTTGCTTTCTTTTGTCTTGTCGCCTCGGCTTTTGTTTATTGTCTCTGGCGGTCTTTGATTGCACCTTGTTATAATATTGTTGAAAAGCCGCCTTGATATACGATATACCATGTATATATGCGTTTGTACACAGACTGACCACCGATGATATAATCTGATTTGAGGTTAAATTGATTTATGACTTCGGTAGTCAAACAATGAACTTTATTTGTTGTTTTAGCGACTCGGCTATAAATGGGTCAATTGGCTTTGTTATAGTTGCCATACGCCTTTTGATGATATCATATAAAAGCAATAATAAATTAATTTTCAAATTTTTATTTATTTATTTACATATGTTATTTGGTATTGTTTGGCATAGAAACAAGTTTGGTCCAATGATATTGCTTAAAGCAAAGCGCCAAGCGTATCCTTCAGCTGGCAAATGTTCATTAACGCCCCCCAAGACTTTTGACATTTTAACACAACATTCAAACAATTTAAGAACACTCAAGCAACTTTGAAATAAGTACGAGTATTTCGACATGATTTTGAAGGTTTCGCTTCTGCAAACAACATACAACTTGTATGGCATTTTCAATATCAATACAAATATGGTTTTATTTTTTAACTTATTTCTTCTCTTATTTACACAAGTTTGTTGTTTGATAAATGTCAAACATGTCACTCATTAGTGCGCCGCCAAGCAAAACGCCGCCAACAAAGTCGGCCAAATTATTATTATGGGTTTTGCTGTCAGCTAAGATCAACTCAGTTGGTCAACACGTTAATTGAATCGATTCACTTGCGCGACGATTGTGAAATTCTTTAATTAATCGTCATGTGTTTCAACGCACCTTGTCACAGTTGCTGAAGATGACGATGACGATGACGATGGCTATATCATGGGCGCTTGACGTAGACGTAGATGATGACGGCGGCGGCGGCTGTGCTCGCTGACCAAAATGTACAAATTAATGCAATCGAAGCTTAGCTGCAACATGTGGCATGTCGGCGGAGCACAACTTCACATGGCCTGGTATGTCCATAATAATTTATACAGCTTGGTCACTCCGTTGCGCCCATTAAGTAGAAACTGCTTAATTATAAGCTTTTTTTTCATGAGCTCTTTTTTTTTGTTTTGTTATTATTGTTTTTTTACTTGTAGTAATTAGTGTTGCAACTTTGAATGTGTCTGCATTTTGTTACATACAAGTATTTCGTCAATCAACAAGATTCTTAAAATTCATGGCAAGTCTTGCAAGAATGACAATGACGTTGGCAAAAAAAGTGAATGGCTTTAATGATCGAATAATGTTCGATTTTTGCGCGACGATTAAGTAATGTTTGTCAAGTGATAACTTGTGAAAATATTCACTGGAACCATGAGTTTGTTAAATTGTTATGTGAGAATTTTTATCAATTCACAAGTGCTTCGCTGAAGAACTTGAGTAGTGTGCGCTTCATACATGACTTTACGCAGTGCGAACACGATCGAACATGTTCGAGTGCGTCGGCGCAGAGCTTTTTGAATACCAAAATCGAATGTGTAATGAAAACAAATAAACTTTATATGTGTCTTCTGCCAAAATGGTCAACTGTTTGTTTAACGGTCTTGAGGTGACCGAAGAACACCGTTTTCAGTTACGTGCAAGGCTTATTAAAATCGTATATTTTAACAGATGATTGCGAAAACTCAAGAGAGCCTCACAAATATAAACTTTAAGTAAGCAATAAATGTGACATTAAACTTATCACTTGTCGGCATTTTGTGTAGATTTCTAGGTCAACTGCAGGAAGTCTCTTTCGAACTTATATGAAATTTATCTTATACTCGTATCTAAGATGATGAATGTATTCTCATTTTTCCATTACTCCAACACACAAAAAGTATTTATAAATCTTCTCTCTCACTAATCAAAAGATCATTGCATGCGATGTGGGTTCATCTGCATTTGATGTTGGTAACCAAATTTGGTAGGCTATATTCTTCTGTAAATTGTGGGCGCGTCACTTGACGTCAGCTTAGAGTGATGAATCATTCTCTCAATTATGCATGCTTAAAAGCTGGAAAAGTTCTTATTTATTGTACAATTTTCAATCATTAGTCTTCAGTTTTTGTGACTTTTCATGTAAGCCGCTTAAGTGTTTTTTAGTTGAGAATTCAATGAGGAGAAGAAGATTAAATTGATGAAGTGAATAGAAAAATTGAAACTTTAATGGTTGTTCTGTTGTATGGTTTTGTTAAATGTAAACATCTTTAAATGGTCAAAGATTGCCGTCTATCTAGTCTTTGAAATGATCAATGAAGACTATTTGATCTGAAAGATTTGAGTTGTAAAATGTATCCGCATTGTTTATAATGAGTTGAACAATATTCTAAACTTAAGAAAAATCTAAGTTATTTGTGTCGAATCTATTAAAATTTTTTGAGAATAGAAATTTTAAAATCAATTTGCGTTCATGTTTAACATAACAAAGACTGACACCTCTCACTCATTCACTCACGTACCCGATGACCGCCCAGACGGCTTTGTCTTCATATTAATTCCAAACTTAATCAATCTACGAACAAAAAGCCAAATCGCGTTGAACATTTTAATACAAGTGCCGTCAAATCAAAGCGCTTTGCATAATGATTTGCAAATCTGATTTCCTTATGGGCCAAAGACGTTCTTGAATTTATAAACTCAAAGAAACCAATAAAATTTAAACACGTTAAAAAGTGTTAAAATTGGCACGGGTGAATTATTAATTTTCGTTTTTTTTTATTTCATTAATGATTAATGATAAGCTGCGAATGGCAAGCAAAGCTAAAATCTCTAAATAAGCCAACTGAGCAACGCTCAAGATCAATATCATCATCATCATCATCATTATCGTCACTGTCGTCGTCATGGACCTCAGCTTTGCTGCCAATAGAGTCGCCAACATGACTGTAATTTCAGTTGAACAGAAGCTTGACTCTGAAAGAAATACAAATCTGTCATACGTCAAAACATGAATTAAGCTCATTTTGTGCATTTTGTTGTTCAATTAGCAACAATAAAAGATAATTTTATTTAATAAATTCCAACTAATGCTTTTATTGCCAGTTTTATTATTGGTTTATTGTTCATCAGTAGGAAATGTTTATTTTTGTTATGTTTTTTTGCATTTGCTGAACTTCAAAACAATTATTTTTTTCTTTTTTTCACTTCTACTGCTCCAACAACAAAATGACCTTGTAATAAGACTTTTCGGCGCTTTGTAAGTTTTGTTAAGATTTCTTATTATGTCTTGTGCCGTTTGTGTGTTAATTGCTTAGCAAATATTTCGAATATTTTCGTGTGAAATAAAAAATTCTTGACTATTGATTAAAGTCGACTTTAAAGCGAAGTTTGAACATTTTTTTTACTTTATATTTTTAATGCGTTAAATATTAAATTAAATTCAAATCTGTTACGCCAAGTCGGTGTTTTCCAACACACACGCCACGCACTAAGTTGATCATGCATGCAAAAGCGATTATTAATTAAACTAATTTTCATGGCGTTTGACTAACTAATTGTTAATTAAAACTGTATTGGCTGTAAAAAAAAATTGAAAAAGGCAATGAACTTGTCGTCATTAATGACATGATCACATGCAAGTGAGACTGAAGCCAACTTGAGATTTCAAGTTCAAGAAACCCTTACAAAATATTATTTATTTACTGTTTACTGTTACATGGAATTCACAGATAAAACACACAAAAACAAGTGTTTGTTGTACAAGCGCCGACATGATTCGTTATGCGGCGTACAACACGCTCAGCATGATTATTCATGCCAAAGCGCGTTGATAATTATAACAAGTTGAGCTTCGAGTGGCAACTTCCGTGTAAACAGCAACAACGAATGTTTTTCGACAGCATGATTACTTTTAGTACCGATCGTCGTTTCATGGTCGTTCCTGACACTGCTTTCGCTATTGCTGCTGCTTCTTCGTCTTCTTTGTGTTCAAGTGTTGATTAACATGCACAGTTATTTGACTTAAGCACTTAAAGTCAAACAATTTGGCCAAGATTTCCTATGCAATCAACTGTAAATATAATAACAAGCATTTCGATTTGGTAAGACTTATGTTTATTTTGTTTTTTTCTCAAATATTTTTAAAAGTAGTTCATAGCACAATACTAAAATAGTGTTGAACAGCGCACGCAACCGGTTTCAGTAAGCAACCAAATTGAAAAAAACTGTTACAATATTTACTTTTATTGATCATTTTTGACCAATTTTTTTCGCCTCTTTTTCCTTTGTAAGCAAACACTTTTGTTTTTGTTTTCTTGTTTCTTGTTTGTTGTTTCTTGCACACTCGCTTAAACCCAAAAATTGATAGTTTTACACAATCGTGCAAAACTCGCAAATTTGGGTCGTTTTGGCACATGCGCGTAAAGTGCGCAAGCAATTTGGCTGAAAATTGCTCTTAAATGCTCTTACAAAAAAGACTTCATAGACAACCGCCAACGACCAGCGAGTTATCGACGCTCATGTTTGTATGCTTGTGCCACCACTTGGGGCAGCACCGTACCGTTGCCGCTGGTTGGTTGGTGCAACGCGTTCGCGTGTTGCGTGTTGCTTGGCATTTTACTCGCACTCGCCATGTACGCCACGTACAACTCATGTTATGGCAGATTAAGTGACTCTTTGACATGAAACACCATTTATCTTGTGCATATTTTAATAACTATTTTTCTCAGTTTGAAAGCAGGTCATTCGCCCCTAAGGGAACTGAACTCAACATGCTTTTGTATTTGCATAGGTATGAAAGTGCCCGTATGTATGTGAGTATTGACATAAGTGGCGTCATTGTAGAGCCTTGAAGAATAGGCGTGTTTTATTGACTTTAAGTGTATATTTTTTAATGGTTTTGGTTCTATTCAATTTTCAATGAAAATTTGTTTAATACATAAATCATGTCGTCAGAAACTTGTAAACTTATAAGACACATAAATAAACTTACGTCGTTAGTTAATGCTTGTGAAAAGAGCCTTTGATATCTGTAACTGTTGGCAATGAAAGAAGGTATTGAAAATATTGTACTCAAATCTGTCGGCCGAAAAATAAAAATAAAATAAAAAAATAATCACATCACTTTAAAATTTAAACATTATTTAATTTCAAGTTTACAATATAAAACTAAATTATATAAAATATTAATATTAACATAAAACATATGCCTGCTCAGCTGAATATTCTATTAGCTACCTTTTTCAACCCTTTCAAAGCTTCTGGATCTGGTTCACTTTTACCCATAGTCCAAGTCCAACACACTTGGCACGAGGAATTCTTGAAAAAAACAAACACTTTTACACTTTCTAGACACCGGTGCTCTCAATCATTTTTTTAACACCGTAAATGTTTTGTAATTGAACTTATATATTCTACAATGTGTTTTTAACGTGCTACGCTTTAAAAGGGAAAAATAATTGAAACCAGTAAGGGAGATATTTTCGCCTATGCCGAAACTTATATACTCTTGCAAACTTTTTTATAATTATTCTTATTAGGAAATCCTTTTATAATTTTCCAATTAGAATCATATACGTAGCCACGCCCATTTTCTAATTTGTCTTAAAGAAGGCATTGTAGTCAAACTTTACTACATTTTTCAATCTTGTATATCGTCTGTTTACAGAGAAGTCCCATTTTTAAGTTTTTAATTGTATGGACGGTACCACGCCCTTATGTCCGATTTTTATAAAATTCTGAATTTAATTCAGGCATTAATAAATACACGTAATAGCAAAGTTTAATTTGCTTATATCCAAGAACAAAAAAGTTTTTCTAACAAAAACTGTATTTTTAACCGATCGTTCCTATAGGAGCTATATGCTATAGTACCCTGATCTTGACACTTTTTGCACGGTATCTTTGTTGATGTCAAAAAGTCGGTTTTTTAAGCAAAAACATCATTTTTGAACGATCGTTCCTATGGGAGCTATATGCTATAGTCATCAGATCAAACTGATTTTTACATACAACCATACCTGCAAGGAGAAGATTTTCTGCGTTTAAATTTTATTGCTAGCTTTAAAACTCTGGGTGGAAATCGCATTGAAACAGACAGACAGACAGACGGACATCGTTATTTGAACTCGTCTCGTCGTGCTGATCAAGAAAATATATACTTTATATAGTCGGAGATTTCATCCTTCTCTGCGTTGCAAACTTCATGACAAAGTTAATATACTCTTTTCGCAAGAGTATAAAAACAAAAAAATTTGTTGTTTAATTTCGATCCAAGCGTTTGTGGATCAAATTGTTACATGTTCTTGGTTTGTTTACGAATAGTGAATTAGAAAAAACAAAAACAAATTTTTTTTTAATTTCGATCCAAGCGTTTGTGTATGAAATTGTTACATGTTCTTGGTTTGTTTACGAATAAGGGAATTAGAAAAAACAAAAAAAAATTTTTATAATTTCAATCCAAGCGTTTGTGGATCAAATTGTTACATGTTCTTGGTTTGTTTACGAATAGTGAATTAGAAAAAACAAAAACAAATTTTTTTTTAATTTCGATCCAAGCGTTTGTGTATGAAATTGTTACATGTTCTTGGTTTGTTTACGAATAAGTGAATTAGAAAAAACAAAAAAAATTTTTTTTTAATTTCGATCCAAACGTTTGTGTTCTTGGGTTGTTTACAAATAATTGAATTACAAAAAACAAAAAAAAATTTTTTTTAATTTCGATCCAAGCGTTTGTGGATCAAATTGTTACATGTTCTTGGTTTGTTTACGAATAAGGGAATTAGAAAAAACAAAAAAATTTTTTTTTTTAATTTCGATCTAAGCGTTTGTGTATCAAATTGTTACATGTTATTGGTTTGTTTACGAATAAGTGAATTAGAAAAAACAAAAAAAAAAAATTTTTTTAATTTCGATCTAAGCGTTTGTGGATCAAATAGTTACATGGTGGTCTTGGTTTGTTTACGAATAAGGGAGTTAGAAAAAACGAAAAAAATTTTTTTTTTTTTAAATTCGATCCAAGCGTTTGTGTATCAAATTGTTACATGTTCATTGTTTTCTTATTTGTCTTAAAGAAGGCATTGTAGTCAAACTTAAGAGTCCCATTTTTAAGTTTTTAATTGTATGGGCGGTACCACGGCCTTATGTCCGATTTTTATAAAATTCTGAATTTTAGTCAGGCATTAATAAATAGCAAAGTTTCGTTTGCTTATATCCAAAAACAAAAAAGTTTTTCTAACAAAAACTGTATTTTTAACCGATCGTTCCTATAGAAGCTATATGTTATAGGAGCCTGATCTTGACAATTTTCGCACTGTATTTTTGTTGATGTCAAAAAAGTATATTGAGTCGATAACTCCAAAAACACGCTGTTTTTTAATCAAAACCACAATTTTTGACCGATCCTTCCTATGGCAGCTATATGCTATAGTAGCCTTATCTTGACCATTTTTGCACGGTACCTTTGTTGATATTAAAAAAGTTTTTGTGCAATATTGGGTCGATAACTTTAAAAACAAGCGGTTTTTAAGCAAAAACATCATTTTTGAACGATCGTTCTTATGGGACCTACATGCTGTAGTCATCCGATGAAACTGATTTTTACATTCCAAATACATGCAAGGAGAAGAAAATTTTCTGCGTTTAAATTTTTTTGCTAACTTTAAAACTCTGGGTGGAAATCGCATTGAAACAGACAGACAGACAGACAGACAGACGGACATCGTTATTTGAACTCGTCTCGTCGTGCTGATCAAGAATATATATACTTTATATAGTCGGAGATTTCTCCTTCTCTGCTTTGCAAACTTCATGACAAAGTTAATATACTCTTTTTGCAAGAGTATAAAAAGAAAAAATGGGAAGAAAGCTGAAACTGAAGATTGACAAAACTGACATTTTCTGCGAGTTTTATATAATAAAATCGTTTAAGCAGAAATGCATTGGTGGCTTGGCAGTAGATTTTCCATTGAGACATAATTATTCAAGCATTTAAGAACTGATTAATTTTATCGCATTAAATAAAAAATAGCTTGAGTTTATTTTTCGTGAAACAAAAATAATATAAAAAACTCGTATAAATTGAGTCATTTTTCACAATCAGCCAACATGACTTTTACTTTCCGCAACATTGCATAATCTAAGCACACGATAATCTATACTTTTACTGAGTCAGCGCCTTCAATGTGAGTACACCTAATCAATGTGCATTGTGGTGCATGTAAAAGCCAAGTTAGCAACACGAAATAAGAGCAAAACAACTCGAAAAACTTTATTATACTTATTTAATTTTAGTTTATTAGCCAAAATGTTAAATCGCCTGACCATTTCACAAAGCTGCAGTGAAGCGTTTCAACAGTCGGGCCTGCGCAACACTACAGCTTGTACAAAGCGTAGCGGCTCAAGCCAAGTCAAGTCAAGCTAAGCGGCTTCGAAGCTAACAATTTGCTGTCTTAAAGCAAGGCAATAATAACGGTAAAGTGCAATTGCGAATTGTAACTGACCTGCCCAAAAACTATTTGCCAATGCGCATTGCGCGACTAGCAATCGAAGCTGTGAAAGTCACAGCGTTAAAACCAAAAATCTTTTCAATAAAAGTAATATTTTTTTACGTTTTCTAACGCTTTCAAATGTCTGTTTTTTGCGCCAACTTGTGCGTAGCCCTGTCAATATAAAGTGTGCGAAGGTCTGCCAGGCCGCCCCTAGGCTAGCCAACGACTCTGGCGGAATTTTTCGAGTTGCTATTTTTGGCTTTGGTCGCTTCTTCAGCGCACAAATCGATTCAAGTATAACCGTCGAAGCGCATTTTTTGTCTTCAGTTTATTTTGGTCAATGGTGTTTTGGCTTATTGGTATTTTGACTACGTGCGCACGCCCCATTCAAAAGAGGGCGCGCAGTGTTGCCAGTTCAGTTGCGTTCGCGTTCAGAGCGCTTCAAACTTGCACACGAGTTGGCATGAGTTGGTCGGAGCGTCAGATGTGTTTGCTTGTTTGTCTGCGGCTTGTTCAGGCCAAAAACAAAATCAGTTATCGTTAATACTTCATTGACGACGGTTGCCTTTCGAGCGAAAAGCGCGCGCGTTTAACAACGCTCGTAAGTCGTTGAAGTTGCGTCTGCGCAAAACGCTTTGAATTTCGGCTTTTATTTTTAAACAAATGACAATCGGGAAATTCCAAATCATGGTTTGAATAAAATGCTCTTTAAATTTTTTGAAGTTCAAGTGATTTTTATATAAATTGGAAACAAAATATTAAACAGCAAAAACAATTGTGTGTGAGAAAACCAACTTGAAATACTAGATCTTGAGATCTTCAACTGAAGGATTAAAACAAACTGTAAAAACTTAAACAAACAAGGTAATTTCTACAATTTTCATTGAATGTTTGCGAAATATTTTGTATGCAATTTCAACCTAAAGAAAATAAAGCATAATTTTAGGTTAGCAATGAAAATCCATGTATGCAAATATTGAGCAAAAATATGTTTTTAATCTCCCAAATTACAGTTTTCTACACATCTTACTTCCTTCATGACTTTGCAATTTTACTGCGCTCAATGATTGCACATTGTGACCTAAGAAGCTATCAAGCTATGACTTATGGCTTTGTCACTTGGTCTTTACGCTCATAAGTCACGTTTCACACTTTTGCCATCTTCGGCGATTAATATTTGTATAATTTATTTTTAAACGGCGAATGCAAAATCGTAAAAACCCAAAAGCATAAATCGCTTGCACAATTTAACGATACATAAATAATTAAAATTAATAAAGAAAAATTGCCGTGCAGAGACATGAAAAAGATAAAAAAACCAATTACATAAGCAAATCATGCCATGAGCATTTGTTGCTTTTGGCATTTTATTTTTCAGCTACCAAAGGGCGGCGAAATGCTCACCAAAAACACATGCATTTACCAAACAACGAGTGCTGACTGGATTAATTATCGACATAATCGATCAATTCATTGGCACGCGTAACTTTCTTTGTTGATATTTGAATTTTTGTTTTGGTTTTTGTTTTTGTTTTTGGTCTTTCATGCTTAGCGATATTGTATAATAAAATGTGTTTGCCTGAAATTATATTTCGCAAGACTTGTGCAGAAAATCAAATAAAAAGACTATAAAAGCGTAAAAATCTCAGAGACACACCCAAAGCACAAACAAATGAACAAGCGCAAGTAGCATGAGGAAATGAAAGACAAATTAAAAACTAAATTTTTGAAATTAAATTTTTATTACAAAGCAACTTAGCTCAACTTGATTCAACTTGAGTCAACTTGACTTAATTCATGCCCGCACAGACAAATGCAGAAATTTTCAACTTTGACCAAATTATGTCTAAGTTATTTAAGCCATCAAACAAAGTTTAATGAATCAGTTTAGGTGGGGAGGGCGACTAGAGCAACGCTTTGGGGACAAGCGTTTACGATAATCGTTCGTCTGCGCGTTTTGCTCTGCAGATGCCAAACTTAATGAAGTCGCCGATGCTGAAGATGAGATAATGTCGAAGTTGATGTACAAGAAAAGAAAAAGAAATCAAAGTGCCAACTACAACAACAACAACAACAGCAGCAACTACAACTACAACACGCTGTCAATCGCTGGATTGAGTTGAGCTGAAGCAAGTTGTATTAAGTTGGCCTGGCCGCTTTGCCAGTTGGCCACCATGCGCTTCATGATGACGTTCAAGCCATTACATAATTGCTTTATTGAGCAACTTTAGTCATTGTGACTACTTTTTGATGGCGTTTTAGGCGCTCTTCTTTGCTGTTGTTTTGTTGTGCCTTCTTTTTGTTAAAAGTTATTTGCATTTTGGTTTTGATTTTTTACTACTTTGGAAGTTCGGAAGTTACAACTTCCAAATAAAAACAAAGATTAAACCTCTTTTTATGAGAATCTGTAACCGAACACATTATTCTACCAAAAAATGTATGACTTGATGAAATGATAGAAAATCCACTAAGAAGGCCGTTTTCGGCTTCACCAAAACTTATATACCCTTTCGTAAAGATTATTTTTAAGGGCACCTAGTTGGAACACGAAGAAATAGCTCTTTTTTAAGATTTTTTCCTGCCAACACAACAATATAGTTTATACCAAATGTTTCTCCATATGAAAGATATGTATTTAAAGAAGATCTGAAAAAAATTCAAGCCGACAACTGGTTTCGAGAAAAACACGTTTAAATTTTTACCTTTCTATTGGCGTGCTTCAGAGAGGCAATTCATTGTTGAATAACTCGAAAAGTATTTTTCAGATCGTCTCGAAATTTACACTGAATATTTTCAACATAATATTTCTAAGAAAATGCAAAAACTAGGTCTAACCCCTTATCTCATTTTTTCAATGGGAGATATTTGCTATAATCGCACAATCCTATCACACAGAATATTGACTTGGCAATTCTTAAATCAAACCTTTATCAAGCCGTCCAATCCACTGCGATCCGACATATACAAAGACTTCCTGCGTTTATATTACTTTAATTTGTTTAAAACACTAAAAATAAGTTTACACTGAAACACCAGACGGTCATGGTTTTATCAACTCGTCTCATCGGAGATGTCTTCTTCTCAGCGTTGCAAACTTCATGACAAAGTTAATATACTCTTGTAAGTGTATGAAAATTATATTATTTTTATCTTTGCATAGCATCGTTACAACTTTAAATAGCTAATAACACACAATTCGTTATGCGCAATAAAAAAACTTGAATATTGCCTTCTTCAACATAATTGCAGCAAAGCAACGAGATGCAACATCAATGAAGATTTTCACTTCTGTTGAAGAAGGCCTTCAACTTCGCTGGCATATGAAGTTGTCTGCTGAAATTGTTGGCAATTGCAATGTGTTTTCATATTTTTCCGCTGCATTGCATTTTGCACTTGAAAAACTTGGAAAATTGTTGTCGTTGTTTTAATAATGATAACAAAAACAACAACACAAATATGAAATAATTTCACGCCGCTTCAGTTTGTTAACATTAACACAAACATTTCACGCTTCGTTTGCCAAAAAAAATATAACAAAAAAAAACTATAAAAATTTAAAATCATTAAAATTAATAATAAAAAAACCAAAAACCGAAATTAAATCAATTAATGACCAAAGCCAAAGTCCGTTTCACTTACATGTTCAATCAGAAGTTGTCTTGAAGACTTTTAAGGTTCGTCATTATGCGCCAAATTGTTCGCGAAAAAGGCAACTTGCTGACGCATGGCAAAGCGCACACGTGCAGAGGAAATGCCAAATGAGCCAACAACTTCAGATACAATCCTGAATAATAGCAAAAATCCGGCGCGCGATTACGAAACTCACAACAGCAACGACAACAACGACAACAACAAGACCAATAAATTTGTGGCACAAATACTTTGCAACAACAAAAATGAAAGTGCATATTTTGAAGTGTGACAAAAACAACAACAACAAAACACCAAACAGTCCAATTTCAAGCACAAGATTTGTAACATAGATACTTATTTCGGTTAGTTTGCAGCTTGTAGAAGGCGTTTGGCCCACGCCAGGCTGGTTGCATGGTGGCAAGCATAAATTTGGCTTAGAGTCATGTATGCCTCATGGGTCTTATTTTTTTTTCTATTTGCAGCTGCAACAACAACAACACAACAAGCAAATTTCAACCGGTTTGTGGCAACAATATTCGCATATCTTTTTGGTGCATGAGTTATTGTTGTTGCCCCCTTTTTTTTCACAAATTATTTGCAAAAATTATTATGACGTTTCGAATTGGCAAAGCAGTATTGAAGTTACTCAAACTGCAAAAAAATATGTGTGTTCATTAATGAAGGTTCACTCCTGTTCAAGAATAAGTCTGAGAGCATCTCATACAGAGATATGTATCTGCTGCCATTGCTACAAAACTAAACTGCTGCTAAGTGTTCGCACAGATTATCTTATCGCCGGGCGACTGAGAAAAACCATGCATACAATGAAGTCAACATAATTTCCTGTCATCGTTCAACTTGCAACATTCACGTTCATCAAAATAACGATCTGTGCCACGCAATCTTCGTAAAAGTGAAAGTTTTTTTTGTCTGTTTGTTTTGTTTGTTTTCCTTTTGCGTTATTTGTTGCTTTCGGTTTTGTTTACTCGAATTTCCCATCACCTCTTCAGATAAAATGAAACAACTCATTTGAAAATGTGCGACAAATGCAACATGAGATAAAAATACAAAACAAAAAAAGTCATTTAATATGCAACAAAATCGTTCAACAAATTGAAGATCACTTTACACACCCCATG
The DNA here is from genome assembly GCA_037044515.1 of Phortica magna. Lineage (NCBI taxonomy): Eukaryota > Metazoa > Arthropoda > Insecta > Diptera > Drosophilidae > Phortica > Phortica magna. The sequence continues at coordinate 77,231 of JBAMBP010002546.1, forward strand.
GCAAGGGGTAAGTCAACGCCACAAACAAAGCAATCCAAGCGAGTTTCAATTGAAGTGAAGAGCGCAAATGAAGATCACTTGTCGTTGAGTTTTATCAGACTTGACTTCTCACAGTTGTCGACCGCCTGCTGTGCGCCACGATTTGCTATCATTGTACTAACATTTTCCACGCACGTTCGCACCGCCCACACACCTCACCATCAACACGAGCATCGCTGCTTCAAGTTTAAACTTTATGTTTTGCAATCTTGAATGCTTTTTTTCGCGCGCATTTCTCAGCGTTTTTTTTTCCCCCATTTTAACAAAACTTTTTTTTTTCCATTTCTTTTCTTCGCCTTTAATACAAATGAGTCCGAACGTCTTTGTTGGCATGCAAGCGAACTTCATCAGTCTTGATGGCTGCTTCTTCTTGCCAATTTTCAAGTGCCTCGGCAACGCAAAATTTACATATCTTGCGGCTAATGATATAATCACCTATTTGAGGTTAATTAGGTGTAAATTAATTAGCATTTGAGCTCCCGGCGAGCAGCATGACAGATGCACGCAATGTCAAACGTATTGTAAATAGTTCATGAACTTGACGGCTCAGCGTTGAATGATTTTTATGATACTCTTGGCTTGCTCATGTGTAACAAGTCTTCTTACCTCAAGTCTGCTTGCCTTGAAAATTTTTTTGAGCTGCCTTCTGATAACGTTACAGTCAAGGGGGTGACAGGAGGTACAATGGTTGACCTCGCATTTCATTTTAATTTGATTTGAACTTTTAAAATTTTTCGGGAGCTATAATTTCTAAAATAAGTGCTTAAACAAAGCGCCATCTATCGTATGCCCGCCTGCTGACTAAGCCTTCGATTACAGTTACTTATAAGAATCTATTTTTTTTTATTAAAAGAAATCAAAAAATTTTTTTTTTAACGAAACGAAAATGTAAATTTTTCCAGACTCAACAGATGACAACACAGCAGAACATGTTCGCCTCAAACATGTTGCATGCAACTCAAGTGAAAACCCAGTCAAGCTCAAGTCGAGCTCAAGCAAGACGTGTTGCTATCACACTTGTTGTGGCTTAAAGTAAACAGTTAGTTGTTATTAAAACGTTACCGTGAACAGCTGCTTTTACCGGTTGCCAACGCATGCGCACATCTTCAGCGACATTCAAACGGCTTTTAAGTGCGGCGCATGCGTAGAGAGACTTCAATGTGAAGTCCGAGAACGCTTTTTGCATAAATATTAAATTCAATATTGGCAAATTGAAGACGGCATATACGAAATGTGTGTTTAACGGTTTCGCCGTTTGACCAAAAACGTAAAACTAGAACGGAAAAGTGTTTGAGACGTGTTCGACTGAAGTGAGAGTTCGACGGTTAACAAAATAAAAAAAAAAAAAAAAATTGAATAAAAACGTCAATTACTAAAAGGAAGGAAAGAATATTTGAAAATCAAACAACAGTAAAAAAGGTGAATAATTAAAAAACTATGTCACAATAGATTTTTAACGAATTATGTATACAGAATTGTGTTCTATTGAAGAAAGTTATCAATAGCAGTTGATCTTGAAAATACCGTGGGCGTTGTTTGAAGACGCTTGCTGATCTCAGCGCGGTTTTCGACTTCTTGACAGTTCTTCATTCGTTGCGTATTCCCTCACGCCTGACACATAAATAAACTTGGGCTTGTCTCAAACGCATTTTGTTCATCACTTATGCATATGAGTGTGGGCACATCCTCTACACAATTACAGACGCCTTTTAAAGACACAAAGCCATCTTCAAGTGCCGCGTATCTCTTGTGTCAAACTGTAATCTTATTTCTTTTGTTGTTGCGTCTTTTCAATGGCACGTGAAGGTGTTTTTTAATGTGTTTATTGAAGAAATTTATGTCAAGCATGATTCTTAAAATTTATGAGTCATTCAAAATTGTATTTTGCTGACATGAAAGCACGTTGACAGGTGAATTTCGTATTGGACCGAGTAATGTCTTGAAATGCCTAAACAAAAAACGTCTTATCGGAATTATGAAAACTTTTCAATTTATATGCAAATTGTTGACATTTCAACTGAAACTGGTTGATTAAAAATTATAATGCCGATGATGTCACACATTTCTATGGTATTCAAAAAAACTTAATAATTTCAAATCGTTCATCTTGACAAGGTCTCTCAGCCAATTTGCCAAAAACCAAAAAAAAAACCGACAAAAATCTGTGCTTTCGATTTAGAATTTGTGCTTTCATTATAAATGCAAAAATGTTTGCTAAAATTATAAATTTCAAAATTGTTTGCTTCGAAGCTTGTCGACAAAATATTTGTGCAAAACTTGATCCGACATGAAACGCGGACCAGCAACGCAACCAATTAAAATTTCATTTTAAGCGCACACAAGCATAACTTTTTGTTAACAGAACTCGTTATGACGCATGATGGAAATATGATCAAACATTTTATTGATAAATAAGAAGAAAAAAAACCCAAGCAAAAAGTAGACAAAAATGTAAATTTGAATAAAGAGTTGCTCATGTTGGTTTTGAGTGTTTAATTAATATTCAAATTAAACGACATTTTTGTATGAAAATTTTGTAAATAAACGAAAAATAGTTTTGAGATTTCTTTTTGTTGAAATTGTTGCTCTAAGACAACATTTTGCGTGTCTGCTGTAATCTCACAAGTTGTTTGAAAAGTAGCAAAATGTGAACAATTCCAAAAGTGCGAAATATATTCAGCTTACCTCAACTACTATGCAAGCTTCTGGTCTCAAAAAAAAAGTAAAATATTTAAATAAATCTGACAAATATTTTATTTGAAGTTTCAATAAAAACCAAGACGGTTGCAAGCCACACTCGTTTGCAAAACATTTAAGCAAATAAAAAACGAAATGCGAAGCCAAATTTGCTAAACAATAAATTAAACATTAGTGAGCAAAACTTGTGCACAAAATGCAGAAAAAAATTATACCATAAAAAATAAAATAAATATACAAAAGAGACACAAAAAAATAAAAAAAAACCAAGACTTATTGACCAACTTATGTCGAAGTTTACTTTTGTTGAGGAAAAAAGATTTAAAAAAAAAACAAACCAAAACCTTTGCAAGTTGGTGAGAAACGCGCACATTTAAATTTAACATCTCACAGATGTATGAAGATGCATAAATGATGAAGACGCTAGTAAGCAAGCTGATAATGATGGCGATGATGATGATGATGATGATGAATAATGATGATAAGCAAGTTGAGGATGATCACACAAAACAAACACCAACGATTTCTGACAAAGCGCCCAAGAAGTTCAACTTGCAGACGATGACTTTTGTTGTTGTTGTTGTTGTATCTGCTGTTGTAATTGTCTTGTCTGGCAGTGTTTATTTTATTGTTGTTGGTTGTGTGCATGTGTGTGTGTGTGTGTGAGTAGTTGCCAGATGACGTTTAATTATTTCAAAATTGCTTCATTGAGCAATAAATTTGTACAAGTCTTTATATTTCATTTATTTTTTGCAGTATTTTTTATTTTCTTATCTTTTTTTTCATTTTATTATTCATCAACAAAAGCTCAACCATTTTGGTGTTGGCTTGTTTGTTTTTTTTTCAGCATTGATTTAATTAAATTTGCATTTTTCTGGTTTGATTTTAAGCGATTTGATTGTTTTGTCTAAAAACATTTTCGTTTTTGTTTTTAATTTAATTGGAAACTTTTTTGCGATTTCGAAATCATATTGTTTTAAAACAGTTGGCATTGCTGCGATTCGATTTGATTTGATTCGTGTCGGTTTGATTTGCGTCAAAGCGAAGTATTTTAACGATATTTTTATGCAAAACAAACTTGTTTTTTTTTTTTGTAGGCTTAGGTTTGGTTGCCTTAAATAGCACTTCGCGAATTTTTAGTTTAGATTAATATTTTATAAGCTATAAAAAAGTGACCGCGCCTTTTGCGTTGTTGATCGGATTTGATTTTTATGAAAATATGTAAAATAACTAGTGCAAGGATATACTTTTATAGCGATGCCCCAAAAATTTACGATTAATTGCAATTCTGCGTCATTGTAGGCGTTTTTCAATAAAAAATTTTAGATAAAATGAAATTGCAAATAAACAATATTGAAAACGACCATGTTACATGCAAGCACTCCACACATAAAGCAGCTTAACATTCGAACGCTAACTATGTGTTCCATGCAAGTTTAGCTTATGTCAGTATCGTATCATGTTAAAAAGCTGTCACGCTCTGTTATTTTTATAACAAGTTCTTAAAATCATTAAGCCAAAAATAATAATTAAACAATCAACAAGACATAAATTTCATTCTAAGCTCTTAAAATATGCCATTAACAAGGCAAGCAATTAATCTAGTTTCGACTCAAATCGACTCGTTTCGTTAACTTTATGAAAATATGCAAAAAGATCAAGGTTCAAGCAATTATAAAATTTTACACGAATTGTGTAACGCTCAGATTCGAGCCTCAAACTTGATACGCTTCATAAATTTTACGAGTGGAACAAGTTCTAAGCGATTACGCACATTTAACAGCTTTTGTAAACTTCAAAAGCGCCAAACTGTAATTTCAATCAGAAAATTCGAAGGCCGTCGCGGCTTATAAAAGTGAAAATGCTGCCAAAGTTGCCACGGCATTTTCGTTATCTTTCAGATACAGTATCTGCACAATAATTAAGTAAGTACAACCGCAACAGCAACAACAACAACAACCAGTGCAGTTTCACATGCAACAAAGAAAAACAAAGAAGAAGAAAATAAAGCACATGCAACCGTGAAACAAAGCACGTCAATTGATCGAGCAAACAAAAAACCAAACAAACAAAACAAAAGTGAAAAAAAATATGTAAACAACTTCACTGAAATTAATGAAGTGTGTGATAAAAGTGCAGCAACAACAACAACAACAACAATAACAATAAGCAAACATTATTGTAGTTGCATGCAAAACTAATGTAAGCAAAATTTTCATACGGAAACTGAAGAAAAATCATACTTGCAGCGCAATAAATTGTAACAAAACCCCCTTTTTTCATAAAAAGTACCTTAAGCAGTCTGCAGTGCTGCTGAGCAAAGCGTTGGGTATTCAAATACTTAAGAGCGTTTCTCAACAAGTTAATAGATACATTTCAATAAACACAGAAGTACTCAAGACTTGAAAATGTGAAAAAAAAACGCAGCAAAAAATTCATGACGAATGGCTTACATATATGACTCATGGAGATTGTCAAATCTTGTTATCAATATAAGCCATAATAACATGATTCATAAAACTTATTTCTGGATCAGTAGTAAAAACAACCAGTCGTCTTTATGAAAGCACCGCAAGAAGATCAAATTCAATCTGGCCAGTAAAAGAAATATGTAGTAATCTATGTTTATGTCTTAGGACAATTAACAAATTACTTAGAAAAATAAAATATGCTACAAAAACAACTTTAAAGGATTATTTGGGCACCAGTGATGAGTTCAAACAAAATGTGTTGCATTATAGTTTGTTTATTTTGACTCAAATTGTTGTCTAAGAGATCACATATTGAGAGCACATATTGTTATTTCTTTACTCAAAAAGCGCATGTTTAGTTCTTTATGTACACGTATCTTTGATAATATGAATCTATTGAAATTATTATGAAAATCTCAAAGGCTGAAAGAACCACTCAAGCGTTGCCAGTTTGCCACAACCAATGGCACATTCCATCGAAGAGATTTTCCCGCATAAGCTCATTAAACTATTAAAACTTTTAAGCCTTTGCAAATGAATTTAGGCATTAAACTGTCAATCAATAAGCAAACCACAAATAATAATGCAATTTTTTATACGCTGCATGAAAAGCCAACAACAACAAAGACTCACGGTTGAATGAATGCGCTTGGCAAATATTTGTAATAAATTTAATATTTGCTTAGCTCAATTATGGCGAAAATGGAAAATTTTGTGTGAATGAAACTTTGAGTTTTCATGCGTCACGTTTTCAATATGTTTTTTTTTCGACTCCGCTGCTTCATCTTCTTCGCTTATACTTCAGCTTCATCTTTTTCACCACGTTGTTTAAATTTAATTCAATTTTGTGTAATTGATTTGCGAAAATATACACAAAGGTTATTTGTGGTTTTGTTGTCAAAGTTTAATGGATTTTGTCTGAATACTTTTCAATACAAAAGGTTAGAGTTGAAAGATTTATGTTCATTTGCCTTAAACTCATAATTCAAATTGCAAACTTTCAGAGATACTCATGATTTGAATACACTCGTACGTTCGAAGAGTGTCAAATGAAGCGCTGGTTAGTCGTCGCTCATTGTGTCATATTGATGCATTAGTTTAGTTTAGTTTGTCTTATGGAATTTCATTTCTTTTTTAACACTTTTTGCTCGGCAAACATGAGATACTTTGTGTCTAGATGAAGTTGCCGACTTTAATTAAAAACTAATCAAATTATAATTAAATTCTTTGCAAGTTATTTATGCAAATGCGTTTTGAAAATATGAAAAAGAAACAGACAAAAAGTATCTTATTCTAATGTCAAGCATAAGAAATTGCAAAGCATTCATCAAGTCAAGTATGTAAATGCCTTGACCAATAAATGTAACAAGACCGTGGCGTTGCCGACAACACTGCAGACACAGACACAGCCACACAGATACACCAGCACAGCTACAGACACCTGCAGTGAAGGTCAACTTGTGACTTTTAAGCGATTTGCAGTCAATAGAGTAATACTTATTGGTAAGGTTCGAAGCCGCAACGTGAAAACATGTTCGTGTAAAATTTCACATGAGTGCAGACCAAAGCCAGCGGCGATTCGCGCCATGTGCCACACGATGTTGCGGGGATCTGACGATGCTGATGGCATGTCGTTGCATGTTATGTTAGTATGCATGTATGTGCTGTAAATTCAATGTCCAACGAAATAGCACAAACAGGTTGCTTGGCTGATTGGTTGATCGCATCGGAAGCAAATTGCGCTGCGGAAGATGTGGCACCGCGATAAAAATGTTATTGCATTGCATAAGAGCGCGCGTACGAACGAGTTTCGCAGAGACATTGAAAAATATTTGCTAAAACAAGTTTTTGCATTTTTAGCATATTTTTTTTTTAGACGCTTTATGATTATTATTGTTATAGTTGTTTTGCTGTATCTTCCATTTATAGACCGTACGCTGGCGCCAGCTGGAAAGATGCGTGAACGTAGCCAAACAACGCCGCGGCGGCGCAAAGGACCCAAGCAGCCGCTGCCGCGCACAATGGCTGTGGCTGATGATGATGATGACTATGACTTGGCGGCCGCACAAGGCGCCGAATCGCCTTATTATACCATCGACAATACAGAAGACATCTACGGCACAACATTACTGCCGTCGCAGCGTTGCTATGTCGATCCTTGGGACTTGGAGAACTATGATTATGTGCGCAAGAAGATTGGTGATGCGCCAACAACAGCAACAACAAAAACAACAGCAGCAGCAGCGGCAACAAATGTAAATGACTATGATTATGCGCCGCAAGAAATCAACGATGAGTCAAGTTACGGCTATGCACGCTATGAGGCACAACAAGGCGTCGCTTTGGCGCCGCGTATGTCCGCAACAATGCCACGCCCACACACACGCCAGCCGCACGCACGCGCTCAGTGCCAGCTGGCCTGCTGTGCGTCGGCACGACCCATGGCCTCGACCATGACACGCACAATGACAACACAGCGCCGCAGCCGCAGCCGCAGTCGACGTCATCCACAGGAGGATTTATATGCGGCGCGCAGTGAACTTTATGGCGTTGCCCAACATAATCGCTACGACGATTACATGGCGCAGATGACGCGCCAATTGCACTTGGACGAGTTTGACTACATGGCGCAGCAACAACAGATCTATAATGGCTATGGCGGTAAGTGCCGCGAAAGCGTTGATAAAACTGAGTTAAATAAATAAAAAAAATCTCTTTAACCGAACAGGTCTCTCCAGCGCTTCTTCCACGGAGCAGCATCACTCGTCCATCGGCAGTGAGGATCCTTACAACACGGCAGCAACATTGCAGCGTCGCAAATCGCAAGCGTTGTACGGTTATGGCTATGGCACGGCGACGCTGCCGTCGCGCAAGTTGAACAGCAACAGCAACAAAAATATGCCCCTTTCACGTGTTGCCTCACCAAAGCCTACGCCACACATTGATTTCCCATCGCCGCCGCCGGCGCCGCCGCTCTCGCCTGCCTATGATTACTGCAATCCCTATGCTACTGCGCCCTACTGTAGCATACCGGATTGCTATGAGTGCCAACAGCCCGGCACATCGCTCATCTATGCCGCGCCCGGCTCCATTTACGGCGGCCAAACGCCACAGACGACATTGAGCCGCGGCCAGAGCGCTTCGCCCGTCTCGGGCAGCGATTCTTCGCTCTACGCTGGAATTTATGCGAATAAATTCGCGTTGAGCAAGAAGGGTCTGCTACAGATTGACTATTCGTGCAGTTGGAATGATCTTGATCGTGTGATGGGTCGTCATTATTAGCTTAGCCAGTGTTGGTGTTGGTTTCGCACTTGTTACGTTGTATGATTGCATTCGAATGGAAGTAGAGACAAATATACTTACTTTTTCGACAATAAATATTCAAGTAATGCACACCCTCACACACTCACACTCACACACACACACACATACACATACACACGATCAATCAACCATTCACATACTCATTCACTTATGTATATGTTTATATATCAGCAACCAAATAATGTTAATTAGTTTTAGTATAAGCAAAAAAAAAAGTTTATGCTTACATTTCGAATAAAATCGTATAATTTTAATGAATATTTTTATTTTAAAATGCGGAAAACACTACATAAGAGTTTGATGTCCGATCCTAATTGGACTAATGATCCGCTACTGGATAACGTAAAATATTTGCTCGTAAAAGATACTCACATGAATGATGAATGAGTTATGGCATGAATATTTTTAAAGCATAACTATTGAATAGATTTATGAGCTAATATTTAATTTGCGTACAACTATAGTATGGAATACTTTAAACCCATTACATATTTCAGCTTCATTGGCTTTTGCCACTCACTCAGGCCTCGGCTTCAGTGCATAAATAGCGTTTGTGTAAAAAATGTATAGCATACTTTTTGGTGCTCTTTTTTAAACTCAAAATGATTGACTTCATAAAACAACACGCATTGACAGTTCATCATTTTTATGGAATCATAACACTCTTGTCGTGCATAAACTGCGCAATATTTCATAGATACACCGACTTCTGGCCGTCTGTGTTGCTTGGATTTAATTTTAAATTTTTAAGCTGACTAATTAGCAACTATTGTGCACAACAAAAAGCAAATTGCTACACAACTAATCCTGCAAATTACAGCATGCAAACAAACAACCACACACAGACAGACAGACAAACAGACAGACATTTATATACACACAAATGACAAGAGCGCCTAATTTGCTAAATGCTGAAAGCCGACAACCATGCCATGTCAAAATTTGTTTTAATTAAATAATTACACATGAATGAGCATTACTTAATGACAGTAGATTACACAAAGCGACAAAGCAGTACAAACGACTAAATTGAGTAGGTGAGTAAGTAAGTGCCCCACTGACTCACTGACTGAGTGAGTGAGTGAGTAAGTGAGTGATAGTCAAGTGAATGTATGCTAAGTGAATGATGAGAGGGCATAATGAGCGATGTATAACGAGTGACAAGTGTCGAGCGACAAGTGACAAGCGCCGTGTGCTCGGTGCGCCAACCGAGTCAAAGCCAAACCGCAACACAGCTCAAATACATAATTATGCGCCTATGACCTCATGCAATTTTTCACAAGCCGTCATGACGAAGCGGCAACGAGACAAAATCCTCAACGAAACAAGAAGAAGAACCCACAAAAAACCCAAATGAGAGACGAACAAATTGTAGGCGGCCGTAATGTTATGTAGAACAGGCATTTCATTATATTTTGGCAACTAATTGACTGACGTAAGACCGCAGAGACACTTCGGCCAAGTGACACGTTGCGTTGCGTTGCGTTTGCTCGTGGCTCATTATGTGCCGCCGACTTTTTAACAAATTACACATTCCTTTTCTATACCCTGCAACTCATGGTTCAAGGGTATATTAGTTTTATGCGGGAAGAGTATGTATTTAAAAACAAAAAAGGAGGCTTCATGGTTACTAAAAACTAAATTTATAAGTTTCACCTTTATCAGCTTGAGCTTGAAAGGCATGCAATTAAACCAGAATGAAATCATCGCCCAATGAGCATGCCGGCGCCTTGAAGCAGTTGTTTACACTCCAAAGTGAAGGATATCTCAAAGTCGAGCACTCTCTGCTTATTTTCTGCTGGCATACTTGTACATTGAAACTTCTATCTATGTATGTGTGCTTGTGTACGTGCGTCTAGATTAATTCATGCGTAATGCAACTAATTTCAACATTTAACATTAATTAATTATGACGTCAACGACAATTTGATGAATGTGTCATTGAAAATCATTCATCATTTTGTGTGTAAAAATATGCAGCCGAAAGAATTTATATCCTAAAGGAACGTCATCTGGTTCAGAATAATCAGACCTTTAAGAATATGAGCAACTTTGCCCGAAACCACTATTTTCGAACTGTTGACATGATATCTCCAGTTTAATTAACCGATGAACTCTAATTTTGGAGAAAATCTTCTTTATGTATGCCTCTTTGGCGAGAACTAGAGATTTTGAAAACAAAGGTATTTTATTATTATCAAAAAATTCGTGAGTGCATAAAAAAGGTGCCAAAATTATATTGGATTTTTAAAATATTAATAAACATTATGTGAAAAATTCTATGGCAAAAGTGTTATTACAATTTCTTGAGCTTAAAGTGTTGCCCACTTAAAGTATGTAATATTAATTTTTTGACTTTAACAAACTTACGCCTTTCTTTTTTGCACTCAAAGCTCGACTTGCAAGCGCATCTCGCATAATTTATGCTTAATAAGACAGCCACTTTGCATAAGCCATAAATCCCAAAGGTGTAGTTTGCAACGCGGCAGCAACGGCAACAGCACTGGCAATAAATAAAAATACGAGTAGCAAAAACGACCGAAGTAGAAAATAAAAACGTTAAGTGAAACCAAAGCATGCAAAAAAAAAAAACGACGCATTTCAGCATTTGAGACCAGCTTGCCTTGAATTTTAATGCGCAGCGTCAAAGGACACGCTTGATTGCCAGCAATGCCACGCAGTTGCTTGCAATGCCTAAAAATAACTCTCTATGCAAAACAGCGACCGAGTGCAGGCCTTCTCCAATTCCATGTGAAAGGTCACTTTAGACACATCCCTATCGCATAGAATGGAAAATCAAAGTTTCGCTCGTTCGCACGTACGAGTCGAGTTGCAACTATAGAAAGTTGTTTTTGCTTATCCCCTTTTGTGCTTGCATACAACAATCAAGTTGTTTTCTTGCCGCCTCGCCAACTGAACGTTTTTAATTTAGCTCAAAACTAATCCTTTCAACTGCTTACGTAAGTTGTTTTTTGCAACGATGTCGTTACTCGTTGGCAAAACAAACTAAAAGGAGTGAAAACAAGTTGGTTAAAAGACTCAGTGGTTGTCGCCAACAGCAGCAAATCCTGTTGTCACTGTGTGTGTGTGTGTGTGGTTGAAGGTTTCAGCATGTGTGCAAGAGTGTTGATTCAGTGCAACTCGCACAGCAGGATAAGCAAAAACAAAAGACTTCATTTACATTTCTATCGGCTCTCATGTACTCATGTGTGTAAGTCCATTCGAGTACATGCAGTCTCAACAAAATGCGCGCTTAATCTCATAAAAGCAAGTAAGTAATTACTTATTGCTTTGCATACGAGCTTGGACTCGAAAACATTTCGCTTAAGTAATCACGATCAAAGCGATCAAGGATATGTGAGCATACAAGCGTCACTTTGCGACAACAAATTTAATTGACGCTTAAATGTGCTTTTCATGTTGTTCTTCAAATTAGAGTTGCTTCATACTCTTAATACTATGTTGTCAACTGGTGGGAAGACAATTTTCGCCCACTGCCCTTGACGAGCGAACAGAACTTACGGGAATGCTGTTCTCAGTGAACGTCTACATCACAAAAGTAGTCACTATGCTAAATTTTGAATCAATCGGCACTAGAGTTAAGGAGATCTCGGGATGAGTCTTTAAGGCAGTGGTAATTCGCTTATACGCTTTCAAATTTCGTGGGCATCCTATTTTTGATTATCGATTTTTTTGTTTTGTTATGTTATGTTGGTACACTCATTTCGAATATCTGTACCAAATTTCAAGTGAATGGCATTTTTTGTTTGGTTGTGAGAGGCGTGAAGGTTATAAATGTTTTGCATGCTTGGCGATTTCTTGAATGTTGAATGCCGTCAACGACGACCCAGATTTACTCAAAAGGGTCATAACTGGTTATGGTATCGCAACCAAAGTCCAATCATCCCTATAGAAGCGGGCAAAAGAGCCAAGACCAAAAAAAGTTCGATCAAATGTCCAAGTTTTGCTCACTATTCTCTTCGATTACCATGGCGTGGAGCACTAGAAGTTCTTATCATATGGTCGTAGGTCAATAAACAATATTATCTGGAAATTATGCGGCATTTGCGAGAAGCAATACGAAGAAAACGTCCAGAACGTGTGGAACAACAATACTTGGCTTTTGCATCACGATAATGCTTGTGAGAGATTTTTTGGCCAAAAACAACACCACAATCATGCCCCAGCCACCATATTCACCGGATTTGGCCCCATGAGACTTTTGTTTGTTCCCAAAACTAAAGAGACCTATGAAAGGACGGAGACTTGTAACGATTGAAGAGATAAAGAATACGTTGCTGAAAGAGCTCAAGGATATTGCATATAAAAAGTGCTTTGAGGATTGGAAAAACCGTTGGCATAAGTGTATTGCATCTGAGGGGGGTTACTTTGAAGGGCATAAATATTGATAGATAATTAAATAATTTTTCTTAAAAATACAAAGTCACCTTACTGTTTGAACACACCTTATATATGCTTATAAGCATGACATATGTGCGTGTGTATATTGGCACATTAGGCAGAGAATATTAAAGAAAATCAATGCTAATCATGCTGCTGTGAACATCAATCGTTGTACATCGCCGGTGAACCATTCGACATCTTAGTTTCTTTAATACACTCGCCTGGAGGCCAGTCATAGCAAGCAAATCATAGCATAATCATGAACATTACACACCTAATAAAAGAATAAAGAAAATTTCAAGAAATCTCAACTTTGAAGCATGAGAAATGCAATCTCCTTGAAGACATGTGAGCAATGTGAGCACGTGTCATACAGACTGACACAGCTCTGCTTATGTAGTTAAGGCAAACGTTATGCGGGAGTGTCTTCCATCAACTATGTTGGCATAAATAACGTGAGACACGTGGAAGACAAAATATTTTCCTATCGCACACGTTTGCTTTTACTTCTTTGACATTTGCAACTAAGAAGAGGCGGAAGGAAAAGAGGAAATTCAAGTTCATTTAAGCAAAGTTTAAAAATTCTATTTTAATGTCAAAATTAACATTTCCAATTCTTATCGAAATGGCAATCTTCCTAACTAATTACATCACTAAAGATATATCGTTTCGACTAAGTAGATACTGTTTCAGTTTCAAAAGGCATAACTTATCATTTGCCGACGTACGTGTTACATTTCTATAAATTTGTACTCTTGAAGCCACCCAGCCAAACAAGCGTACGTGTTTCTTGCAAATAAGTATATGAATGTTTATATATATGCCAACGAGTCAACTCTCTAATGACCGTTTTGAGGATACCATAAGAAACTGCGGGCGGGAAGGTCAGCAGCGCATGGCAGGAGCGCAAATAAATAACGACAAACATTGGCGACAACGAATATATTCCGAAGCTGCCGAGGGCGGTGAAACAAACACACGACGATATGAAGGACGTGTACTCGCAAAAGGCGTCAATAGCGACATTGGCGACATTGGCGACGAAGGCGGCGTTGCCGGCGGTGAAGGACTTCAGCTGTGCGCTGCTATCAACGCTGTATCGTCGGCAAAATTAACTTATTCATTAGCAAATGGCAACCTGGGGAATACTTTATTTTTATGCTACATTTTCACACTGCGTTGTCGGCAACATGAACGCTTGCGTTGCCATCGCCAGTGCCATACACGTTTCGCTTGCTTTTTAATTAAAAAACATTTTCATTGAAAATTTTCCAACAAACACAATTTTCTTTTCACTTTGTTTTTCTGTTTTGTTTTTTTCACCTTCTTTCATTTTTAAGGTGCAACGCATACAAAATGAGCGCGTATGTGTATGTGTAGGCGTGTGTAGCAGTGTGTAGGCGTGTGTGTGTGTGTGTGGGTCCTAGGGTGTGTCATTACTTAACTCGATTTAACTTGGCTTAAAAATATTTTTATTTTTTTTTTTTCGGTCTACGCGTCGTATGCGTAATCACGAACTCAAATTTGCCATTTTCTGCTTGTTAGCAAACAAATTTCTGACATCTTGCATTCACAACAATGAATGAAACAAAGTTTAATTAAGTCTCAAATTACAACTAATTTATTTATTAAATTTTCTATTGTTGTTCTTGTTGTTGGCAACAACGCAGGCAAACATAGTTTTGCCACTCATTAAAAGTTTTTCCCACACATTTTGAAAAGTGCTCATCATCATTCAAAATTCACTTTAAAATGCTTAACTCAAAACATTTTTCTATTACAAAAATTTACCGACAGCCATATGGAAAACATGATGTGTAAACGCACACAAAAATTTCATGGCTAATCTTATTTTCTTAACACAAAAATTTCAAAATACTAAACAAAAAAGCAGAAAAAAAACAAAATGAAAAGTATTTCCATTAACGCCTGACATGCCTGAAAAGTAGAGTAACGACTTTTTGGCATCTTTTGGCGGGGTCGTTGGGCATTAGAAAGTCACATGCCAAGTCAAGTTTTTCAATAATATATGCAAATCCAATTTTACGCTCCATAAGCTTTATTAGATGCCACGTTGCTTTCGCTTGCTGGCTGCCACGCTGCCACGCTGCTTGACTGCCTGCCTGGCTGGCTGACTGGCATGAAGGTGTCCTTCTGTGAATGATGAGTGATGAGCTTGGTTGGAGTTGACAAGCCAAGTTGAATTTTTCGCAACATTTTGGTCACGTTTTAGTACAAGTAGATAAGCGCTCAGTCATGTGTCTCATGTTGCTTTAAATATAGTTTTTCAATGCAGTCATGTATCTGCAGCTTAAAGTCACACATAGTTTTGCTAAGCGAAAGAAAGCGATTTGGCTTAGTTTTTTGTATGCCTTTGGCAAAGTCACATGACTGTGTACGTTATCACAATTGTCGGAGCACTCAGTGCGCCTTATCAGCAACATATTGCGCAGTCAACTGTAAGTTGCTTCAACAAGACAAACATGAGTGCAGGAACATGTACATACATAAGATAATCCGAGTTCATAATCATTTGTTATGCTCATGACAGTCACTCTCTTATATCTTTGTTTATTTTTAGTTGACATTGAAAAGAAATTGAGCGAGGCTGATTTATGTCACAGACATGCAATTACATAAACCATAAGTAATATTCTCTAATATACAGTGGAACTTCCTTAACTCAATCTTACAGCCTTACTCATAAACCTTGAGAAGCTAACTATCCGTAAGACTTTTTATCTCTAAATTATGAAATTTGAAAATCAAAGCTTTTTATCTCAAGACTCTAAAGCTTAAATTATCATACCAAGCATCGAAATTTGAGCCCTATTGAATTTTATGTAATTTTCCTTAAAGCTTAAGACTTCACTGTCTTAGATTACTTACGCCGACGGAAAATATTTTTCAGAAAATTCCGTTTGTTGTGCAGCTTCATTGTTTTCAATTCGATGGAAATCTTTTGTAAATCAAAATTCTGAGAAAATTATTTCTTTGACATATACAAGCAACTTGCAACTGAATAAATAGAAATAATCCTGTCGTTGCATTTTCCCTAGCAAGGACAAAAAGCAACAAAACGTAAAATAAATATGAAATTCGAAGTGCACTTTTATGTTTTAATGTCAAATTAAAAATTGTAACTTAGATACAAAAAAAAAATCCAATTCTACTACAATGCGAAAGTTTAATTGACGTAAACAAATATTACGTCATTATAAGCAGAAAAAATGCACACTAACAAACAGTAAAAATGAGAGAAAATAATATGTGAGTTAGAAATTCAGCTTTTGCTGACGTTGAATTGAAATTGTGTGCATGTGAATTGAAGAAAATTGTATTTCACAACGTGACACGAGAATATTACAAAACATAAATTTCCAGATAAAAACGCACGCACGCAGACACACGACACACACATACATACATGCACACATGCATTCATGAGCCGCATTTACAGAGTTATCTTCATGAAACAGGCCCTGATGCGTTGCCATGAGATGAGATGAGTTGAGATGTGATGTGATGTGCGGAGCGTTGTATGTGTGAGGCTCAACTTGACTTCCGCTGTCAGTCAGTAAACGAAGCAGCCAAGTGTATAAGCACAAAAGAATGGACTTTGGTATGAGAGCCAAAGAGATGCTGTCAGACAGCCGGACTGACTGACTGACACACACACACACACATAGAACACACAACTGACTGCCTAAGTGATTTGACTGACTGACTAACTGACTTAGTAAGCGCACTTTAGCCAGAACGACATTACGAGCTTCAGTCAGTCAGTCAGTCAGTGTGTCAAGAAGTGTGCCAGCGATGTGGAATAATTTGCAAAATGTCATTATTATTAGTTTGGATTAACAGTCCATGCACGCAAGGCACTCTAGCAAGGCAGTCTAGCAAGGCAGTCTGGCACAGCGCACGGCTCTACACATACCATAAATCGGTGTATTGGACATGATGGCAGTGCCCAGGATGAAGGTGTTGTCAGTGTCAGTAAGCAACTGCCAACTGGCAACTGGCAACAGGCATTCGTTGTTGTTGGCCATGAACGCCCATGGTTTGCTTAGTCTATGCAAACATCTTTGTACACGAGCATGTTCAGATTGTTTTGTCGGCTTGCTATCTCTGTTTGTATGCGTAGCTGTTTGCATTAAGAAGCAAAGCATGCTTGCAGCAACAACACCAATTTGAACAATATAATATTGGTTTTTGTTGCCTGCGGCTTGAGATACAAATTCATACATCTTAATTCAATACATCTTAATACATAATGATACTCGTATGATATCTTCACAATCCCCTTTGGATTGCATTTTCATGTTAATTATGAATTTCACACACATTTCTCATACATAAAGCATGACATTTTGGCAGAGTGAAAACTCATTCATTATTTAATTGTCATTTTAATTATTTGCTGTTTTAGTCGATTGGTCTTTGTCTGTGAGAGCGGAAGAAGTGCGAGATCGAAGAGTGTCGAGTTAATTGGATTATGTTCAAGAGACAGAAAGGAAAATTTTAAGCAAATTTAATTGTAAGTGCTTGCATAATCATATAAATAAAATTATGGAGTGCAATTTTAATCTTTGCATGATTTAAATTGTGCAAATAATATGAGCAGATGACCATATGTTTATAATACATATATTCACCGCATTTATATGAGGTCATCATGACTAGAAGATATTCATACATGAGCAAATGCTTGTAGCTTTTCACAAGAATATAACTGTCGTTGTGGCTTTCGGAAAAGTAAATTTCAAAAATGAATCAGGCGCCTTTCTCCCCTAAATGATCCTCATCAATTTTGAAGTT
This sequence comes from Phortica magna, assembly GCA_037044515.1. NCBI lineage: Eukaryota > Metazoa > Arthropoda > Insecta > Diptera > Drosophilidae > Phortica > Phortica magna. The sequence goes on from JBAMBP010002546.1 coordinate 94,984, forward strand.
ATGAATAAATCGATTTTCTCTAGTACCTGTGGTTTCTATGAGGGCATGGATTATCGCTAAAATCAATCCAGTATTCCAGACTTTGTGGTAAATGACATCCATCAAAATTACTCAAGTTCAGTAGGCAAGACAAGACTTAAAGACTAAGAAAAATGTTGGTTTGAGTACAGCTGAGTTCTTGACACACAAAAATCCAGTGTTGATTTTATGCTAGTTCTTTGGGAAGCTGTTTCAACTCCGCGCTCCTTCAAACGGCAAAGAAGACCCAACATTGGATACTTACTCAAACTACAATTCGATGTAAAAGAACTTATGACATGCTATCAATCATTCATGTATGCTTAGAATTTATTCAAGCATAATCGAATTGTTGACTTGCTTAGTTACTTAAATATATATAAGACTTGTTCCTACTCTCAACAACTTACATAACCAAAATATAATACATGAATTATGCTTGCTTTTTTTTTAATAATGTATGAGAATCATTCATGTGTGAACTTTTAAGCATATTCCGCACATTTTTGAAATTCAACAAGAAACTAAAACCATTAAATGTTGTGCATTTCTTCGAATTCATTAAACTTGTTCGGAACAATGCGATTCAACAATGAAATAAAAATAAATCGCAATAATAAAAGTAAAGGAATAATATACTATTTTGAGAAAAGAAAACTCAATTGTATGTTTTTCAAGAAAATCGTTCATTTTTATTCTCTTCGAAAGCGAAAAGTATTATAGTTTTGTCACTAAGTTTGTAACACCCAGAAGGAGGCGTGGCCATCGACGAACAGTATATATATATTCTTGATCAGAATGGCAAGACGAGTTGATATAGCCATGTCCGTCTGTCATTCTGTCTGTCTGTATGCAAACTCCTACCTCAGTTTTGACGCTATCGTCCTGAAATTTTGCACAGACTTGTATTTTATTACGATACGATTTATTACATTGGTCGGAACACTGGAACTGGTAGCGCCCATACGAAAAGAAGAAGAGAACAATATTTTAATCGTTGTATGAACAACTTTCTTAAGATAGAGTGCTGAAATTTCTCAAGTAGTAATTTGGCGTAACCAGACCAAATGCCTGAAAGTTTCATTGAGATCGGACAACTGGAACTGGTACCTGCCATACAAAATGAAGAAGAGGAAGAGTAGGAAAGTTTAAATCGTTGTATAGAAAACTTTTTTGTTTCTTAACCAAATGACTTGAATCTTCATATTTATGTTCATAGGGTGGAGTAAAAACTATTTTGATGTCAAAATAGGCGTAGCACCGCCGACTTACGACCTAAACCATTAATTTCCATATATCTGGCACCCAATGAGTAATAACAATAAAAATTGGCATGAGGCTATGTGGATAAAAACAAATGGGATACCAAAAACAAAATGGGCGTGGCACAAAAGGTGTCGGGAAGAGTATACCACTTCGTGAAGGCCGCAGATAGCGTCCTTACTGGTTTTTATTTATTTGATTTATTTTTATTCTTTCAACAGCAATCCAATTTACCTTTCAGCGATTGAACAGAAATTATACGCAGTAGTAAAAACATACAACGACAACAACAACAAAAATAGAAATGTAGTGAAAGAAATGAAAGGCAAATGCATAAAAGAAACCAATCAGAGTGTGAGAACGAGCAGAGCTACAAAATGTTGAATGGCACGGTGGAACGAAACGGAACGGAACGGAACGACGCGCGAACAAGTTGAATAAGCAGCAAAGCACATAAAAGCGCAAATATTTGTGCAGGATTCAAACATTTTTCTTTGTTTCCTTTTCTTTTGCGAAAAAAAAAATTACAAAAATACAAAATTGCAACAATAACAACAGCAACAACAACAACAAAAGCAGTTTGAAGCATAAAAAAATGGCATAAAATAAAATGAAATAAAGTACGAATAAAATAATGCAAATAAAAAATTTGTGTCTGCAAGAATATTTTATTTCTTATTTTTTCCCACTGATTTTCCACGTTACTTTGTTGCTTTGTAATTTATTTTATATATAAATTTTTTTTTGCTTTCATTTACTCTTTTTTTATTTTTTGTCCTATGCCAAAATGAATGTCGAACATTTGCATACAAATGCGAGCATGAAAAATTCAGTCATGAAGGCGGCAACGGCAACGGCAAAGCCATTGAACTGAGTAACCCAGTTTGATGGCAAACGGACGCCTGCGGCAATCAGACACGTGCAGCGAGCGGCAAATGTATGTCAACCAAGCAACTAAGCAAGCAAACGACCGCGCCCACACAGAGGCACAGGCACAGACACAGATACACATGCCGCCCAACAGCTTCACTGCTTACAGCAGCCAACAACGCCAATATTTGCATTTGCATTTAGCTTGTCGTGTTCAAATACTTTTTTTTTTATATTTTTTTATGCAAAAATATATTCAAGCAAAAATATTTCACACTTCTTACGAATGGTAACGAATTTCTTTAGCTTTTTTCGTTGATTTTCAGTCAAGCGATTTCATTGGTTTTGCTTGCGTGCCCTTTGCCCAACGTCTGACGCCCGACGCTTACCACAGGCCGCAGCTCATTGCAGCTTAGCCCAACAAGTTGGCCGACAGCATGCAATTCAATTCAAATGCCGGATTTCTGTGGCGCAAAACCATTTTAAATGTCTTACAAAACAGCTGCGCCTTTGTCGTCTTTACGTTCGATCGACTTGTATGCCAAACGTGTATTGGAGGTGGCAAAATACACACACACACACAAAAGAAGAAGAAAGTGTCGCTTAGAAGAAGAATTGTGCACAAATTGCGTGCAATGCTAAAGTTGAAATGATTACACAATGAGTTTTTTTGTTGCTTTCCTTTTGCGTTCTCTCACAGCGTGCTCAGCAAGCTTATGAATAATGCAAGTATGATGACTGGCATGTGCATAGAAGCATACAAAAATCTGACAAATTCAGGCGACGTGCTCAACGCCATAATCGACACTTTGATTGTGATTATCATATTTACTGAATTTACATATATTTGTACATGCTTTTATTTGATTTTCCATGTTGTTATGCAAAGGATTTACGTAAAAGAGGTTTGCCTAATGGAAATGTAAGCTTTTATATACATTATTTTTTTGGCATATTTAAAAAAATCAAATTCCATGCCTTAAAATAAAATACAAAAATAAAAATTCCACCATTTATAAATAAAATCTTACAAAATGCGCTTTTCTCGTGAAAAAGGTTTCGCATTACAGATTTTAATTTAAAATGCGACACAGCAGGACTTATGTAAAATAAACAGCAGGAATATTATTGCAAAAAAAAAAAGCAAGAAGAAGAGCAAACACACACACATACAAATAAGTGAGCATAATAAACGCGCAAGGACAAAGAGCATTAAATGCCGTCGCTGACAGTACAACGGTGCGTATGAGTGCTCACAATTTGGCATGATATTAAACAATATTTTAAGTGAAAACACGCGTTCGAAAAAAAACGAAACGAACATAAAACATTGCAGGCACCGACGGGCGACACGGTGGGGGAAGATTATCAAAGCTAGTCGCCAAAATCGTGTCATTTACAGAAATTAAAAGCAACAAAATGGAAATTTCATGTAATAGCAAGAAATACAAAACCAACAGCAGCATTAGTAGAGGTACATATGCTGAAGTGTGCATGTGTGCGCCTAGAAGTATGCTAGCAAATTCTATAACATTATACACACGACATGAGACATATGAAGTGCATGCATATGAAGTAAGTTGTTTTTGCATACATTTTATTATTTCTTTTAAGGCAATGTTGATGTGCCTACAGGACGCAGAACTGAACATGTTCCTTAGCTTGTATTTTTTTGTTTGATATTTTTTGCTATGCTAAGTGCCATAAATCAATTGTCAGCGCAAAACATTTGTAAAGTAGAGAAGAATAATTACTTTTGTAATATTAACGGTCAACAAACATGGCCGCAACAAGTTCCCAAGGACAAAGCAAACTCATACACGAGGCAATAATTGCTTTCAAACGCAAGTCAACTGTACAACATGACGTATTTGTAATGTGAGTGCTTCTTATTGCAAGCACTAAGCATGGCAAGGCAGCCAGCCAGCCAGTCAGTCAGCCAGCCAGTCAGCAGGCAAGCAACCATGTTGTAAGGTCAGCGCTGCCGATAGCAAACCTGCCAACGTCAACTGTCAACAGCGTCAAGACTTTGTGTGGGTGTCTATACATCTGTGTGTGTGTGTGTGGGTGTGTGTGTGCTTTTGTGTAACTGTAGAAGTCTTCTTGCACCTACCACGCTTGTCGTTTAGCCATCACACCCGTCAGTCAACCAATATCACCACCTACAAGTGCTGGCACGTGCATAGCGCTCGTCGAGGCCAGTAATTATTCACTCAATCGAGAAATGTTTGCCATCGCATGTGTGTCACACGACGACACATACAATTTTCCATAGAATTCCGCTCTCTAATTAGCAAATAAGCAAGAGAACTTAATTGGATCCATTAAAATTCCTAGAACAGAAAAACAAAGAACTTTCAAATCAAAAGAAAATTTCTGCAAATAAAAAAACAAAATCGAAATTGCGTAATTTAAATCGCATTCCAATTATCATTACTTAGGCGCATGATTGTGTCACGTCATTGCGCATTGGCATGCCTTTCACTCATCGCCCTCCATTGTCAAACACTTGTCAGACAGTTGTCATCGATGGCGCTTTTTTTTTTCGAAATGTTTTTCGTTTTTTTCTGTCTGATTGTTTTGTATCGCTTACAAGACACATCGGTGTGTCACATGGCATTGCATGTCGCTTACATGGCCCATGTACATTTGTCTGAAGAGAAAATGATTGTGCCGTGTGAACAAAATGATTAAATGTCTGCTGTCGCTTTTATTTATTACACATTGTAAATGACATTCGCTTAAAAATTTATTAATTTTTAATAATTTAAAAACTGGCGTCTCGGACACGCAGACATGACCTGAAGTTAAAGTTGTGTTAATGTTCAATCATGAATTATTGGTTAAATCAGAGCGAAATGATCAATTAATTGAGTTAATTAATCGTTGTTGATTATAGTTTATAGTTTAATGTTATTTTTTTTAAATATTTTTTTGTCCGCTTCAGGATCGATTTGTAGAGCAATGTTTATAGCAAGATTGTTACTTAAAGTCTTGCCTTAATATTACTACACAATAATATCGATTAAAATTCAAAATTCGGTCTATTTTAATCCAAGACTTTAAGTACAGCAATGATAATACTTTTTATATAACGCACGCTTCATAAAATGAAATATATTTCTCATACAATCAAGAATGTGACTTATACTTACAATAAATGTGAAAATCAATTGTTACATAACAAACTATTCGAAAGCATTGCTTTGCAAAGTGAAATATTTACTTGGAATATATTTGTGCACAAAGCTGTAAACAAATTTAAAATATAATCAAGTCAAATAAGTATTTCCTTAAGGAAATAATCTAAAAGGAAAGGAAATATATAAATCAAATGCATGAATATGCAAAACAATTTTCCATCGAGCGGCAATCCAAGTAAATAAATTCAATTGAAAATATCATCAACTTGAAATACATAGTATACAATGTCTAAGCAAGTAAGTGAGTGAAAGTCTAAGTGAGTGCAACTCAAGTATGTGTGAGGCGACAACAAATAGCAAAAAAAAAGTACATATTTGCTGAGAAGATGCGACAAAAGACTTACAAAATTGTACAGGAAGTCGTAACGGAAGGAAATACATACATAAATACAACAACAAAAACAACAACAACAGTGAAACTTAAAGGAAACTAAAATATTCAAAAACAAGTACACAAAATGTGTGTTTGTAAGTGCACACAAGTATATATAAACACAACCACCTGGCAGAGTACGCTGAAGAGTGCCTTGCCGTTCGTCCATCAGTCGGTCTTTCACTCGATAGGTTGCGACAAGGCCGATGTAAGTAGCTTGTTGCAAATTGAATTCTCAAGTCTAGTTGTTTGAATAGTGAAGTAATGAAAAGATGTCAACAGATACAAGCAAATAACTTCGAAATGCAATTTATATGACACATAAACATAGATACACACACACACACAGATACACACAACTATGTTGGCATATCGCAACGAGAATGCAGAATGCAGAATGCAAGCACAAGAACTAATTGCACACGGACAGCAAGCCTTGCAAACTATTATTTAATTAATTAGTGTGCTGTCTTGTAAATTGATTTTCAGGTTTCTCTGTAATGAATGCATAAAGACATTTTAACTTAATTAGTTGATAGTAATTAGTGTAATATGGTAAGATTTAAACGAATTTCTCAATTAATTTGTAAACTTGTTGTTGACAAAGCGCAAATGAGTATGATTTTTATTTGTGGCACCGTTGAGTAATTGATTAAATAATAACAATAACGAAGCGACCATGTATTTTTGCCATATTGTAAGTTGTATCTTTTGTTTTTGTTCAAATAACTATTGATCGATTGTGTTTGCATTGCGTAAGTAAAGAAAAATATTTGTCACAACTTTCATACAATTTAAGTTCATTTCATCTTCTACTACTCAACTTAAAACTTGTACGTTTGTATGTCTTCCGCCTTATTTCATTCAATGGAAGACTTTAATTCAGTTGAGCCGTTTTATTGTCGACCATTTCGTCATGCTCATCCATTACTTTCTTCATTCTATTTGCTTGGCTCGGTTTTTTTTTTTTTGCCTTCTTTTTCTTTTTCATGGCAAAATAATTGAAAATCAACAAACGACAGATGCTACTACCACGCCACTTACACCAATCAGCCACCCACACACATATTGAGAGATTGAACGTCATTCAGTAGGCCAAAGTAACACGTTGCGACGCGTCGGTACACAGATACGCAGATACAAAAGCCATGCGCGCACACGCAACACCTTTTGGTGCCATTAGTGTAAAACGTACCTTGCGTTCGTCGGTGCCATGCTGTAATGCTGCCATCCCGGCCAGACCAGTGCTCGTCACTTGCTTTGGTTGCAAAACAGGTGTACAGATAATTGGCACACTCACATACCGCACATAGCACATGGCACATGGCGCTGCACAGCCAAAGCCAGCCAGGCGAAGCCAAACCGAACGAAACGAGACCGAGACCGAGTCAAACCAAACCAAGCCAAACCCTGCAATCATCTCTGTGTGTGTGTGAAGTGTAAAGTGTGTAGGTGTAGGCGGCTGGCTGATTGTCTTCGTTCGGTTTGTTTGTTGGCTGAGTGAGTGCTGAGTTGGGTATTTGGTTATGTGACCGTGTTCAGGGCACGTTTATAGCTTCGATATCTCTGCAATATATCAACGCACGTTTGTCTACAGACAAAAACAAAATAAAAAACCAACAACCAACAAAAAATACAAAATGGAAAAGTATATTACAGGCCCGACAGGAGTTTTCTGTTGCTGCAACGTGTTTTGCGTTTTATTAGGCATTGGCCGTGAACAGGCGGCTTTGCTCGGTTGAATTTCTGTTACTTCTGTCAATAGAGCAACGTGTGTTAATAACATATCACTTTAACCAACCGTATTCTGGCGACTCTATTAAGCAATGTTAATAAACACATTCTATTTAATGGCATGTTAATAGAATTTTAACAGCGTGTTTTGTCTGGACATTTTTTTAATAGCTGCGCTTGATTCATGTTAATTTACAGCAAGTTTGTATACCAATTTGCACCGTTTCTAGGAAAAAAGGCATCATAAAGTAGCTGGCATATAAAAACTATTTCTTTTTCTATTAACGAAACTATTAAAAGCGCGCTTAATACTTTTTAAATAGTATTGCCAGAATAGGACCCTCTAATTTTAAGATAGCAAGACAACATAGAATTTTGTAGCAGCTTTTTCGTAAGCACTGCATGTCTGAATAAAACATATTTATCACTGGTTGCTTTTCTTGTGAACAGTTATTCTACACCAACATACATACATATACATATGTGTGTATATTCTTCAGCTTATATTCATCCATTTCAATTAGCTTGTTTCTCTTGTAAGTTATGTGAGACCAAGTGATTTATATGCAGCACTGCCTCGAACCTGACTTTGTCGTAAGTAAATATCACTGTGATAATGAAAAAGAAGCCAAGAAAATAACGACGTTTGCTGCAAGTTGCAATATTTGACTAAGTAACTTGCAGCAATAAGCTTATCAGACACGTTTTACTTCATTTAGTTAGGAAAAGTTACAAAAAAAAAGGAGCAAGAAAATCAACTTGCTATTTGTAATGTAAATTTTCCAAGATTTCTTTTTCAAATATTTGAGTTTCCACTGACTGGCAGTCTTTTGCCCATAGCAACGACGCAGCGCAAAGGCGCAAAGGATATTGATTTTATTTCCTGTGCAAACAGGAGTAACGACAACGACAACGACAGCATCAGCTTTGGCATCAGCAATATCAACAGCAGCCATAAGAAAATAACCGAAAATGAAAATCATTTTTGGTTTAACATTTCCCATTTTTGCTTCCAATGTGGTTTACTTTTCTTTTTCTTTTTTTTTTTTACTTTTCTCGTTTTCCTTTGCCAAAGTTGGATTTTCGTCTTTCTGTTAATGCGAATGATTTTGAGGTACTTTGCTTGTCTGCCTGTCACATTGTTTTTTATTGTTGTAGTCGTCGTTGTTGTTATCGTTGTCACTAGCACGCCAAGTCAGTCGTCAGGCAACGAACCAAACTGTCACTTCAGTAGATGCTCTGCCACTTCTATGCTTCAGCTTCTGCTGTCTGCTGTTTGTTCTAGTGTTGTGACATGCCTGTTGGTGTTGAGTCCTGCGGGTGTGGTTACCGTTAGTTATTGTACGAGCAGAAGAACAACAACAACATCTCTAGTGTCCTGAGTGCATGGGCCAGCAAGTTGCGATGTAATTCAAAATTCATGCAATGACATCCTTTAAGCTCATTTTGTCAAAAAACTTTGCTGTTTGTTTTTCAACAGCTTTTCTCCAAGCTCAGCCAGGCAACCAAACTCATCCGACCGCTTGTGCCGCCGCCTTACCACTTGTGTCCTTTTGCGGTTTGCTTTTGACATTTTTATTACAAGTTTTGAAAATCCAAGCGGAGAGAAAAACGAACAAGCAAAACAAAAAAATGCCAGAAAATGCCATGTCAAACAAGCATTTTCACTGTCGGTAATTAAAATCTTACTCCCTCAAAAACACACACGACTCGGACGGCGCAGGAAGCGTGTCTCTGATAATAATAACAAAAATGAAACGATAAACTTTTCGCAAGATGAAAAACAAACATTGGCTTACTTTGCGGCTAACCTGGCAACTCAAACCGGCTAAGCTGATAACGGTAACTCGACTCAGGAGCATTGTACATCAAATATGTGCGACAAAATGGCGGCGGGCGCTGCTCAGCACCTTTTACATATTAAATAACTTTGTGTATTCATTTTTTTTTTTTAGTTTCCTTGTAAACAAAACAAAAACTGTTCTTGGTTTCTTCTTAGTTTGAGTTAAAATATTAAATATAAATATTTTAAATCGCATTAAAAATTGGCTAGCAGAAATTTTGAGAATTTAAACTCATTCCTTGGCATAAAGTAATACCGTTAAGACATGGCACATTGGCTCAGCCTGCTTCTTCTTGCGTTTCTTGTTGCTTATTGCACACGTGTTTGACATTTCAAGCGCAATTTTTTTTTTCTTTCGCTACCGCCTTTTTGGCCTGTCACGCATGTTCCCAGAAGCCCCCAAAAATTGAGTATTTTTGTGCACGAGTCGTTTTTCATTAGCAAACATTTTTATTTACTTATTTCTGTCTTTCTTTTTTTCTACATGTCACTCACTTCATTACTTTGGGGGCTTGTTTACCTTCATATGTCCAAAGCGTTCATTGTTATGGTGCGAAATCGATAATGACTTTGATATATTTATTTTTTTTTTTTTTTTTTTGATTATGACAATGTCATTTTTTCGGTCACTTGAATTGATAACTGGACACAAGTGATTTGATATTTAATCGACTGTAACAAAAAGTAATTCAATTACGTTAAGTTACATGAATTTGTAAAGGCAGCAAGTAAGGATTTTATTAACTTATTATTGGCGCTGATAAAGCTACTTTATGGAAAGATAATTTTTGTATCTCAACCAAAGTGCTCCAAAATACTTCAGTTGCCTTATAAATTGCTTTGCTTCATTAATATGTTCGTCTTATGTTTAATTAGTGTACAACTTAATTGAATTTCATTTGAAATCATTACAACGACTGAGTTCGTGATTGTATGGCAGGAAGCACCACAAATTCCTTGACCAAAGTTGCAAATACTTGAAAGATATATTATTTTTGCTCCGAAAACAATGCACATTCTCATGCGTAACGAAATCAATTAACTGAAAGCTTAGCGCAGAGCAGAGCAGAGCACTTGATTTGTGTGCAGACGCATTACTTCTAATTGATTTAAGAAGCACTTCTTCGCCAGTGCTGTGTAGCGTCATTAATTTACATATATTTTCAATCGCACAAAGCTATTAAAGCACAACATTTCTCCAACCCAGGATGATTATTTTTATAGTTTTGTTTTCTCTACCCATTTTGCTTTCATTTCAATCTCTTTTGCTTTTGTAGCTTGTTTTCTTATTGACAACAATTGTGTCAGCACACGGCCAAGCGTCAAACCTCAATGTGTTCTAAAAGATTTCAGTTGAGGTTTTTTTTTTCATTTCTAGTGCGTATTATATTTTTTTCTAGCCTAAGTCACGGCCATGCTCATTTCGCATTAATTCGTTGTCCTTGAGGTACAAGTAGACAAGCATGAACATGAAAATGCGCTTAGATACTTGTATATCCAGAGCTCTTGTGCTTGCTCTTGCTCTTGCTCTTGGTCTTGTCATTGTTATTGTTGTCATTGAGTTTGACGGTAGAAAAAGTTTTTAACAACTTTTTGCGTGCTCTTCAACAATTCTATTGTTATTGTTATCGTTGTTGTTGTTGTTGTTGTTGTTGTCATTGTTGTTGTTGTTGCTGACAATTTAACATAAGACAAAGAACAACGACGGCGTTTCATCAAAATAACTCAGTGCTTTTACCAACACTATGCCTTTTCTCAAGCACTCTAATGCACAGTTGTGCTCTTGTGTATATGTAAATGTATGTGTGTGTGTGTGTAGCAGCTGCTACTGATATGCTCTAATTCCGTGTATATCTTCTCTATGCGCTTATAAATCTCGTTAGCGAAGTTTCCCATTCAAGTTGGCACGACAATGTTGAGCAGAGGTGTGCCACGCAGGCTCTGACGACAGCCCGACAAACCGAACAACGAACTCACGAGATTTGTTTGTCATTCGTTGCTCTGTTGACCTTGTTAGCAAAAATTTTGTTTTCATGCTTAACTCTGACAAAACTTTTTCAACTCGTACTTGCCACTCCGTGCATGTGTGTGTGTGTGCATGTTTCTGTGTCTGTGTCGTGTCGTGATTCTTTTACTTTTGGCTGTTGTTTGCTTAGCAACTTTTTTTGCTATTTCGCAAATTGGCTAATTCGTTGGCTTTTACTCTCAAGAAATAAAAGTTAAAATCAGCAGATACTTTTCAATTGTGTTTCGGCTTAAGTAACAAAGAAATTTTCAATTGATTAAGCGAAGTTTTCTTTTAGGCATTTCAAGTATTGCCATCAATATTAGGGATGGTCGTAAAAGATCGATGAACACGAATTTAACTTCTTTACTTGCACACATAATTCATAGAATCATCTATATATCATAAACGAGTATATCAGGAACAAAATATGGGTTTGCCGGAATTTTAATTAGTTTATTTATTAATAATGTGTAGCATACTTTATGGCCAAAGGGCACAAAGCGTTTGTCAATCTGACAAATTGTCCTTTAACAACTCAAGCTATCACTTTCAATATGCATGATCCGAAAAACTAAAGTTTGCCCTTGTCATATTTGTGCCTTTGTTCCGTTACTTTAACTGACATTGTCTGCTCACGACATTAAAAGGCATCTTTGAAGCGTGGAATTTGCAAAAATTCCTTGCCAAGTTGTCTTACTTAACATGAATTTGAACATTTTCATTACAGCAACGGTCGATTTAACCGGAAATTAGTTTGTGTTTAACCTCAAGCGCACAAATTACGCTGCCGCCCTTTGAAAGCGAACACGAACCACAGAAACAAAAACAAAAACAACGCCTCTTATTTCGTTGGCAGTGCTGAGTTAATCTTACAAACAAAACTTACACAAGATATAAACGTGGTCGGTTGCGTTTTCGGTATGCGTTTGTCTGTTGTTGGGTCGATGGATTTGTTGGTCGGTTGCGCTGTTGGTTAGTTTGGTTGCCTTATTCAATATTGTTCCTTTTTTTTTTCTTATTGCTTGATTTCTTTTATTACATGCTCTTCCTGCATTGTGCTCATAGTCATGCTTAACCGTTGCTTCGGCACTGGTCTGCGTTTTGCGGTTGTTTCGCAAATGAAGAAAGCTTTTAGCTGATATTGTATATACTTTTGCGCAAATCCCACGAGCACATATTTATTTTAGCTCTTGGCTTACTTGCCACGAATGTTGCGCAACGCAGACAGCAAAGTCGCCATCGCTGCCACAGCCAATGTAAGCCGTTAACCAAAAAACCATAGCTTGCCGTCATCATTAAAAGTTAAAAAGGATTTTCAACAGATTTTCGAATCTTCAATTTGAAGTCATTTGCAAAACAGCACCAAAACCAAAATGAGTCCAACAATCTATGAAAATGAACACGCAAAGACATTTACATATTTATCAAAAGTGAAATTTATTTTTGCATTTGCCTTGATTAAAGTCCAAAGCGAAATAGATACAAAGAAAGGTAACAATGATATGAAAACAAAATAGAAACGACCCAAAAAGAGAAAAACAGAAACTAGAAGAACAAGTAGAAGTAGCAGCAAAGTCTTAAAAAGCAACGAAAAATTTCATATAATATTTTTTCAGCTCACGTTGTCGCTGCACTCATAGATGCCACGAAGGGAAAGTACAAAATGTATATCTTTTACAAAGGACACAAAGTTATCTAAGCATGGCCTTCTTCTTACAGTCAAGATAATCCTGCATGCATGCCGCACGCCGCACTCCGCGCAAGCGACACAGGAAACGGCGAACTTGCGCAACGTCAAGGCGCCCCCAAAAGTATGCTACGAAAACAAAGACAGTTTTGTGTTAGACCTTGACTTTTTTTTCACCTTTTTTTTTCTATGCCATTCATTCTTTGGACGGTTATATCTACGTGTGTGTGTATGTGTGTGTCTCCCCGTAATACTTTGGATTAGTTAAATGCAGGCAGGTTTTCATATGCGTGTGTGTATGTGTGTGTGTCTTTGTGCACCTTAAGGTATATCTGTGTTTGCTCGTCTCTTTATCGCACACTTGTGCAAGGCTGAAAGGATGCTTAAACATAAACATTTTTAACGTTGCTCAAGCTCCGTTGCCAGTTTTTTTTCCTTCTTTTTTTTTTGTTTTTTTTTTTTTGTTGTCATACTTTGTTTGTCTTCTCCCTCAACTTTCTTGTTTTTGTTTTTTTTTTTTTTTACTTTTATGAGTGTTTATTTCTGTATTGAGGCACACCTGAGCATTCTTGTCGTTTCCCTGCCATTTGCTTTACTTACTTTTCTTTTTAATGCTGCCATCTTTTAGTATGCTGAGCATATCACTTAGCATTACAGCGGCAATGGCACATGTATTTGCCATGTGTGTTCGACTTTGAAATGTTTCATTTTTTGGTAAATAACATGCGGTTTGAGCATGAAGTCTGCGTGGCAGAATTCACATTTAAGTCAGATTAACACAAAAAATTCATTTGAATTAACAATTTGCAATGATGTTGTTCTTGTTGCTATTGTTGTTGTTGTTGTCTATATAGATAAGAGTTACTGAAATGAGAACAAACAACTTGTGAGGTGAAAAAATTATTATACTGATAGAAATTTTGCTTGATAGATGTGTATGTAGCTTTAATTTGCAGTGTAATAGAGCCTCCCACCTTTTCTAGTTTCGGAGCTATAGTCATTTCAAGATACTTTTATGACAATGATGAAAAATTCCATAATCATAATCTGATGCCATTTCAAGATGTATTGGAAGTAAATAATCATATTAGAATTACTTTTAACGATATAAGCCATAGAAAAAAACACAAAAATAAAAGATTTAATTTTGTCGACTTTGGACTCACTAGCACTTCTAGTTTACGAGATATTCGCGTTTGAAGTTTTTTGCATTTCAAAACTTCGTAATTTTCATCCCTATTTTTTCTGCTTCTTCTGCCTCTATTTTTTGTTGACGCTCTTAAAACACACACACACACAGCTGTGCACACTTGTCTGTCTGTCTGTCATAAACGACACATTGGCAACTTTCACTTTGCGTTTAAGCTTTGAAATGTAAAGTTTATACATAAAACAAAGGCAGAATTATCGCTTTTTGTTTAAACTAAAGAAAAAGAAAAAGAAAAGAGAAAAACAAACATTTTAGAATATCCTTTAATCAAAATTAATGCAAAGCTTCTTCAGCTGCCGCGCCACTTGCACTCAAAACGAAAGCAGTTCAATAAGCTTCACTTGCGCGCAACAGTGAAGTTAACTGAGGGCAGCGGAGGGAGCATGGACTTGCTAGCAAAAGTAAGTGTAGAAAGTTTTACTTGAATGCGTTGAATTTTCAAATAGTTTTCAAGTCATAAACCGCGCAGTGCGGAAGTTCAGACATTTTTTAAGCGCATCCGGTCGAAACAATGCATGACTCAACGACTTGAACTCGGCTGGTGGCTGGTGGCTGGTGGAAGGAAACTGTAGTTTTTTATGCTTTCAAGAAGTAAAAAAACAAGTAGATAGAAAACTATGACCGCAACATCATCAGCAACCAACCGTCGAAGCTACATGGATAAATGGCACAAGTTATGTTACAAGACAAGACTCGAGCAGTCAAAAACGAAGTGAGCGAAGCACAAGAAGATGATTTCGTGTTGTTGTAGTTGTTGTTGTTGTTGCAAACTTTTATTTGCCGAATTTACTGTTTGAACAGTTTGCCGCCAAGCTCGGCAGGACAAGACAAGAAGCGTGCCTCAGCCACGACCCGCGGCAGTTACTCAAGTGCAATGAAGAGTGCAGCGCGGTCAAACATTTTTGCCCCTACCGCCGCCCCCTTTTCGTTGGCCATTTGCTGGTCAATAGATTCTTGTTAGCGCCATGCTGAACATGAATGGTTGGAAACTTTTCTTCTTTTCAAGCTCTCTCATAGTTCCGGAAACTTCAAGAAGCACACAAGCGACGCCATTCAAGCCAAAAGGCAATTTGGGCGGAAAACGTGGGCTTTTGGCGCATCATAAATAAACGAAAAGTGCCATGCTTTTTTTGACCATCAACCACATGCCCAACCCCACCGCCAAACGCCTAACGCCCCTCACCAACAATTGTGCTACATTGGCTTTAGGCGGCGCAGGCGTTTATATATGAGCGCCACAGTGGGCGTACATGAGCGTTTCTGAGTGAGTTCTTCTTTTTGACTTCTCGGCGGAAAGTTAGTAAAATTGATGGTTTTGCATATTATTGGCAAACATGCTAAACTTTAAATTCATAATGAAAGCAATTTTGTTGGCAGGACATTTGTTGAAGTAGCTTCCGTTTTCTTAGTTTCTGTTTGGCAGCCAATTTCAATATTTGCCAATGGTTTGGCATATTGAAAATGTTGAAAATTCGTTGGTTTTGTGATTTGTTTTTGGCAGAAAAGCGTCAGAAATTACAATGTAAATCAAATGTTGTCTAACAATTATTGTTAATTATTTCATTAACGTCGCATTGATCTTGGCCTAAGCCATCCCACACCGCCCGCAAAAAAGCAATTCATTTGTTGCGCTATTTCTATAAAGAGCCCGAAATTATTCCAGCCTTTTGAACGTCACTGCTTTGTTTTTGATTTCTGACCATGACTCGTGCGACCAACTAAGACTCAACGAAGTGTAAGCAATCGCATCGCAGTGACTTGTATCAAATCGAATCGAATTGAATTGTATTGTGTTGAATTCATTCAATGGCAATACGTGAAGGACACGACGTGCTCAATGCTCAACTATTATGAAATTGCGCAATCGCTCGGAAAAGTATGCAACACAGACCGCAGCAAAAGAGTCGCTCCGCTACTTTGAAACAATATAAAAATAATTAGAGCACCGAAATTGCCATTTGTGGATTTGATGGTTTCGACTTCAATTGAGCTTAAATTAAGTCCACTCAGTATTAAGTAATATTCAGAGTATTCAATAGTGGTCTGCATGAAAGCATTCAAAACGGCAAATGAATCCTTCTGAGTGAATGTGCATGAATGTTGTACTTGTGGCTGTAGTAGTAGTGTACTCTATTCACATTGTGTAACAAGTTTACAGTACAGTGTTTTGATGTGCTTAAAGTACAGTGCATGAACAAGTTTGAAGGAAAAGAAAGAACAACTTCTCAGACCCTGAGCGATATGAAAGAAAGAAGTTATTGATTTTGGCCATCTTTTCATCATTCACTCATTTCATTTTCACTGTATCAATAACTTTATTGTGTACCTGGCTTAGAATGACACCACAGCATAGCATTCGCTGAGAGTCAGTACACTTATTGCTTGTACGAGCACTCATTGGTCGATATCATAAAAGCATTCACTAAATTAGAGTACCGCATAGTGTACAGTACAGTGTGAAATGCATGTATGCCAGCTGAGCTCTACTGCCAAGGTGTGGCAACTCTGTCAAAGCGTTAAGTCAGCTGTTTGAACTTTATTAGCTCGAGGCGAACATTTAAACAAAATTAACCAACAATAACCAAAAAACAAGTACAATATTGGAAATAATATCTGTAATTGCGCACACTAGCAATCTGCTGTCCCAAAGATATTCTTTTTTGTATCTTCAATTGCTTCGATAACCTTCAAACACACGGCACATTGTTGTGCCTTCCGGAAAGGAACCCCAACCTTTTTCAAAATCAAGGTCACTGCTTGAGCGCTCTGCATATGTTGCTGAGCCCACTTGTGCGATGTGCACATGTTCTTGTGCGTTCTATTATCACTTCCTACAACGACAGACACACAAATGAAAGTGAGTATGAAAAACTACATAATCGTTGGTGAAACACTCGTGGCAATACTGCGCCTGCAATAATGCTTAGTCAATATGCTAGCAGAAGTGGCAATTGCGAGCTATGCGAACGCATCTAACTCACTACTTCGATGTACTTGAAATCTCATACGCAATAGCTTTGCATGTCCTTGTTGGCCTTTAATAATAAATACGATTATAGCATGGCCAGCTGTCTTCGAGGAAGGCAAAACAGCAGAGGACAAAACCCACGCGAAACGTGCAACATGGCAAGAGAACTCGACTCGTCTGCCTCGACTGCCTGCCACACTGCGCCTTGTGTGCCGCCATAAAGTTTCATGACGTTAAGTGGGCGATTATTTGCGATTACAAGATTCGAAATGCGAGACAAGCAGCAAAGGACGAAGCATGTATTGTAGCATAAAGCAGAAACCAAACCAAAACGAAACGAGTTGTATAAAAGTATCTCAAACAAGAGAGAGAGAGAGGAGTGGTGGTAGGTGAATGAAAGCCACCATTACCATGGTAAATCCTTGAGCGCATTTAACGCGCACATAATGAACACGATGACAGCGTTGAAGGCACCGAAGTATGACGACAGCAACGGCCGAGCTCGCCCAAACCCAGCTAATTCCAGCCAAGCGGCCGCCTCCAGCTGTGGTCACTATGCCACAGTCTCGCTGTACCGCATTGAAGGACACCCACACACACACACGCGCTTTGCTTTGCTGTACGTTTGTTATTTAATGAGAATGCCATTTCGAAGCTTACATATGAGCAACAACAGCCACGGCAACCGACCATTGCAATCGTAAGCCATGTGCAAGCGCACAGCGGTCTGTGTGAAATGATGTGATGTGAGGGGATGTCATGTCATGTGATGTGATGTGTTGTGCTGCTGTGGCAAGGCTCGAATGTCTGGTATTTTCCAGATTAGCGATAAAATTTCCAAATGTTTATTGCGCACTTTCTTCACTTTACGAGCTCGGCCCGCTGTATTATTGTCGGCCATGCCATTCGACGCACTTCACTCGCTTCAGGTTGGTCAATTCGGCACACCCACACGCGCCTTTCGCATATTGTTGAAGCACTTGTATGCCACCACCAAGTTGAAAATTTTGCTGATGATGTGTAAATGCGTCGGAGGCGTGACATTATATCGATTTCGAAATTGAGTGATAACAATTGATGTTGTCATCAATGCCGGAATGTCATAAATGTTTCTCTGCTTGCTCACAATTACGAATATTTATATTATATTTAGCACCGCAACATGAATTGTCGGTTCATAAATGTTGGCTCATAAATCTGAAAGATAGTTTCCGCTACATGCTGCGACCTCGGTCACTTGTCTTTGCCAGAAGGCACAATGACTGGTAATTGAATGGCAAACTTAATGTCTGCACATTTCATCATGGGCCACATAATTTGAGTGCTATTAAAATGAACAATAGGTGGTCAAAGTGCTGTCTGTCCATTGCTTGTCAGTCATGCATAATGAATCATTGTGAAGGTTACGCCTAACAAAGCAGCGTAACTCATTTGTCGCGTAAGTTTCGCTTCACTTAAGCCAGCAGCGAAACATAAGTCGCAATCAGCTAGGCTAAGCACTTATGTTACATAGAAACACACAGCACATGCGTTAGTCTAACCTACGAACTTATGTGTGTCTTATGTGTTAAGTAGTACTGCATAACATCAGCGTATTAAATGTTGAAATTTGTTTTTTATTTACTAATGCACATACGTTAGTCTAACATACGCACTTATAATTTAAGCGTTAAGCTTTATTGGCTTATGTGTTAAGTAGTACTGCATAACATCGGCGTAATAAATGTTGAATTTTTTTTTTTTAATTAACAAATGCTCTCATAAAATATGACCTTTTAGTAAATATAATATATATTGCAGTTGAGTAAAGTTCAAATTTGCTTCTATACACACTTCTTTGTGCTCTAACCTTTTTATCCAACTTACAATCTTAACTTGCCAATCAATATTTACTTCTTTTTCAAAGTCAATGGCGGTCAAATTCAGCATAAGCAAGCAAATGTTGCTGCCTAGGCTAAATTTAGCGTAGAAGTCAACTTCCTGCAAGCAATTGTTATGCTTAATTAAAGAAAAGCTTTCATGCCAAATTTAGCAACAAAACACAGGCATGTCATTAACAAATCCACTTTCTGCACAACGCTCAGACACATCGGTTGCCACATCAATATTCATGGACGCTAATGTCCTTCGAAAAGCTCCGCAGAATGTCGTTGCGAACGCATGCAGCACAACACAATGCCAGAGCAGCTGCGGCCGCAAATGTCCTTGAGCAGCGCTGAATGAATAAGAAACAAAAATAAAAACGCTAATTAGCAGACTGGGATTTAGAAAACAGTTTCATCGACAGATACATATATATATGTATGTATATATTTAATTATGGCACAGCCATTTAAATGGTCATCGAGCAATACTTTTCGCTGGCATGTGCATGTCCTTTGCGTCCTGTATCGCTCGTATACACGCTTCGCATTTGTGCTGTTGCGCGCGACACACAAATCGATTTTATTTCCTTCGGGTTTTATGCCTGCATTGGTGTCCGCTACTCTGCCAAGCTTTTTATGCTTATTTCTTTATTTATCTCAATTTTTTGTTCGTTTTTTTTTTATTTTGTTTTATTGTAGAACTTTGCCACAACCAATGAGACAAGGCGTTGTTGCTGATCCTCAGTCGTGCGCCCTTGCCCCCGCGACTGTTCAACCTCAATTTAAGAAATTAATGTGCATTCTTTTACGGTCGAAAACAGCGTGCTGGCAATAAATCCAACGTCACGTGAAGCTGACATTAGCCATGCCGCCACAGCCGAAACAGTGTTGCTCTGCGCACAGTGATGCCAACTGAGGATGAAGGAAATGGCCAGAGACAGGCAGGGCGGCTGTCGACGCTTCTGTTTCGGTTCTGCCGCTGCCGCTGCCGCGGTCGACGTCATCATTATCATTATCATCGCTGCTGCTGCTGCTGCTGCTGTTTCTTTGTTGATATTATTTAGCTGCTTTTGCTGGTGCGAGCGTGGCCGGCTGAGCTCGCTTCAAGCGGAAACGGAAGCCAAGCGCAAACACAGCAAAACGGAAGCCAAAGTTCAGACGCTAAGCGAAGCGCTCTTTTGTGCGTAGCTTTAGCTATAATTCTCGCACTGGCTCTTCGTGTGTGTGTCTGTATTTAATTTTGGGCAAAATTTATTTTGTTTGGATTTTGTGCTGCACCCTACATGCATAAATGTAATACAATCAAATTATAAATATATATTTTCTAAGACAGACAATAAAGAATTACCAATGCGCATATGAAAAGAAAACAATTTATTTATACACAAAATAATCATTCAACCAAATAAAGCCAAAGGACATGACACACCGCCACACACCCTATACAACTGTAGGCCACTGAATTTGCGACACAACCGCATGATAAATGCTTACACTTGCTCGCTGTGCGCTTTCTTCGGTCTTTTCTTTCATTTTCAGTTTTTTTCATTTGTTTTTTTCTTTTGTGTTGTTTTTTTTTTCCTTTTTTGGCATAGTTGGCATCCTTATTGTGTCCTTATTTGAAGCAATAAAAAAGTCACCAGAGAAAACTCATCGCATATATATTACGGTACAAAAGTCAGACAGAGCGACAAGCAGACAGACAGTCATACAGTCAAACAAAAAAAATAAGACTAGCCATAAACACAACAACAACAACAACATCAACACAACTGTCAGCTAATAAACACATTTCGGCAAGTTCTACGTCGCAGCCCTCCTACAGCGCTGCTAGGCCAAGGAAAAGCGAAAAGGGTTTCACTCGTTTGCCGCAAATGTTTGCTGTTATTCAAATAAATTCATGGCGCATCCTTCAACAACGTCAACGTGTATCCTTCACTGCATATTTTAAATAATTCTCATTTAATTTTTGCTTATTTACCTTCCAACCAAAATAGGCAAACGAAACGTACAACGATAAAATTCACAAACCCACACAAGCACTCACGGCAAAACACTTTGGCATGTAACTAAATATTTGAAAACATTTTTCACTCACTCACTCACCACTCACTCATTGGGTCGGTCGGTCGGTCGGTGGATCGGTGGGTCGGTTTGTTGGGTCTTTCGTTTGGCACTTCACTCGTACACACACGTTTTGTTAGCTTGCTGGGTTAATTTTTAGGGTTTGGTATGACTTAAAATTAGCATAATTATAGCGCATGCCAAAGTCGTAATGCCGTTGTCGACGCGCCACACACACACACACACACACTGACAATCACTTGACACACCCACAACATGAAAATGTGCCATTCTTTGCAAACGTAAAGTATTTACCGTTACGTAGCTATAGCAACAACAATTAAACGGCGTAGAGTGTGTCAAAAAACCAAGAAGAAGAAGAAGAAGGCGGTACCAGAGTGCCTTGTTTGGCCTCTGTTTTTCAGTGTTACTACTTTTCGGTCGACAAAATGTAAAACAATTTTTCAGCAGTTCTCCTGTTGTTTCAGCACGAATCATTTCAAAATGTTTCATTCTGATACAGACACAAGTACTGAGAGCATAAATTTCCTTTGGCAACTCACACTAAGACACCTGCCATGATGGCAAACAGCCACTAAAGCCAGTCACACCGCCATTGCTCATTAACAAACAATGTTTCATGTCGTTGTCGCCATTGTCGTCGGTGACGTCCCACCCACCCTTCACTATTTCGCATACACTTGATGTTGAGCAGTACATAATACATAGTTGGTCTCTCAGTCACCGTTAAGCCGCCACTTCAAACGGCATACGAAATATCTTATCTTTACCTACACTGGTAAGCACACAGAAAACCGTAATATTTTCAAGTGTGCCATTTCACCCAACTAACGGTATTTTCGGCCTTAAGATTACGCAGAGAAGACTTTTACTTGTTCTTATTATTTTCATTCGTTTTTCTTAATTAGTCATCCTCACTTTGCCACCCTCAACATGACATTTTGTCTACAGAATTCGGCAGCATCCTGACAACGTCTTCAGTTGCACAACTTGTCGGACCTAATGTACCGTTAAGCACCGTAACTTTTTCATATTATTATCATTTTTTTTTTTTGGTGTTCAGGTTGTTTTGGTTTTTGTCATGCTGACCCACTTCTTGGCCACCATTACTGTAATGCACTTTCAGCCAGTGCTGTTAAACTTTGTAAAAACTGTCGTCGTAATTTACGTAATTTAATTTATGCTACAAAACAAAAGAGTAAAATAAAATAAGCTGAAAAATTAATTCATTTATTAATAGAAAGTGCAAAATTATGAATAATGTAATTAAAAATTACAATTATTGACTTTTTGCATAACCAATAGCCGTTCTATTGTTATTTCCCCTTTGCCTTTCATACAATTTGCCAATATTGATAAGACTATACAAAAATGAAGAAAAGCAGTTCCTAAATTATACAAATAAAACAATTTACAAAATTTACAAACGTTGTTATTACAGAGCTCAAATAATTCATTTAAACACCTACAAAATTTGTGCTTACCCCTCACCCAATTAAGTATTTTTAGAGACGATTTGTTTGTTTTTACAATTCCTTTTCTACAAGCAATACAACAAAGAAGTTTTTAGTAATTGTTTTTTTTTTTTTTTGTAAACTTTATTTAACAACACACACTAAAGCATTTTGTTTGCGTTTTAATTGGGGTTGTTATATACAAGTAAGTAATGTCATGCGAGTATGGGATTATTTAATCGATAAAACATTTTAATCGCTACGAAAAAGAATACAAAAGAGAAAGTGTGTAACCGCATAAATTATAATACAAACATTGCATTCATGGTGTTTAATGTAAAAAACTTAAGCCACTTTTATGCAAACGAAACAAGAAATATTTAATCATTTAACCAAACAAACACACAGCTACCTGCATGTGATACGCAAAATTTTAGCAAAAGTAGCTTAATGGACTGGTAGCGAACCTTTGATGATTAATTTTGGGCTAACGAATTCTAACCTAGCTTCTCATTTACACGAGAACGTACAATACAATCGCCTTATCCAAAGAACGTACATTGCATTGTTGATAAAAGTGCATCAAATGCGTCGTCAGAGCAAGAATGATTTTTGTTTCATAAATGCTATGTGTTTCGTATATTAGATGTATGACACATATTTGGGACAAGCAGTCGTGGCCGAGTGGTTAAGGCGTCTGACTCGAAATCAGATTCCCTCTGGGAGCGTAGGTTCGAATCCTACCGGCTGCGCATACTTTTTAATCATAGTATAAGCATACAACTTTTTTTTTTTAATATTTGAACAACTGTTAGATAATTTCATTTCCTTAGCACATATTTACACACGTTTGTTTTTTAATGTGAAAATTATTTGAACATAACAAAATTAAGCAATATTTTTTGTGAACTTATGCTGTTATGCGTGGTTTTGTATTTATAATCAATTAAAACAAACAAGAAATCTAACTGTTGGCAGTAAAAACAAAAAAAATGTAAATTTACCATTTATAAGCCATAAAAATATTTAAAAAAGCGTTTGGTAGATCTTTGATAACCAGCTGCGGTGTCCGAGTGGTTAAGGAGATGGACTTGAAATCCATTGGGTTCTACCCGCACAGGTTCGAATCCTGTCCGCAGCGAATTACTTTTTGCTTAAAATTACTTGATTCTCAATTAACACATTTTGTTTTCGGATAAGAAATACTTTGTTGTGTGAAAATGTAAGAACAATTCTGTAATTAGATAACATTAATTTTTTGTATGCTTAGAAAAGATTACAAAAAAAAAATGTTGACAGTAAATGTTTTCTGTAAGCAGCCTCGCGAACAAAACAGAATATTAATTAACCATCTTATTAACAGTGCTGTAGTTACCATTAGCTTACGGTTGTGTCAGTATAAACAGTAAGCATTGCATACTTACAAAGTACTTATTGTATGAAATAGGATAAAGTATCGGATACCAACAATGTACTACTTTGTATGCACTTTTGTAGATCTATGCTTAGTGAGTCCACAAACCAAATTTAATGTTTCTATCGCTTCGGGTGTTCGAGCTATGACCTTTTTTAAAAAACATAATGTGTGTACAGGGTATAAAAATGGTTCAGAGGTGAAGGCGTTTCAGTACAATTAACTTTTTCTTCGGATTAATCATTTTATTGAAACTTATGTTCTCTGAAGGTTTAGCTTGAAAAGTTGAAATCTTCTTGGTCAAAAACGTGTTAAAAAAATTTAATTTTCCATATGTATGTCATTATTTATTTAGCCAAAATTTGTGTTGGAAGTTAGCAATGGCTCCTATTTTCATTTAAAAAAAAAAACCTCCACATGCATAGGCGTTAAATAAACAAAAAATAGCAATATTAGCAAGCAATATTAGCAAGCAATATTGCTGGGAACGCGTTGCTAACACCTCGCAAGTTGAAACAAAAACAAAGTTGCATCGGCCGGGAATCGAACCCGGGCCGCCCGCGTGGCAGGCGAGCATTCTACCACTGAACCACCGATGCTTATGAATCCATGTGTTCAATTAACATTTTTACGTAAAACAACACAAGTATCCTTCAATTTAATTTTCTTCTTGTTTGCTGATGTTTGGAATGTTGTCCCAATTTTCACTTTAGTTTTATGTTATTGTCGGATTTCTAAGGAAATGATTCAATTCGACAATGACTAATTTAGACTTGGTCAATTTAAATATTTATTTTTCGTGTTACAGCTAACTTTCGACATGAATAGACGTGGTACCAATCTAACATTCTATACACTCTTACAAATTATAGACTAAGGGCTTAGCTATTATTATTATAGACTATAGTATTTTTATATACTTGCGACACTCTTGTTTATTTCATTCTTTATACATGATTTCTGGATGTTTTAAAAAAAAAACCGTTGATTTCATAAAAACTTCTAAAATACAAAAACACAAATTTTCTCACTCCAATGACCCCGACGTGATTTGAACACGCAACCTTCTGATCTGGAGTCAGACGCGCTACCGTTGCGCCACGGAGTCATATACTCAGACTGTTTACCAAAAATTCTTTTCTAATCAACCCAAGAGTTATAATACTCTCTTTTTCAAAAATGTCGTCTTCCTACTGTAATTTCAGTAAATAGTTAAGATTTCCCCGGCGAATGATTATGAAATTCTAACACGCTTATTTGCAATTTTTCAATTATTTCGGAGTTTTTTTTCTTATAAAACAAACAAAAAATTTAACTGCGCAAAATAAATTATTTAAAAAAAAAAGTTATTCAACTTAATATAAAACTAAATGAGCAATATAGTACATTTGACAAAAGACAGCCCGAGATTTCCCAATATCTAAAAACAAGAACTGTATTTAGAATTGCCAATTGAGATCGAAATTGGGAAATTTGTTAAAAACTTCAGTTTGCTCGTTTATTACGATTGAGTAATGATGAGAAGCGGTTTTTGTGGTAATATATTTGTTGAAACTGCACACAAAGTTTCATGTTCGTCTCTCTAAGAGTTTAGTGGAGAGAATATAGAGCACACAATATAAGTGAGAATGAAAATAGTGGTTTTCAGAAGCAAAGATGCAACAAAACTGAAAAAATTAACTTTCCTAAAAATACTGTGATTTATCGATATTGGTATACTTTTCTGTGTTGCCACCTCCACCAATATCATCAGGCAATCTTTATTTCCAATTTAGGTGACTCAGTCAGTGTCGTTTATTCAAATGTATAAATTGATTATTTAAATCTCTGAATATTTTTACATATAATGTTCGTGCAAACACTCCCATTCACGACAAATTTTGCAAAAATTAATATTTTCATTTTCGGATTAGTTTGCCGCTGAACACGAATTTTGTTATGTACACATCAATGATAGAGATGCACTCATACAGGTTGCTGTATATCGATAAGTCACTAAAATAAAAGACTGCTATTTAAATAAAAAGTGCCTGCGAACATTCTTAAAAATGGCCAAATTTATATCTAGTAAAATGAAAAAAAAAATGTGCAGCTTGGAAGCACTGCATGCCACAGGCAAAATTTTGACCCTTTTTTAAAAATACGATGCTTTTCTGCAAAGCATCAAATGCTTCCCTTGCCTTGGTCCAGTGTTGCGTCATAAAGTTCCTTTTTTCAGGACAAATTTATGTCACACGCTTAAAGCTGTGATGTTTTTGTATAATTTTTTATTTTTGTAGTAATATAAAATAGTTCGTTTTATGCAAATGGCAATGGAAATAACACACTCAATATATCCGATAATAAAATACAATTTGTTTGAAAAGAAATAATCATCGAATGACACGTTATTTCGAATTTAGTTTTCAAATAGCCATTTCAAATGTAATCTGTTTTATATCGTAAAAATATTTCGTTACAAGAACTACCTTCATGAATTTACGTCGATATAGTGAAATTCTTGTGAAAGTAAAAACCGGAGCATGCCTTACTGACTATAAAATACCAATATTATTGACTAAAGCTAGACGAGGAATGATGAAATTGGGAATTGCCTGAAAACAGGCATTTTTGGTTCTGAAAAATTGGCAGCACTGTCTGGTACTGTGAAAATTGTGGGAAAGACTCTCTTCACCGCGTCTGTAGCGGAAATTAGTAAAATCTATCTGAAAAATTGCAATTTTTCGCAGTAAATGCGATGGGCAGCAGTTTTTAGTGAAGTGAAGTGAAAAAAAGGACACAAATCAAATTGAATTTGTAACAAATGTGTGGAAAATAACTGCAAGCAACGTGATTTACAAGTGACCGCATTTTTTTTCGCGTTGATTCAACCATTTTTTATTCGGGCATCGTGTTTTCGGGGCCATTAAAACTTTGGGAACGCTGGCCAGAAAAACCGAAAAATACAGAGTTTTTAAGTTTCTATTTTTTTCTTTTTGAACATTGGATTAGTGATTTAATAAATAATATATAAATTTTTCGTGGTGTTTGCGTGAAATTGTCGGCAACTACGACGTCATTATAACAACAACAACAACAACGGGAAAACGACGGCGACGACAAAAACGGCAACATGGATGTGGCGAAGTTGGACAAAATGAAAGTGGTTGATTTGCGAAATGAGCTTCAATCGCGTGGTCTAGACACTAAAGGCGTCAAGGCAGTGCTCGTTGAGCGTTTACGAGCGTATATGGAAGGCAGTGCAAGTGATGGTGTTGGTAAGTAGCAATTGGCGCGCGTTTTTACCCTTTGTAGCTTTGTGTGTATATAGTAGTTGCATTAATCATGTTGTGTATCGTCAGTTCTTATGTAAGTACAGATTACATTGCCTTAAACATTTTTGTTTACTGCATTCACAGGTGATGGAACGCCGGGAACACCGGGTACTCCAAGTAGACGTGGTCGACGCACTCGTTCAATGACGCGCTCACCATCACCGACATTGGTAAAACAAGTTGTAGAACCAGCGCTGGAGCCGCTGCATGAAGAAGACGGACCAGCAGCGACAGGATCGGGTTCAGATGACGATGATGTTGAGAGTGAAGCGATAGAAATGCAAAAACAACAACATGAAGAAGAATCAGTCGGTGGCGAGGAACGTGACGGCGAATCTATGGATGACGCTGAAGCAACAGTGGAAAGCGATTACCAAGAACAAAATGAGCAAGAAATGATGGATACGGGGCATGAGCAAACGGAAGAAGAAGATAACTTAAAATTAAAAAGCTCAAATGAGAAAGAAACTGAAGATGATGATTTATTGGAAGATGGTAATGGCGTAGAAGAACAAGATGATCAACACGATTCAGATTCCAAACAAACAAATGGCAATGAAAGGGAGGTGCAACAGCAAATGGATGTTGATGAGCAAAAAGAAAATGCTGATGATGCAGAATCTAAAGGCACTAAAGAAGCTGGTTCAGCAAATGAGGAAGAAAGCGATGGAAAAAAGGATCCGAACTCTGGCGAAGAGCATTCGGCTCGTAAACGTTCGCACAGTGCGACCACTCGTTCGCGCTCTGGTTCTCGCGCTCGTTCCCGTTCGCCAAAGCGACGTAGCGGTCGAGGGAGTGTACGCGGTAGCTCCAAAGCAAGCGCCGACGAACGCGCAGTTCCCGAAGATGAACCTACAATTGGCGAGAAACAAGTTGGCTTGAGTTGGTGTAAGTTCACAGAATGAATTTATTGTTTTGGATTAATATGACTTACGAAATATTTATTCTAGATGATTCGGATTTACATCTCCGGATCGATCCTGCTAAATTTACATCGGCCAAGCCATTAACGCATGAGATCTACTCTTTGGTGTGGTCTGGCGCACGTGCTAATTACGGTGTACGTGAAGGCAAAGTGTGTTATGAAGTTCGCATCGCTGAAGAGTGTGCTATTGGTCGTTCACACCTATTTCGCGATGAGCCTCATGTACGAGGTTTTCGCGTTGGTTTCTCTAAGCCGCAAAGTTCGTTAATGCTGGGCGAAGCAGAGCATTCTTTCGCTTACTGTGAATCTGGGCGAAAGGCCATTAATTCAGAGTTCAGCGATTTCGGTAAGCCTTTTCAGTTGGATGATGTCATTGGATGCTATTTGGATTTGGATAGCTCCCCATGCACAATTAAATATACACTAAATGGTGAAGATCTCGGCGTCGCGTTTGAATTTGAGAAAAGCATCTTGGGAGACGATGATGCACTATTTCCGCACATTCTCACAAAGGGTTATGAATACGCAGTAAACTTTGAAGACAATGAGAACCTTCTGGTCAACGCTGAGCGGCCGACGCGCAAACGACGCAAGCCGCGCAAAGAATCACTAAAGGATGATGAAAATGACATGGGAGAGAAGTGGAAAGTGCTCGATGAGGCCACAGCCGATGACGATGATGTTGATGCGAATAAAAAAGAGGATGATGAGAAAGACGGTGGAGAAGAGACCAAAAATGATGCGGAAGAAGACGACACAAAGGGTGAAAAGAACGCAGAAGAGAAATTGGCTGCTTCGAAAGAATCAAATGAAGAGATTGATTTGAAGAAAAATGAAAACACCGACCTAGCTGCAACAGAATCAACTAAACAAAGTGAAGGTGAGTCATATAGTAATTTATTTTAGCAACATTTTAATTAGTTTTAATATTAATATCTGTTTTAATTTTTTTATGGTTTCAGCCACTGATGTACCAAATTCTTCGGATGGTGATGAAGATTCTACTACGCAAGTTGCAACAGACTCTGCATCGGCAACAAACAATGAAAATGGTGACAGCACAACGGTTGATGCTAAATCAGATAATGGTGAGAATGCAGATAAACCAGCAAATGACAATGATGAAGAGGAAGATGATGTCTCACCATCTAAGCGACAAAAAATTGATGATGAAGATAAAACTTCATCGCACAAAAATAGCGAACAACAAACATCGCAGGCGCAATCGGAAGATGAATACGAAGAAATTGTGCCGGAGCCACGTGAAGTCGCTGAGCTATTGACGGACTATGTCCTCATTGCGAATGTGCCGGAGGAACAACTTGTCGCCGGCCCACAACGACCACAGAGTCGCAAAGAATGCGAAGTAATTCTTCTAGTTGGTCTGCCCGGTGCGGGTAAAACTCATTGGACACTACAACGTTTTGCTGAACAGCCGGAGAAGCGTTACGAAATCATCGGACCCGATGCAATTATTTCAAAAATGACGGTACGCAAAGCTAGCATTCATTTGAGGGCTATAAGCCATGTACATGTATATACACAAACCACAACTCATCATTAAAATCTTACAGATCGATGGTGCGCCACGTAAGAGCGTACATAAAGGCCGCTGGGAGCGTGTCTATGAGCAATGCTTGAATAGTTTGGGTTCGCTAGAAGAAATCGCAACAAAAAGACGACGCAATTTCATACTTGATCAGGTAAAAACAATTTGCTTAAATGAAAAAGATGAGATATTAAACAACAAAAAAAAAAAAGAAGAAAAAAAAGAATAATGAAAAAACAAAAGGGCACAAAAGACAGCGCAGATGGTCAACATACCGGCACACCCCCACCTGCATCACATTTTAATTGAAATTCTTTTTTTTTTGAGTGTATGTGCGTGCGCGTGTGGTTGTGTGTGTATGCGTCTGTATATACATATATGTAAGCTGTTTCATAATCGTTTAATCTTCATTTCTTCGTCCTGCACTATGATTTCTCATTTTGCAACGAAGCTAAGAGTTTAAACCAAGAAACTGTTATACCGTGCGAAAAATATAAGGAAATACAAGAAAACCGCAGTAATGTGTAGCAATATGAGTATGGCAGCGAGTGTTGAGCATTTTAGTTTTACTTACAAAAAATATATATTTCTTAGTATTTTTCATTGTTTTAAAACAAAAAAAAAAAATGGAAAACAAATTTTTTAGTTAGCAAAAAAAAAAAACAAATTAAAATTTTTGTGGTTTTCTGAAACGTGTCCCAACTACACATGTGGATAGAAATCATTGTTTATTTGATTTGATTTTATTATTTATTTATTAAATTTTTTTATTTCTGTATATTGTATAAAAACATAATGTTTGCTCTTTAATATGGTTTGCGCATGCGTTGCCATTTGAGGCTTTGAAGCAACAAAAGCGGCGCCAACGAAAAAGGTATGCTTAGCTATAAGTGCCATGATATTAGTTTATAGCAATGATAACGAACTGTAAGTACTTCTTAACACAAAAAAAAGTAAATAAAAAAATAAAAATAAAATAGGTTTTAAGCACAACAGTTGACAGGTAGTTAATGGTGATAATGATGATGGTGAAGTGTTAATTGGATTTGATTTGAAATTATATTTGGGATCACCGCGGAGCGTGCGGCATTGTGGCCATTGTAAGTACAACATGCAACAAACAAGTACACTGCGTTATTTTTACTTTATCAGTAAATACAACAACAACATCTACTACCACTACTATATTCTTTTTTCTTGTATTTAAACTAAACAAATTGTATTTTTGCCACACAAACAAACAAACAAAGAAACACAAATTCACCAAAAGCGCTGCTGCAACCAACACAACAACAACAAATCGACATAGAAGGCGCGTGAAAACATAAACCCAACGCAAAAAAAAAATACAAACGAAACCATCATGTATAACTACATAGATATTGTATCTTTGCATCTTTAATTAAGTCAACTGTTGTTCTGTTACATGCGTAGTAATGCGTACTTCTATTCAGTTAGCAAATTCTTATTTTCTCAAGAAAGTTTCTATTTTCTCTCCTCTTTGTTTTCAAAAAGAAAAGAAAAAAAAAAAAAAGTAAGGTATGTACCCTAGTCATGTAAGTTATGTATTTTTGCGTTTGATTGGGTTTTAATGACGTTGCATCATGTCAATGCGCGCATAATAGTTAAGAGCAAAAATCAAAAATAAATTTATCGTGAACGTTAAGAAATGCGACCAAACAACACTCGTGCCCATCACAATAAATAAAAAAAAAAAACCAATAAAAAAAATGCTACTATTCTTTGTAAACTACTACTACACACTCTACTGCTACTACTACCTCTACTATGAACAACAACAACTTTATCGATGATTGCTAAATAACAACAACGAAATCGTGCATATTTAAACGAAACAACGATGACGATGCTCTGCAAACTGCCCACAACTCAACTGCTCTGCTACAACTGCATTGTTCGTCCAAATTCGACGCCCCCCTCCCCTCAACTATGTATAACAACAATATCTACAATATCCCACCAATCAACAACAACAACAACAACAAATCATTGAATGAAATCTTGGCATGATTTTATAGACAAATGCATACGCTTCGGCTCAGCGTCGTAAAATGAAAGGTTTTAGCGACTTCAAACGTGTCGCCGTCGTTTGCATACCCAATGAAGATGAATTGAAACGACGCAACGCCGATAAAGAGGAAAAGGGAAATGCTTTTACTGTTAAAGAATCAACAATTAATAATTTACGAGGTAAATATTTCATATATGACAAGCCAAAAAAAAAAAAACAAAATTCAACAAAAAAAAAGAAATTATTTCAAGTTTTGCGTTAAGAAAAAAAAACAAATGCTTTTTTTCCAAGACAAAAATAATATTAATATTTCTTTAATTATTGAACATTTAAGCAAGTGTTACACATTTTCTAGTATTTAGCCACAAAAAAAAAAAACAAAAAAAAAATAATACGTTATATAATTTAATAGTTTGTAAGCAATCTTTCTCATTTTCGTTTATTACGTATCATTATTATTATTGCATTTGTTATATTATTAGGTAAATATTTATGAATATTATCCTATTTTTCATTTTTGTTTTTATTCTACTTTCCTTATATAATTTTCATTACGTATCACTTAAACTTCTCTTAATTTTCTTCTGATGAACTAAACTCCTTTTTTTGTTCGAACTGTGCTGAAACAAGTTCTCCTTGCCACAACAACTTAAAGTTGCAAACACACTTTTTCTTGGGCGTGGCTGTTTAAAAATTTTCATTTATTTGAGGCTTGAGTCAAACGAATAGTGCCGTGCCTGGAATTTCTTTTCAGAAGTGAAAAATGTTGCTTAGTGTCGACTTTGGGCTTGCTCTCTGTCCGTCCGTTTTGTGTGCTGTAAGACTTACAAGTTTCTGGCACAAATATATTGAAAATTTGTGCTCAATCCTTTTCAAGTACCCTTAACATGTTTTCTAAACTTGACAAGATATTCTATTCGCCTACAACAATTACACTTCAATGTTATTTAACTCAAAAATGCAATTTGAGTTTTTCTGCCTTTGTATTTCTTAGTATTCAAAATGCCCAAAAAACATTCACTGAA
The DNA here is from genome assembly GCA_037044515.1 of Phortica magna. Classification (NCBI taxonomy): domain Eukaryota; kingdom Metazoa; phylum Arthropoda; class Insecta; order Diptera; family Drosophilidae; genus Phortica; species Phortica magna. The sequence goes on from JBAMBP010002546.1 coordinate 127,824, forward strand.
TCGAATATTAAAATTGATTTTTCTGGCCTTTGGAATTGTTGAAACCTAACCAAATCACTCTTGACTTAGCAACGTTCCTAGCGTAATAAAAAACAAAAACTCTTAAATTACTTAATACATAAATTATAATCTTAAATAATATTTTTGGTATTTTGAAACATTTTGAATTTTTGAGTCATTCCGTCATATGTGAAATTTCTTGCAGCCAACTTTACTCTTCCCTCGCTTGAGTTTGGCTGGTTCGAGGACATTATCTACACCGATTTGAGCGGCGACGAAGCCAAGGACGAGGTCAAAAAGTACAATGAGAAGGGCAAGAAGGCCATCGATGCTGACCGCGTTAATCGTGATAAACGCAATCGACGCGGTGGCGATCATTATCGACGTGACGATCGCAATCGACGTTATGGCGATGATAGGCGACGTGATTACGGTAGCGGCGGCGGCGGCGGTGGTGGTGGTGGCGGCGGCGGTGGAGGCGGCGGTCGTTATAATGATCATCGCTGGAATGATAACCGACGTGGTGGTAACAATTACTCAGGCGGTGGCGCCGGCGGCGGTGGTAGCGGTCGCTGGGGCGGTAGTGGCGGCGGCGGTGGCGGTGGATATCGTATGTCCTCCGGTGGTGGTGGTGGTGCTGGTGGTGGCTGGCGTGACGATCGTGGCTATGGCGGTGGCGGTGGCAGCGGTGGACGTGGCTATGATAATCGTAGTCGGTACAGTCAAGGTGGTGGCGCCGGAGGTGGTGGTGGAGGACCACAGAATTGGATGCAGAATAATCGCAATCGTTATGATGATCGTTATGGCCGCAGTGGTGGTGGCGGTGCCGGTGGCGGCGGTGGTGGTCGTTATGATAGCCATGGCGGTGGTGGCAGTTCTCGGGACTATCGCGATCGAGACCGTGGTAATGATCGCAATCGCAGCGGCGGTGGTGGTGGCAGCGGCGGTACCAGCACCAATAATCACTCCAATTATCGTTCCGGCGGTGGTGGTAATAATCAACAACAACAACAACGGGATTTTCGGCCTGGCCACCGCGACACCAAAGAAGATAGTCGCGGTGGCTATGAGCGGTCAGCTGTAGCTATGCCCAATAAGTACAACAACAACGCGGCGATAGCAGGCTACGATCAATACAACAAATCAAGTGTCGGCGCCAAGGTAATGACTCACATTTAAATGATTGGCACACATAACACATAAAAAATATATATTTATTATTTTTTGTTGCTTTCTCTTTAAAGAATTCTTCGCAAAGCGGCAAATGGAGCACATATGCCCAGCATCAACAATCGCAACAGCCACAACAACAACATGCCAGCGGTATTTGGCAACAGCAGCAGCAACAACAACAGCCACCACAACCACACCAACAACAGCAGCCACAACAATATCAACAACAAGTCAGTGGTCAACAACAGTATTGGGGCTATAATCAAATGCAAGGTGAGCTGTCGTCGAAACCCAAACTCATTTTAAGTCAACATCTTTAACACAAACTCGTTTGTCTTTTTGTTTGATGATAATAGGTTATGGCAATCAGCAAGGCTGGCAGAATGCTGATCCCAATCAACAACAACAGTGGATGGCCTGGTGGCCGGTAAGTTTGTTTGTGTAATGCGTCAACTTCGAGTATTTAATTAATTTATGTTTTTCGCACAGCAACAAGGCGGTGCCCAGCAGCAGCAACAACAGCAGGCACAGGTAAGCAACACAACTGCTGCCGCTGGCGGTGGCACCTCAGATAGCGCCACAAACCAATATTGGTCACAATATTCATACTCAACGCAAACAAATGCCGATGGCAAAAAATAGTTTACTGTTTCTTAAAATTTTACAATTCTTGGTTTCTCTTTGATGCTATAAAAAATATTTTATGTGCTACAATTTAGACACAAGTTGAGTATTGAGACTCGTTGAAGTAAACTTGGATCCATCCCGAATTGAATATTATTGTAACATATGCAAATGCAAAAGAGCTATGAAAAGGAGAAATAACAAAATACAAAATTAATTTTCTTGATTTCACTTAATCAATCAACATTTTTATTAAATTGTAGTTTTAATGAAATAAATCACATGAAAACAACAAATAACAAGAAACAAAATCAACAACAAAGCAAAAGTTGCAAACCTTAAAAAATCTTTAATGTAAGTTAGTTTGTAATACATTAACTTTTAATCTTGTACTCCACCTTTATTAAACATTATAATTGATTTTTTCTGTTAATTTTGTTAAAAACATTGAAGTTTTGGTTTTTTATAATACACAAAAACAAACAGTAATAATGTTAAAAAACAAAAAGCATTAATCATAAATTTGATTTCGGCTGTCATAGCAAAACAGAGTATATACATACATATATAAAAAATAAGGAACTACAAAATTTATGTCATGTTTTTTGCAGGTTTTAATTTTTTTAAATAATTTCGAAACAGTACAATTTGTTTTTTTTTCATAAGAATTTTATTCTATACACCGGAAGACATATGCAGTAAATAAAGTATAAACTAAAAATGAAAATTTATTTTTATTTCTACGTGCATTTGATTTAAGTTCATCCGATAGAATTTGACGGTTCATATTTCCGCCGGCGAACGTTGTTTCTGAACTTCCATGTGCAAGGTCCATGGCACGCGGTGTATGTGGGCTTGTCACTCAGCGTGGAGTTGTTGAATGATTAGACAATGTTGTATAGATAACCTTTGTCTGAAGTGCTGAAAGAACTTGCACGCCTGTTGTTAACTTATGTTATACATAGCCGATAAATTCAGTTGTCGAATTGTGGCCGTTCTGTTTAGACGTGTTTTTGTGAACTCGAAATAATTATAAATTGCAAATAAATTTAAATCTGGCTTAAACAAAATAAAAGTTAAAAAAAGGTAAGATATTATTTAAAGTGCTGTTCTAGAAAACTTGTGTGTTTCGTGTCATTTAAAAAAGGACAAAATTAATCAGGCTTCAGTCTCGATTTGCTTGCATAAAAACTCTTAGTAAAATTGACTAATGTTGGTTTAGTTTGATAAACATTTTGTTGTGCCAAATTTTTATGGGGTACAAGTGATTAATTTATTTTTTTGTTAAAAGTTTTTAATACTATAGGGAACTTTATTTTTGTAATAAAATTGTATTATTTAAGAACTAAAAATTAACGAAGATCCGTTAAATTTTGGAAAATCACAAATTGATATTATTAAAAGATAAATAGGCGGCCGTAATCCGGAAGTAACTCCTTGAAGGGTACACGAAATAGACGCCTCGCACACTGATTATTGATTGAACATTGTACTATTCATCTTCAAATTGCCACTTAACCATGTCAAATCAAGTCAAGTACCCCAAAAATATATTGACAGATATGTAAAAATAAATGACATTTAGCAATTCTTTAATGATAAGCCGTTTTAACAACATACATATACAATAGATATTGTTTGTAGCTTAAGCTGCCATAAGCCGAAAGTTAAACACATTTCGAAATGTTGCGACTTGTTAAAACCAAATAAAGCATTCATGACGTGAACACAGTCATTATTATCTATATAATCTTATCAAACGATTTACTTCCCAATCAAAGCACAATTCTGTCAAATGTCACGAAATTTGAATTTGCTTTTATCGCTTTTGTGATTATGTTCAAACCAAATATGTTTCTTTGATCATTGAATTTTTGTTAAGCTATTGCAAAAGATAATATTTGGCTAGCAATAGACTGAAATGGATTACTGGATTAATCACAACGAAGTGGTTTTATTTCAAATGACGGATACGGGTTTTGTGGTTTTTTATTACTTTTTCAATGAATTTTTATTATATATAGGAGTATTCTAACGAAATCGATTTTATACAGTGGGTTTTCGTTCCTGTAAGATATTACTCCAACACCTTTAAATACAAATTAAAATGTAACGTGTATTTTTCGGCAACACGAGTTGGCATTTGTATCAGCTGTTCTGAATTGTGTGACAAAGGTTGGCAAGCCCTTAAACGTGTTAGTCAGCGACACCGGCGGCCGGTCACAAGAATTTTCCATTTGTTTAAACAACATTTTTTATTGGCTTACAGAAATTTTCATTTGAAAACCGTTGGTAAGATTGTTTTTATTTTTTACAAACATATGTGTGTTAACATCCAGATATTAGACGCTTTTAACAAGAAGGTTAAAAACATAGTTGAAATTCAGATGATCGATAACGACAATGTTTAGTGTGATTTATTTTGGTGCAAGCTTTTATCGTAATCAATTGGAAAACAGTATCAGTTTATATCAAAAGTCACCACTTACATTGTAGCAGAAAGGGTGGGCACTATGTACTTTATTATATTGTGGTGGTGTTTGACACATTCGAAAGTAATTTCAACTGATTTTTCTTCAAGGTAAAAATGGTTGCCATACGTTTATTTGATCAAATTGGGAGTGTTATTTGGAACGTAAGTTATTAATTGTTATTAAGAAAAAAATGTTTACTTATAATTAAGTAATTGTTTAACAATAGACGCCAACAATATCGCTCGTACTTCAACTATCGCTGCTGGTCTCGGTTGTCTGGCTGCTTCTCCACAGACGTGGTGGACGTAAGCGTTTCACTAAAGAACAAGAAGACTACCTGATTGAAAAGTATGAACCGGAGCCTCTTGTTGGCGAAACTGATCCCAAAAATCCACTGTTGCGTACGCGTCTGGTAGCATCGAAATCCGGTAAACACATTGTAGTAGATGGCAATGACTGTCTTAATTTGGGCACACACAACTATCTCGGCCTACTTGAGGACAAAGAAATTTTGGAAGAAGCATGTAAGAGTTTACGCAAGTATGGCGTCGGATCGTGTGGTCCTCGTGGTTTCTATGGCACCATGGACGTGCATTTAGATTTAGAAGACCGCCTTGCTAAATTCATGGACGCGGAGGAAGCAATTGTCTACTCATATGGTTTCTCTACAGTGGCTAGTGCGATACCAGCCTATGCTAAACGTGGTGATGTTGTTTTTGTGTAAGTCTTTTTCAATTTTTTTTCATAAATAAAACGATGACAAATCCGATTATATTGTTTTTAGTGACGAAGCAGTGAACTTTTCCATACAAAAAGGACTTGATGCATCGCGTAGCACAGTTTACTACTTTAAGCATAATGATGTTAAGGACTTAGAACGTTTGTTAGGCGAACAGGAGAAACGCGATAAGAGGGTAAGTGAATCGTTTATGCACCAAAAGTATATTGTATCTAACAATATTTCTCCATTGGCAGAACCCAAAAAAAGCTCTGAAAATACGTCGCTTTTTAGTTGTTGAAGGTATTTATATGAATACTGGTGAAATCTGTCCTCTACCCGAATTAGTTAACCTTCGGGCCAAGCACAAATTACGTATATTCCTTGACGAATCAATCTCCTTCGGTACACTGGGCAAAACTGGACACGGTGTTACTGAACACTTTAACGTTAGCGTAAGTCAATAGTAACTTATTTCTACATGCAGCATTCAATTGAACGTGATTTTTCATTAGCGTGATGAAATTGATTTAATATCTGCCGGCATGGAGGGCTCTATGGGAACAATTGGTGGTTTTTGCGTTGGCTCACACTACATTGCCGAGCACCAGCGTCTCTCCGGCTTGGGATATATTTTTTCTGCTTCGTTGCCACCGATGCTGGCACAGGCGGCCATTTCCGCATTAGATCGTTTCGAACGTGATCCGCAAATGTTCGAGGAGCTACAAAAGAATTCTCGTTTGTTGCATCAACAATTTGCCAAGTTTAGCAAATTGCGTTTACGTGGCAATGAACTATCGCCGGTGAAGCATTTGTATCTGGCTCTTACTGGTGACAATTACGAAACGGAGGGTCGCCTTCTTATAGAAGTTGCCGATAAGGTTTCTATTTTTATTGAATTTTTTTATTGCATTTATTTAACTTATAAAACAATTTTAGTGCATTGAACGTGGCGTTGCCGTGATTGAAGCTGCCTACTTGCAACAGATGGAACACAAACCAGTGCGTCCAAGTCTACGCGTTACAACAAATCGTTTGCTCAACGAAGCCGATATTGCAACGGCTTTCGAGATTATTGAAAGCGTTTCTAATGCTGTGCTTTAGTTTAAAGAGCTGTGTTGCTTTTAACTATGCATTGATTAGCGTATTAATCAAATATTAGTTTTATTCGTATTATGCGTATGGCTACACGCAATTTGTAGTAAGTTTGTTTAACTTTTAAGGCTTCACATTCAATTTATATGTCTACATTTAATTGTTAAGCACAAAGTTATAGAAACACACACACAGACAGTATAATGTATTTTATTTCTAAATAAATAAAAGTCTATAATAGCGCCATGTATGTTGTTTGTTTTAATGACCCACGTGTCATGTTGGCCGCTCATAATGTGCCGGCAATCAGTTGTCGCATCTACTCGCTCTGCTACATGTTCCACAATGTCACCCATGTTCGTTAAGTGCTCCGCCGCCGTCCCAAAGCGGTCAAACAAATCATGTAATACGGCCGGATTGACATCATTCACATACGCTTATCAGTCTGTTTACCATTCGCCGTTTCGCAAAGTAACACACAAACAGCAACAATTATTCGTTGTTTATACGAATGAGCATGCACGCAAACAAAAAAATGTGTACTCAATGTTGAATACTCTTTGGTGGAAAACAGCTGATGGTATAGCAATACGTAACATTATATTA